>OW679200.1:67896362-68212483 GCA_940337035.1 Agriotes lineatus | reverse complement strand
ATAAAACACCCCATCTCTGTGCTTACTGAATTGTTCATCATGTTTCACTGCTAGCAGAGTCGAGCCGTGGGCCTAATACCATTAGAATATGTATTCCCTCATTCTTCCTATGCTCATACCATCGATCTGTAAAATTGTCTGTTCGTTTGACATAATTTTGGTTTTCCTTAGATTCATAGTGGTTTTTGGACTGGAAGATCGCGAGTGACAGATGTGCGTACGCGAGCCGCAACAAGTTAGTAAATTTGAAGGTAAAAGTAAAACAATCGATGCCAAAATAGTACAGTGAAAAGAGGAAAAACAGTGCGGAAAAAGTGACAAAATTACAGAAGTACGACGAAGATATGAAAACAAAAAAGTAAGGGATAAGTGCGCTAAATTTCCGAAACGCAAGTAGAGCGGCGGAAACGTCAACAGCAGTGCGATATTATTTGAACAACATGCTATTTAAATTCTAATTATTATTGCAAGTGTAATATAGAGGGTGTACAAATGAAACAAAAACAATACAAGGAAATGAATAAAAACAAGCCAGTTACACGACAACGGGCGAGCAAAAGAAAAGAGAAGAAAAAACAACCGGGAACTGAGGAAGCATAACAGCAAAACGATGAAATGGGAAAGATGAAAGAAGAATTAAAAAAAAAGCAACGACGTAATACAAATATTGAAAGAAGAAATGATACACAAAGAAACAAACTGGGAAAGTGAAAGAAATCAACTAATTAACAGAATATCAGCACTAGCAGAAAAAACTGAGAATCAGGAAAAAGTAAAGAGAAAAACAAAATCGTCATAAGAGACACAAATGCGAAGTGAAGACATTAAGATAAGAGTGGAAGATTTTCTGCAAGAAAAATTGGGAGTAACGCCAGAGATTAAAGCATCGTATAGCGTTGGAAGAATAGAGGAAAACATAATAGTAGTAGAACTGAGGGAATGGAAACAGAAAAAGGCTATAATGGAAAACAAAAATAAGCTGCAAGGTACAAAGATATACAAAAAGAGTGTCACGACACTAACGGAATGGAAAATACAGATGGCAATAAAAGAAACGGCAAAAGAAGAAAGAGAAAATGGCCACATAAGCAAAATAAGATACCAAAAATTAGAAGTTGAGGAAAAACTGTATGTGTGAGACCACACGAATAAAAAATGTTAACGAAAATATTGAAGAAGAGAAAACAAAAAGTAGTTATGACGACGCAAGCAATGAAAAGGCTAATGAGTAAGGAAAATAATGCAAATAATATACAAAAAGAAAACACAAATAAAAGTAAGAGTAAACAAAAAGTAATAATTAACACGGAAAATGAGATAAACAATACACAAACAGAAAGCGCAGACAATAGCAGAAGAGGTATAAATATACAACATAATATAACAGCTTTCATTTTCTTATATGGGTATTTCGCCACTCTGCAAATTAAAATATTAAATAACGAAAATATTAACAACGAACGTTTCGAGGGACAATCTGCCCTCGTTATCAACGAATAACAATTAAAACTAACAAGAACTTATCTTTTTTTCACTGGAAGAAAAAACGACCAACCTCCAATGAATTTTCTGACATTGACGTTTGTTGATATCTGTACCTACTTGATCTCATCTTTAAGAATCGATAGCCAACTATTGTCTAAAAATATGGAGAAAGACGACACGCATTTTTCTTCGTTAAGTAAAATGTATGCCGTTTCCTTAATTTTTCGCCTAGTTGACATCGATTCTTTAGACAAAATCTTTGTGTTGTCCCATTGTATTTTATGGTTTTCATCCCAAGCATGTTCTGCCAGCTTAGACTTATTGAATTGATACGTTTTCAACATATTTTTATGTTCTTTAACTCTTACTGCTAAAGGCCTGGATGTTTCACCGATATAATATTTCCCGCATTCACAGGGAATACTATATATACAATTCCTTGAATGCTGTTCTTCGTTGAACGGTTTAGTTTTTGTAAGAACTGACCGTAAAGTATTCATCGTTTTGAATACCGTCCTAACATTGAATCTATTTCCAATTCGTCTAATTTTGTCAGATATGCCTGGAATATATGGTATAGTAAGAGTATTATATTTTTGAGTGTCATTCCTTTGTATGTGTGTGGCATTGCTTCGTGTATTGAAAATGTTCCGAACAAGAGTCTCTGGATAGCCATTATCTTGTAAAACATTAATAATAAATTCTTTCTCTTTTTTGAAAATTGTATCATTAGAGCAAACAACTTTGGCTCTGTCGTAAAGACTTTTTACAACGCCTGTCTTTATGTTTTTGTGATGGTTAGAATTAAAATGTAAGTACCTATTAGTATTGGTTTTCTTACGGTATACTGATGTTTCAAAAGTATTTATTGTGCGTGTGATTAGTGTATCAAGAAAGGGTAACTGATTGTTTTGCTCTGTTTCTAATGTGAATTTGATGGAGGTTTCTTTACTGTTAATATGTTCAAGAAATTTGTCCACCTCATCCATATCATGAGGCCAAATTGCAAAAACATCATCGACATATCTCCACCAAACTACTGGTTTGTTGGTGTACGTGTAGACATGTTGTTGTTCAAAGTCTTCCATAAAAATGTTACTAACAATGGGAGATAAAGGTGAACCCATTGCCATCCCGAAATCTTGTTGGTAAAATTCATTGTTTAGTTGAAAGTATGTCGTTTTAATGCATAGTGTTAAAAGTTCCATAATGGTACCAACGTTTAATGTTGTTCGTGTATGTAATGTGTTATCGTTTTGTAGCTTATGTTTAATGATGTTGAGTGTTTTGTCTACTGGAACATTAGTGAAGAGACTAACTACATCTAAACTAACCATTAAGTGTTGTGTGTAACACACCTCCAACTAGCTCAACGGGGCGGTGGTAAAAATGGCGGCAGTCGAAGGAGGAAAGGAGGAGTTACCCTCTGCTAAACAGTTGATTAATCGGAGAACAATTTATTATAGTTATTATTTTGGTACAGATTAACTTAAAACTAAAGAATATATACATATAACCCAGAAAAGGAAGATGGCGGATTGGCGTCCGTCGTCAGTTGCTGTGGGGTTTCTCCGGAGGCGGCGGCTGAAGGGCGTAGCGTCCTAAGAGCGGCGAGGGCTGCAGGAGCGGGCGCTTATCTTCTTCTCGGGGACGGCGGATGAAGTGGCTCGGCGCCCTGGGAACGCGTAGGCGGTAGGCGCGGGCGTTGTTCGTCCTCTCGGGGGCGGCGGCTGAAGTGGCTCGACGTCCTAGGGATGCGTAGACAGTAGGTGCGGGCGATGATCGTCCTCTTGGGGGCGGCGGCTGACGTGGCTCGACGTCCTGGAAACGCGTAGGCGGCAGGTACGGGCGATGATCGTCCTCTTGGGGGCGGCGGCGGAAGTGGCTCAGCGTCCGGCTGGTGGAATCCTTCGGAGGCGGTAGCTGAAGGGCGCGGCGTCCTAGAAGAGGCGGGGGCGGCAGGAACGGGCGCTTGTCTTCTTTTCGGGGGCGGCGGCTGAAGTGGCTCGGCGTCCGGCTGGTGGAATCCTTCGGAGGCGGTAGCTGAAGGGCGCGGCGTCCTAGAAGAGGCGGGGCTGCAGGAGCGGGCGCTTGTCTTCCACTCGGGGGCGGCGGCTGAAGGGGCTCGACATCCGGGAAAGGCGTAGGCGGCGGGTGCAAACGATGACTGTCCTCTCGGGGGGCGGAGGCTGAAGTGGCTCGACGTCCAAGTACCTCGAAGGCGGCAGGCGGCTGAGTCCAGCGGAGACGGCGGTGCTAAGTCCAACGGAGGTGATATGCTCTAAGTCCAGCGTGGGCGAGAGCTCCGTGAACGGCAGAGTCCAGAAGGGGCAGCTTTCCTGAATCGCCAGAGTCCAAATAGGCAGCTAGTCTGGAAGCAGCAGAATCCAGAGAGGCGGCTAGTCCGTGAGCGGCAGTCCAAGCTAGGCAGCTTCCTTCGAGGTTGGCTGGAACTCCTGGAGGTGGCTGTTGATCCTTGGATGGCTGCTTGTTCGACCCGCCGAGCGTGCGGCCGTTAGGGCGATTGGGCTCCGGCCTTTTCAAGCCTTCATTATGCCGCCCAGTTAATTTATGGCCCCTGGTGATCGGTGTTTTGTACCTCCGTCGTCGTGGACCTGTTGACCATGCTTGCCTTCCCGAGTTCCGTGAATTATGTAGCTTAAGCTTTTGTTTCCCTGCTCTATGGGATTTTTTTGAGTAGTTTGTTCTGACGTTTTTGAAGGAGTCAACTGCTTGAGTTTTTAATGGACTTGTTTTATTACTTCCGTCCGCGCGCAAAGAGGAAACCCGGCTTTGTCCGGTTAAGGGCATCTTCAGCTTTGTTACACTGGATACGGCGACTGCAGGGGCTCGAGAAATTTGTCATCTGTGCTTGTTATTTTAGAAATTATCAGCTCGCGTCAAACGGACTTCCGAACTCCCGTTTAACGGCGGTCGCTTGTCATAGAAAGGCGAGGCCCGAGAACGTTCGTTTCTTTAAGCTTTAGGGGCAATTTATGGCCCCCTCATAATTTTAACATCGATGCGAGTGTTTATGTGCCGGCTTAATTTTTAAATTCCGGCTGACGATCGTATCATGTGTTTATGTTTGCTTCTTTAAGTTTTTCAAGGAAATGGGGCGTGTTCTTTATATACATGTCTGTATTTCCTGATATAGGAGTCAGTATCTTAAGTAAATATTTAGCTAAACTGTGACAAGGAGAACCTATAGAACTAACTATTGGCCTAAGTGGTACATTTGGTTTGTGTATCTTTGGTAATCCATAAAAATGTGGTGGTTTACTGTAGTGTGGTGTTAGCGTACGTCTTACAAAATCTGTAAATTGTTCTCTGTGTTTGTAAAGTGTTCTGTATATTTTTGTTTCTATTGTATGTGTTGGATCTTTATTTAGTTTAGTGTATTGTCCCTCACTAATTAGTGTTAAAAGTTTTTCGTTGTATGTGGTTGTGTCAAGTACTACTGTGGCGTTGCCTTTGTCTGCAGGTAGAATTTTAATTGTGTTATCGGTTTTTAGTGTGTGTAGTGAATGTTTTTCTTGTTTGGATATATTTTGTCTGATTGTGTAAGGTCGTTCTAGTATGATTTTGTTTCTAATTCTGTATTCCTGTCTAATGTCTTCTGGAAGTTTTTGACAAGTCTCTTCTATAGCTGTAACTAAATCAAGTCTATTAATTCGTTTTCTGACATAAACAAACTGGAACAGGTTATGCAAAGGGATGTACGGGAAGACGATTTCAATCGTATGTACAACTCTATTAGTAATACCTACAACAAAACACACACAGAGCAAAAACGTACACATTTAAAAAAGTACCAACACCTCATACAAGAAAAACACACAATTGAACTAAATACACTAAAGAACAGTGACACTTTTTTAAATAAAACTGTAGTTAATCTGTCTTCTAAAGAACTAAACGCCACTGACAAATTAGTTCTTGGCAAAGGGCTCAACTACGCAGTGGCGCCAAAACGAATTAATAGACTTGATTTAGTTACAGCTATAGAAGAGACTTGTCAAAAACTTCCAGAAGACATTAGACAGGAATACAGAATTAGAAACAAAATCATACTAGAACGACCTTACACAATCAGACAAAATATATCCAAACAAGAAAAACATTCACTACACACACTAAAAACCGATAACACAATTAAAATTCTACCTGCAGACAAAGGCAACGCCACAGTAGTACTTGACACAACCACATACAACGAAAAACGTTTAACACTAATTAGTGAGGGACAATACACTAAACTAAATAAAGATCCAACACATACAATAGAAACAAAAATATACAGAACACTTTACAAACACAGAGAACAATTTACAGATTTTGTAAGACGTACGCTAACACCACACTACAGTAAACCACCACATTTTTATGGATTACCAAAGATACACAAACCAAATGTACCACTTAGGCCAATAGTTAGTTCTATAGGTTCTCCTTGTCACAGTTTAGCTAAATATTTACTTAAGATACTGACTCCTATATCAGGAAATACAGACACGTATATAAAGAACACGCCCCATTTCCTTGAAAAACTTAAAGAAGCAAACATAAACACACAACACTTAATGGTTAGTTTCGATGTAGTTAGTCTCTTCACTAATGTTCCAGTAGACAAAACACTCAACATCATTAAACATAAGCTACAAAACGATAACACATTACATACACGAACAACATTAAACGTTGGTACCATTATGGAACTTTTAACACTATGCATTAAAACGACATACTTTCAACTAAACAATGAATTTTACCAACAAGATTTCGGGATGGCAATGGGTTCACCTTTATCTCCCATTGTTAGTAACATTTTTATGGAAGACTTTGAACAACAACATGTCTACACGTACACCAACAAACCAGTAGTTTGGTGGAGATATGTCGATGATGTTTTTGCAATTTGGCCTCATGATATGGATGAAGTGGACAAATTTCTTGAACATATTAACAGTAAAGAAACCTCCATCAAATTCACATTAGAAACAGAGCAAAACAATCAGTTACCCTTTCTTGATACACTAATCACACGCACAATAAATACTTTTGAAACATCAGTATACCGTAAGAAAACCAATACTAATAGGTACTTACATTTTAATTCTAACCATCACAAAAACATAAAGACAGGCGTTGTAAAAAGTCTTTACGACAGAGCCAAAGTTGTTTGCTCTAATGATACAATTTTCAAAAAAGAGAAAGAATTTATTATTAATGTTTTACAAGATAATGGCTATCCAGAGACTCTTGTTCGGAACATTTTCAATACACGAAGCAATGCCACACACATACAAAGGAATGACACTCAAAAATATAATACTCTTACTATACCATATATTCCAGGCATATCTGACAAAATTAGACGAATTGGAAATAGATTCAATGTTAGGACGGTATTCAAAACGATGAATACTTTACGGTCAGTTCTTACAAAAACTAAACCGTTCAACGAAGAACAGCATTCAAGGAATTGTATATATAGTATTCCCTGTGAATGCGGGAAATATTATATCGGTGAAACATCCAGGCCTTTAGCAGTAAGAGTTAAAGAACATAAAAATATGTTGAAAACGTATCAATTCAATAAGTCTAAGCTGGAAGAACATGCTTGGGATGAAAACCATAAAATACAATGGGACAACACAAAGATTTTGTCTAAAGAATCGATGTCAACTAGGCGAAAAATTAAGGAAACGGCATACAAAAATGCGTGTCGTCTTTCTCCATATTTTTAGACAATAGTTGGCTATCGATTCTTAAAGATGAGATCAAGTAGGTACAGATATCAACAAACGTCAATGTCAGAAAATTCATTGGAGGTTGGTCGTTTTTTCTTCCAGTGAAGAAAAAAAGATAAGTTCTTGTTAGTTTTAATTGTTATTCGTTGATAACGAGGGCAGATTGTCCCTCGAAACGTTCGTTGTTAATATTTTCGTTATTTAATATTTTAATTTGCAGAGTGGCGAAATACCCATATAAGAAAATGAATTATGAATTCACGCCACAAAGAAGTTTCATATATTATCTTAATATAACAGCACTATAAGAGGTAAGGTTAAGTGAAAAAAGCGAAATAAATAGAGAAAAATGAAATATTGATGAAAGACGCAAGAACCTGCTGAGAAGCAAATGCCGATACCGACCATTGTTTAGTCATGGCAGAAAATGTTTCTAACAAAATTTTTGCAACTTTTTTATTTGCTTTTCATAGCGATCCATTATAATTGCAGAGCAATGGAACACTGACTTTGGTATTTAAAGATGAACATATACATATACATATACATATACATATACATATACATATATATATATAAATGTATTACTACTATATGGTATGTATATTTTTTTGCATCTACTATTTTATTTGTTAATTAATTTTATGTGAGAATGATTGTGTATTGCTATTACTACCAACGCCGCTTCAATACTGAGTGTACTTTGATGCCCAAACCATAAGGTAAAGATGTAGTAAAGAACGTAATGATTTTGGGCGTGCAATTTTTACAAATAAAATGCCTACTATTTTTATTTAGATACACAAAACGTGTTGGTGATACAAGATTTTTTTTCAACTCTTGTAGTACATACTGAAATGGTATTAAGTCCACAACTTGGTTCTGTTTTCAGTACAAAATATTCGACCAAATCAATAAAGCACAGAGTTAGGATATTTTATATAATTGCAATTTTAAACAAAAAATATATTGTACCCCCACCCAAGAAAAGCGCCCTTCCGTGCTTTCCAAGAATACTTCGATACTCAGCATCACTCCGTTTCGCTAATACAATGAAATGCTATGAGCCAGTTATTTATCCAAAAAAACCAAAAATATTTTTTTTTTGCCGACGACCATACCTCAAAAGTTGATGTTGCCTTCATTTTCGGAGGACCTATCGTATGAAAACGATCCAAGACTTCAGGAAGGTTCCTGGCGACCAGAATCGTGTACACATACGAACATACATCCCCCGCACAGCACGTTTAGGCACCCCCCAATACGGGGGATTGATCTAGTGGGCTGGGATCTTAACCAAAAGATCCGCACCGCCGAGACGGAGATTTGATATACTGGGTTCATTAGTCGGTTGGCTGGAATTTTGAGATATTTGACTCAGAGTGGTTTTCGATATGAGGGAATTTCAATACTTCGTACACTTCGTGTCGAAGTAATAAAAATATTAAATGCATTGATTATGAGACCCGAGAAACAGTAATTAGTCGAATAAAGGCACGCAAAGGCAAAGCAAATTTCAGAGGGTTTAAATTTGGCTTGTGAATAAAGTAATATAATTAAAGTGATAGGTTTGTGCACATGTAAAGCCTGACCCAACGAAAGTAGTTGACACAAAAAGGTTGTTATGTGCATAAAAAGGAGCGTAGTTATCAATAAAAGCAAAGGACTGTGAATTTTTGAATGTAGGCAACAAAAAAGAAGCAAGCGACGTGAAAAGTGCGGAACTCAAAAATCAGTGCCTTAATAATTAAAAAACGTTTAAACGTTTGTGAGTGCAACGCTATGGAACAATATTAGTTATAACCAAAAACACAATATTTTAGACTTTAAGAAAATGTTATTTATGTAATCAAATTTTATTCTATTTATGGCAAATATTATCAAACCTAATTTCCAATTAATAGTAGAATAACAGCGTATCTTAGCAACAAGATGCGTTTTTATCATTAACAAGAAAAATAATTGAATTAAATTAATTTGAAAGCTTGTTGAATTTGTACTCACATTTAATTAATGTTTTATAACAATAAACGAGTGTTTTATAACAGAAAAAGTCCAAATTACTGGCCAAGTGGTGGAGTACTTGTGCTAACGTTTGCAGCAGTTTCCGCAACAAAAAGTTTACATTTTGCAGATCTCATCTCCGAGGATATCGGCAGCGAGCACCTGAAAATTTCAATCTTCGACTACGACCAAAGTTAGCATCGGAAGCCAGAGGTTACCAGTCCAGGAGATCAGCCGAGTCTGCAAGAACGTCCGAATAAACATTGGCGGGCAGAGAAGCAGCTACAACCTGAGATATTCCAGCAGCGTCACTACGAGCCAGCAACGAAGCGAACTTCACGAGGTAGGATAGATCTAAAAATTGAGTGTCAGCGTTCGGGAAAACGATTTAAATCAAAGATTAAACCCCTTGCCGAAGAGGCCTAGCGTTTTTCCAAAAGTCCAATTACTTCGTGGTTTTCAAAAATCGAACGGCGTCACCAGGTTTTGGCGAAATGGACCAGAATCAAGCTTCATAAACAAAATAAAGTTGGTGTGAGTTCTACGTCATCTAAACAATCAAGAGGAGGTTTCATGTCATCCTAATCAAGGCGATGTTTTATTAGTTGCCAAGCGGGAATATTCAAATAATTTACCTGACGCATTCTCATGGTATATCACGATTTCAAACGTCCAATTTCACGCTGTACGCAAAAATCATTTTATGTTCATCTGTCAATTTACAAGATTGTGAATTTTATCTACTAACTAGCTGAAACCCGCGGCAAATGCCGCATTTAAAATCTAGGACGAATTTAATAACTTTTGTTGCACTAAAGAACGTTTTAAAACCACGCTAGAGAATGGCAATAAGGAAAAGTTCCAAAAAAATATATTTTCAAATGGAAAGTTCCTGGAAAGGGAACGCTCGCCTCTGGAGAGCGTTTTATGGACATTCTTGGATAGCCTCCGGGCAACTTTCTTTCATATTGGATACGGCCAATACTGCTGAATTGAATAGTGTCTTCTTTTTCTATTCAGTATTAAATGGTAAATGATACAGTACACGCAAGCATGAAAGATAAGCGATACCAAAGAGCATATGTTGAGGTAAGATACATTTTAGCTTAAAAAGTATAATTATTTAAAATACTGATTGCTGCTTCAGATGGATTCTAAGCAGTAACGAATACTAAGTATATATTTTTACTTTGTAGATCTTCCTCGATGAAGACAAAAACATAACCTCAACTTCTTGCACATGTCCTCGTGGACAAGTTTCATGTCACCATGTTGCTGCACTGGCACCATTTGCCCATTATAATATATCAGTTACGGACCAGTCATGTAGCTGGTCAGTGCGTAAACAATCTAAAGCACTTAATGAAAACTTGAAAACAATCGATGAATTGTGACATCTGCTGGACTATGGCTCCATCAGTTTGGATACCTTGGGGCCATCCCAGATGGCCTTGTAGGAAGAGCTTGTGGAAGTTAAATGTCCATTTAAATATCGCAATTCCAACTTGATGGAATCACATGATAAAAGCTATATTTGTTCTTACGATAAGGTACTGCAACAGTTTGGGGTAAATGAAAACCATGAATATTTTCACCAAATACAGGGTGCATTGCACTTGTTAGTACATAAAAAGAAATGCTATCTAGTTATCTGGTATGCGTAAAGCTGAAAGACATTTCCAGCTTCTCTAATTTCTTTGTAGCAATGTCCAAACGGCTGCTTCAATAGCATGTTTTCAGCTTCGGTAAAGACACTGCTGCTTGTGTCATTGGGTGCATTCAGCCGGCATAGCGCTGAGGTAGCGACTGCGTTGAACGCTTCGCTGACCGACAGCGCTTCGGTTTCGCTTCTGCAGCAGTTGCCATTTTTGGGAGCGAATTTATTTTCGCTCCATTGTCGCTTCATTTCCGCTTGACCACTCAGCAGAACACGGTGTTTGGGCTAATTTGTAAATATAACCTAGAAAGACGCGAAAATCATGGTTTCTGAAACGACTCTGCTGCAGTTTAATGTTAACGGAGAAACTGTAGCGGCGGAAGTCCCATCACATATGGTACAAGCTATTTTTTATGGTGTGTATTGCTTCTTAATATTGCTATAATTTCGTTCGAACTAAGTTACATTTCCATTGAATCTTTTGAAACTACCTACTGTTGATTAAATTAAGTCTAAGATTTTATTTTTCTTATCGACGAGACGATCAAGAATTATGTTATAAATCAAATTATGCAGCAACGCATGGTACCGGAAAGAACAGATGAGCCTGCAGACGATTCAGCTGCCGAGCGGTTTGTTTGGTCACAGAAATCGACCATGTTGTTGATTGAGCACTACCGCTCAGAATGCTGCAACTTCAGAAACCCCAAAATGAAAAATAGTCTGTTGTGGGGGAGAATTGCCGAAAATATGAAAAAAAATTGTTACCATGTGACACCGGACATGTGTGACAGAAAATTTAGAAATTTGAAGAGCACTTATAAAGGAATAAAAGATACCAAAAGAAAAACTGGCAGAGGTGGACAAACTTGGGAATATTTCGACGTGATGGATGACCTGCTTCATACTGATGCCACCATTAATCCTCCACACTTAATATCGTCCATTCCACAACCTAAGCTTCCCTTATCTGTGCTAAACCAGCCCTCTACATCTACTCAGTCGTCCTTAATCCCAGCATATATACCTGCACCCTCTTCGTCAGCTTTGCCACCCCCAATACCTTCAAATTCATCATCCCTTGCCTCTTCAACATCGAATTCTTCATCACCAACCCCACCCGTGGAATCGTTATTAAGCCTGTCATCCACACCGTCTAGAATTCCCAGTTTGAATACTGCTGCCAGTGATACTCGAGGTACCAAACGTAAAAATAGAGAGTTAGAAGAATTTCGAAAGCAAATGCTGCTCTCCGAAGAGCAGAAAATTAGAGAGCTGCAAGAAATTAAAAATGTGTACAAGGAGCAACTCCAAACGCAAAAGGAGCGAAATGATATTTTGCGACAACTGTTAGAGTTAGTTAAAAATACAAATAATAAAAATAATTAGTTTTAAAATTGTATCATTATTTTATGTATAATTATATTTAAATGTATATATTTTTTTATTTGATTCACTTAATATTGTAATGAGTAAGAAGTTTTGTAATAAATATATTTTGATCTCGGTGTATAGTCTGATTTTTTATTAGACAGGGAGTTTATTATATCGCGCAATATGTGTAAATGCGTTTATTTTAAAATGCAATATGGAAACGTTACTGAGTATGTAAAAACATAATATATTGTACGGGGGAAAGAATTCTGTTGATCAAATAGTAGAAAGACTTCAGTTTACAGCAAGTATGTGGGTTATTACATGCCCTGTTCTTTCTCATGCTTCTTTTTCAATAAAATTACGGTTCATATATTGCATTTTAAAATAAACGCATTTACACATGGCATGGCGTAACAATATTCACCGTAGTATTTTGATGGTTTTTGATCTGGTGTTTTAGCATTTATTGCATTGTACAGGGTCCGGCAATGAAACGGGAAGATTTCGTAAATAATTTTATTGTTGCAAAATTATTTTTTTTATAATTATGAATACATTAATGGGAAATAAAAGAGTAGCCATTTGATTTACAATGTTAAAAAAAAAAATTTTGTATACTACATCTGCCAAATGTCCTCCGTTGACATTTATGCATTCTTGGGAGTCGAGCCTGAAAGTTTTGCATCACTCTTCGTGGGGTTACCTAAAAACAAAAGTGTTTGCAACTGATCCACCCAGGACAATCCCGGCCCTCAAACAACGAATTCGTGACGAGATTGCAGCAATACCTGTTGATATGCTGCGAAGAGTGATGCAAAACTTTCAGGCTCGACTCCAAGAATGCATAAATTTAATGTCAACGGAGGACATTTGGCAGATGTAGTATTCAAAAAAATTTTTTTAACATTGTAAATCAAATGGCTACTCTTTTATTTCCCATTAATGTATTAATAATTATAAAAAAAATAATTTTTCAACAATAAAAGTATTTACGAAATCTTGCCGTTTGCCGGACCCTGTATGTAACCCTTTTCAAAGTTGTTAATTAAAATGCCGAGAGAAGATCTCTAAAAAGGATGCCTAATTGTTTTGTAATTCTGCTGCTGCATGAATGACCCTTTGACTATGTTTACACTTACACAACAAAAACATGCTAATTTTATAAAATATATTTACTAAATATCAACTACATATATATATACAGGCTGATTTTTTTATCGTGTAACAACTTGTAGGCAACCCATTATGCAGAAGCATGCATTATGTATGCTTCTGCATAATGGGTTGCTTATAAGTTGTTACATGATAAAAAAATCAGCCTGTATACAGTATGTCCCCGGATTGAGTTTACAATAGGTATGATTGACCAAAAATTTTCGAATTGGAATTTCATATTTTGGGATTCCGCCCTGCTTGGTGTGAAACGAATTTTAAGAATATTTTCAGTTTTTGAAAAACAAGTAGGCCTTGACAAGGAAGCGAAAAATATTTTATTTTCAGGTAAACTACCCTTTTTGTTCATGATACGGCAAAATTTAATTAAGAAAAGTTGTTGATAATGATAAATTATGACCCTATACCAAATTTCAGAACGATTTCTCGACTTATAAAAAACTGTTAGTTTTTAGAAAATTGTATTTTGTATCACCAAGGAATCAACGGCGTTATGAGCTGGGGCTTTTATAGGGATGTGGCAAACGTCTATAGCCCCCACAATTCCAGGAAAGCCTGTTCGTGCATGAAATGTGTTGGCTGTCATAATCGCCTGCTCGTTAGTAGGCCATCGTATTTCTTGTGGCATCATTTGCAACAAAATATTGCAAATTTGATAAAAAATTAGATGACCGGTGCCTTTCGACATTCCAAACCGATCGCAGCATGCCAAATACGATTCCGGTTTAGCCAACATCCATATGGTAAACAGAGTCTTTTTTCCAAGATCGATTCTGCCTTCGATGTCTACTCTATTGCCTATGTCCACCACAAGCATCTGAAATAAACAAATAATTGTAAAATGTTTATAAATACCTAATTACATGCATTTCATATATACAAATTAATACAGTTGCACTGTATTTTTTAAGTAAGCAAAATTGTACTAATATTGCTAGATAGATACCTCCATAACATTTCTGGACATTCTAAAATGTTCACAAAACTCCTGCGGTGAATAACGTGGTACCACTTCCTCAAAGTAGTTGACATTATGAACAGCCTCATCATTCTTTTCTGCATCCAAATCAATCAACTGCAATAAGTTTCCGTTATTTTCTAACAACGGCATTAATTGCACTAATGGATTAATTTCCATCACATCATCTGCAGCAAATTCGAGTATTAAGTGATCAATTTGCTCCATTCTGTTGACGCGCTCAAAACTGACGTTTGTTAGTAAACACAGCGATCGCTAACCCAAATGCCGTTCAGCCGCTCGCAGCTGCTTGAACTTAGCAAAAAGCGAGCGTTAAATCAGCGCTACGCCGGCTGAACGCACCCATTCTTTTGGACGGCATTTGGTCTCCTAAAAATATAAAATAGATATTAGTTTTCTTAAAACGCCCTTATTAAACAAAAACCATAACATAACCTTATTCTTACCTAATTCATTTTATCCACCGTCGCCGCTGATTAGGTTCTTTTGGGAACGTAAAAAACTTTCACGTATGTTTTTCATTATAATGTTTGCAATCGGTGGCAAAGCACATCATCTTTTCTATTAATTATAATAAAACAACACTTAGCTCACAGTTGCACCGAAGGTTAGGTTATGTAGCGTAAGCATTGGAGTTGCTTTTACACTATGTTAAAACGCAAGGCTCTTTGTTTGAGTGTTTGGCAGCATTCAATGACGAGATATGGCTATTAAAGAAATTTGACATCCGTTTGAAGCTGCCTGCATAGTTTTAAAAAACACAAGAAATAGCCATAATAAATAATTGTTTTCTGTGATAATATCGCTATTAAAAGTTAAGGGAAGTTTGTTTACAAAAACCCGAAAATAGAAATGGTGGAACGCAACCATAGTACTTTTAGTTGTGTAAACACGGCTTTTAGTCTTCTGCATTATTATAAGTGATGATAACGAGCAAACGAGCTAAGTTGAGACAAATAACCTAAAATTTGATAATATAGTCCGTTTATAAACCCAACCCATGAGATAAGAAGTTTTGTGTTGCCGAGAGCTAGCGTAATCAGTATTGCAGTTAAATAAAATAGAAAGAGGGGCATTCACCATTTTATTGTGCGATTAATTATTACAGTTCATTTTAACCAGCCTTAATTTACTGACAGGCAAAGTTTGAGCACAGCAATAAGAATATAAACCGAGAATTGTGTGTATACTTGGAATTTGCCGTAAAATTTAACTTATATAATTTTTATGCCAAAATAAATAATTACAAACAGGCACCAAAATATAGGGGAGCCTTTGCAAATTTATATCGCCCAGCGTCGAGGCAAAGGTGAATTTTAATTTATTCAGACTGTCCCATTCAAAATAACAAGGCAGCCATCGCAATACTTTGTTTTTAAATCTAATAGAATTTTTTAGGTGGGCATCAAGTGTTTCTTTTTTTAGACTCTCTGTGAATTTAACTGTCTTATCTCAATAACGAAAAAATATTGCCCCTCCCTGGAAAGTTTTCTAACAACGCCCATGGCATGTACTGCTTGAATTATTGTATATCAAGTCTCATAATATTTGTAGAACACCAAATGGGCTTCGATAAGGGCTGGCACCAGCTGCTTATTCAACTATCTATGCCCTGAATACAACCTGCTACGAAAACGGAGCTGTCGCACATCCCGCCTAGCTTGTATCACTTCGGAACTGCCTGGAAGACAATTAACAAAATACAAATTTACCTGTTTCGTAAGTTTGTTGCATATTTTGCTCTTTTAAGATCTCAGCCTACGTAACTGTCTGCCTATATTTTGTGCTGATTTTATCACACACATCTCAAGTAGGAGTATAATTAAAAAAAAACATCTCACAAAGATTGTGCTTTTAATAACGACATGAACGTTTGTATTATTAAAATCTTTAATACCAACTTTCTTGCTAGTGTTTCGGCTAGTGATGGGCTTATTCGAATGAAAAATAACAGGTTATCCGGTTATTGAAATAACTTATGTAACTCGGTTTTCGTTCCAAGTATTCGAATGAAAAATAACCTCATCCTGATAGGTACTACGTGCCATATCTCAGCGACCTGCGAGTGATCGAAATTCTGTAAATAATACGTCATTCACAACTCATAAGCATAAGCAAGGCTGATTGTATTGAAAACACCATTTGGGCGTCTAGCTCTACAGTTTTCTCCCTTGCTTCCTTGCCAGCTGAGGCTCGCGGTCGATCCGTCGTCATATGATATGAACATAAATAAATTTTTTGCCGCCTTTATCCCGGCCGATCGATAAACATAAACGTTTTACCACTGATTTTTATTGCGCTTAGCAAGCAGTCCCGCATATTTCTTTCTTTCTACACTTCTTAATAAATACCTCTTAATTTCCAATACATAACACATAATGTACATATTATGTTTTGGTTATCTCATACAAATACAACAATATATTATTATTATTATATTATTATAAATCGCCAGCAATTGAAAACAATAAAGGTGTATCCAGATATATTTCATTCATATCCACAATTACTTCTTGCACAAGCTCCTTAGAAATGAAATAAAAATCATTTATACAATTATTATAATTAACGATTAACTGAGTTCCTCTGCTATCTGCAAGTTACGATGCCGATGCAGATGACGCTGAACCGCGTAACCGCCAAACCGGTGAAATCGAAACGAATCGAAAGCCAAAATATATTCGAATGATCATTCGGTTATTAATATCATTCGAATGCAAATAATTCGGTTATGAAAATGGTCCGGTTATGCCCATCACTAGTTCACGAATTTAAAAGGAATGTCTTTCCTGCATTGCACGTTCACATGTAATAAATACAAGGTCATCCTTGTCCATGAGAAATTTTTAAATTCAAATTGATAGGTTATGTATTAAATGGTACTCTATTTAAATCACAGAAATATTAGGATTTCTATTGTTTCGAATGCACAAAGATTACTTCCGTTTTAAGAGGTTATTAATGGAGGTATTTATCTAGGGCTAGGGTTTCTGAGTGTTATATCATATTTGCCTTTTATTAGTGTAATTTGAGATAACTTGGTTAGGTAAATAGAAGGTTTCCCATTTTAAATCTATATTGTCATTCACATCTAAGGTATTACGTCAATACAGAGAAGAAAGTTCATTTTTAACCAGTTCATAACATTGTACTTGTAATGTTAGAACTGAATAAGATTTTTTTAAATGGATTTATATAAACGACTTTTCTCTTTAAAGTAAATAAAATCCTACTTTAACTTTTTCGTAGGAGATTATTCAATTGTGAGGTTCTTATTCTCACCTCTAAACCACTAAACAAAGGGCACTGAATAGATCAACTAGTACAACGATTTACTGTATTTAGACATTTATTTAAGACAGATTAATACATTTTCTGGGCATATTAACTTTAACCAGAACTGGCATTGCGTCAAATGCTTAAAATGTTCTGAATTGTCTTGAACATACTATTTACCTTGCATGGTCTATTGAACTCTATACATAATTTTCACGCTTAAATCTCACGTGCTATACTTCGCAAGCTAATAAATTAGAAATAATTATCAAATTTAACAGACTATGACATATGTTTTTTAAATTTTTTTATTGAATTACAATAAAAAACCCTTTACTGGCATTCTCGAAATTGATACCAACATCGATAAATCAATACGTCCTGGAGCTTAAACAGCAGTACATTGAAGTGGTATGCGTTGCTAATTACATAATTTCACTCATAATGTCCATAGCTGAACGTACAAGTCCTGAAAAAGGAGCAAAACTCTTCAGACGTATTATGTCTGCGAGTCTTACGCGTAGAGCCTACAGGAGCTATTACACAATGTTAATAGGCAGTTCCTATTTCCTACTCGTGTAAGTTTGTCAAATTAACAATTCGAATTTCGACGTAACGCAATTAATCTCGCCGCTAATGTATTTAAATCCGACACCGTTCGCGGGTTATCTCTGATCTAGAATTGTCACTGCGTCTTGAAACGAAAGTAGATAAGCGTCAGAACTTCGCTCAGAGCGTTGCGCAACGGCCGGCGGCAAAAAATGCGCAAAAATGGAAGGTGGACCCTAAATCTAAGCAGGCGGCGGCCTTTAAAGGCGCTGATCGAACGTGTCGCTAATTATGACATACGCCGTTCACGTACCGCATGCATATGCATATTCGCACTTTCTAACATTTTGCATGTTTTTGCGGCCGCTTTTTACCTTTCTTTCCTCCAGTCTGGAGAAACTAGATTTATTCCCACCGTTTCCGTGTGCGAGATTTAGCGATTCCCGCTTTAATTGTTTTGTTGCTGCCGCTCTACGTTCTCCCATTTACATCTCAATAGGTTTGCTATGATAATTCCGCTCGCTTGCGCCGCAAATAGTGCAGAAACCGTCGGAAGCACGCCAAATGCGATCGCACCAGATTAGCCCGAAGTTAATATGTTTTGTTGACTGCACTTCATACTAATGTACCAATTGCTAATCCATTTTAAGATCTCCTTAACTGCCTTTCAAAAAGTGTCGATTTCGTAAACTTCGTGGACTTCCATAACCGCTAAGGTTAATTGCCCTAAAAAAAATAGACTTCCCCACCGATACCTTCCAACAGAAAAAAAATATCCTGTGATTTCTACATATTTAAATAAATTGACATGCATGTATAAAACCAGATTAAGTGACATAGGTATTTATTACATAGTGATACATATCAAATAAAGGATGTTTGGACAATTTTGCAATTCAAATTTGAGCAGATTTTTCTATTTGATACACGATCGCTATCCTTATTGCCCAACAAAATTGTCATTTAGTAATGTTTATGCAAAACTAACCATACATCTGCCTGAGTAATCTTATCAAGCGATAGCTAATCGTTATATTAAGCTAAACCTTGACACGAAGGGCAACTAATTGTAGTCTCAGACAAAACACACTCAATTACTCTAACCAGCTTCAAATCGAACCAACCAAACGCTTAGGCTACATGGACGAATCGGAAGGCCGACTAGCTACAGTGAAGATGGCGTGCGGCACAGTCTGCCAGCTCAAACTACTCCAAGGTCGGCTCTAAAATGCGCGAGTGTCTAATCATAATAATGAACAGAAGAGAAAAAGCGCACACATACCTTCAGCTCGCGGCTCCAGAGCTTGATGCGCAACGCCACGGCGAATCCAGCTCACGGCTACATAGCTGGATGCGAAACGCCGGTGCGAATCCATGATCAAGTGCGATGGGTAGATAAGATGCAATAATCTTCGACAGATATAAATCCGCGGTATCGCAAGTAAGCCCAAAGATACTGTTTTGCCCACGTCACTATCAGATAGCCCCAAACTAGGGCAAAGGTTAACAACGAAGTAAATGCGTGCGAACGACTCAAGCGACGCTAGTAGAAGAGAGCGTGTGATTAACAAAACCACGTCGTGCATGTGTGCAGAACATCTGCAAACAATTGAAGACATGGTCTAGTTATGCCCAATAATCGATTGATAAACCGACAAGGCCAAAAAACGGTTTCGGTGACCTCGAAAAAATATAGCACCAAAACATTAGGACAGGGTTGTTAACAACTGCATAAAAAGGACCGAAAAATGAATGTGCCATCGAAGCCTGGCGCTTTTTAACGGTAACTATCTCCGTCAGCTATCAACGCTAAAAACGTTATCATAAAATAAATGATCCTGCCTAGGTAACTTTCAATTATAAAAAGAGCTTTATTCATGAATAAATCCTACAACCAGCGACAAAGTGAGTCCAGATCAGTTAACTCAATTACCTTTGCCTTTAATCAAATGAGTTAAATAATTATTATACTTTTATTCGCAAATGGACAATGTTAAAACAATAGAATAAAGTTTACCTGCTAAATGTCTTCGACATCAGATAAACAACCCCTACTGGAGAGGGACAATTGGTACCAAAACTTTTATTTATTTCAGTTTTCAGAAATTGATTAGAACTTTATAATCTACTTGTAGACCAGATAGATAACCTTTGCCCACATAAAAATAAGAAAACTCTCGCATTAATAATCGATCATTTTTGGACATTCGAAGGTAAATTGTATATAAAGATATACCTTATGAACATACAACGTGCACTAAAAATGTATGCACTTTTTAAACTTTCATATGGCAAACAACATTCTTGGAAAGTAGAGTCCAAAGCTATATTTCATCCCTCTTCCGTTCCCTCTCTTCAGTCGTTAACTTATAAAGAGAACAAAAACGTCATGACCATCGTGTATTTACTTCGTTGCGTTAAACTATAGCTGCGCGCACTATTTCTTTCCATTTTATTCAATCTCTAACAAATACAACTTATAAAGCCACATAAAGTGAGACAGCGGATAACTGGTTGTTAACGCGTTTGCATTAGCACTCGGCAGGTAGTGGGTTCGAGTCCCACACCAGAACATCGGTTACATCGTGCGCTCTCCGGCTATCATAACAACGTCTTTGGTGGTCGTGACCCCTGCAGAAGGGCGTTCTTCCTTAATGCAAAGGGTTAGGTTAGCCACCTACCCCACACTTTGTGTGGATACTAATACGTCCACAGAAGAAGAAATATATATATATATTAACTGAATATTTTCATTTTTAAATCGTTTCTGTCTTCACATACAAGGTCATTATATCAAAAATACATAGACCTAACTCAAAAAAAAAAACAATAAAACGAAAAGGGCGACTTAGAAATGGGGAAATGGTAGATATAGTATAGCAGAAGCAGCAACGCAAGTAATCGATATTTTAAAGAGAATTCTGACTTAAAAATGGTCTGATGACAAGTATGAAAAAATAATCTCTAAAATGGGGGAAGCTAGAATTATGTCATTAACAACAAAAGTCGTAAAAAATCGGAGAATATAGAACGAACTCAACAAGGAAAGAACACAGATGTGCAATCCAAAAAAGCAGCAGTGCGTTAATAATAAAAAGATGTGGAAAATAATTACCAAAATCATAATAACAAAATGCTTAATCAAAAAATGTAAGAATAGAAGACAAACAAAACAGCATTATACTGGAATGAAAAATGTATAAGGTAACACCACATCCAACGAAAAAAAAAAATAAGAACATATCAAAACATCAGTATCTTTAGTTAAATGAGGAAATCAATAACGAGAAAGGAAAATAAAATGAAGTGCAGGTATTGAACAAAGAAGATTTTTCCAACACCAATGCATATGCAAACGTAAATTAGATAATTAATAAAGCAAAAAATCTAAAGGTATCAGAAAGTGACGGACGATGTTCTGAACTAGTGAAAATACGAGGTGAAAAATTACAACCTTATAATAGACACACATTTCGAAAATGAAATAATGCCTAATGAATACCAATATTTAAATAGTGAGCAACAATTTATATCAAATAACACACAAAACACACTAAAACACACTAAAAGCTTTTTTACTGCAAGTTATGCATTGTTGACTTATCGCTAACTTATAAAAAGTTATACTGCTTAAAATTATATGTCGCTACTTGATATTTTAAAGCAATAGTTACCTCACTTGTGTAGTAAAATGTAGTAGAAAAATATCGTCGAAACTAGTTTCTTTAAGTGTTTCACTTCAAATGAACAGCGATGTACCGTACAATCTCAAATTATATAATAACTGTCAATTAAAATACAACTGAAGCTACATTTTTATAGAAAAAAAATGTACTTAGCGTTAAAATTATTTTGTTGCATAAATTTAGTCATACAAACGCTTCTTTATTTGAAGCGTCGTATTAGTATAAACGCATCTTAATTGACCGCTCGCATATCGCGCCGATAAAGGTTGCAAGCGTTTTCTGTTGCGTTTTTCAAGATACCAAGCGACTTGTCGCAACTCGAATGGCGTCCTTTTCCGTGCGTGGCCTCAGCTTGGCAACTTGTATGTACTTTTCGTGCCCCAAGTTTAGCCCGTTAGCTTCTTGTATTTGGAGGATTTTGGGCCTGAAGCACGTATATCGAACGTATTTTTGTGTTCATATGGATTAGACAGATTATTTATCACAATTTGTTAGACATCCTGACCATAAAAGTCTGTATTGCAGGGCGAGTGTCTAGTTGATATGGTTTTGATAGCGCTTTGTATTCAGCTGATTGCATACGGCGTTTCTAGCTCATACAAAGCCGGCGTTTCTAGCTTTTATGGGAGCACGGGAGGTAAAATTCGTCGATACAGCCTGTCCTCAAAAGCGTGAATTCCCTCCGCCATGGGATTCTCATTTGACCTTAATTCACATTGCCTGAGCGATGCGCTTTACAGCCGTATTTTGTTTACGATCTGGTGATTTCTGCTAGCACAACCTGAACCTGCTGACAGCATAGCTGTGAGAGCCCATTTGGCAACTATTTAGCCATAGTCTGCAAAAGCTTGGCCCCTCAGATAAGTGCGTACGACTCAGTGAACGCCGTCGCCGCAGCTCCATCAAAGTGGTGAAATTATATCTTCTGACCTTCGTGTCGTCCTATTCAATCCGACGCACCTGATCGAATGATTCAGCCAATTCTAAATTGGTTTAATGATATTCGCCCTAACGAGGGTTAGCGTAGAGTGAATCAGAGTAAAACTGCTGTAGTTTATACCTATATATTTCGCTTTTAATTGCTCTTTGTTGTGTAATTAATTGCTAGTATAAAATGCTATTTAAGGTTGCACCTCCCACTTAAGGTAATGATCTTAGAACCTGTTGTACTGCCTATTCTATGCAACGTTAAATAAATGTAATGTCCTGCTTATGCTATTAATTGTTTTATTTCGTTACTACTACCTATTTCAGATATTGTAGGATTGCCTACTAGGATTTATTTGAGTATATAAGTTCTCGACCTATCTGACTATATTTGTTGTAAGTATAGACCTGTTGGCGTTCATAATATTTGTTGACAACAATTTGTAAGGAACCGCACACCGTCCTCACTGAACTTAGCTGGCGGGCTCTCAAGCATACACTCGTAACGTTGCGATATTTGAGTTTCTGGCAATTTGGAGAAAAATTATAAATAACAAGTAATAATATAAAAATAAGTATTGATATCTTATTTAGAATGCATAGATAAATAATAATACAAGTTCACTTACAAAATATTATTTAAATTAATCGTGCGCGCCCCTTAACAAAGAGAGGTTTCGCAGTATACAGAAATTTTTGAACTTAACGAAAGACGATCTGAACAACATGAGATATCGATCCGTCAAAATGGCCCAGACTCTAGACAAGAATCAACGCAATGGGTAAAGATGAGAAAAACGGCGAAGACTTTCCAACGAAGAACAGATCAAGGTGACTGGAGCAGAGCATTTGTGGAGAAAATGCTCGAAGAAGTTTAAATGAAGATTTAATACTTTCTAAAGTATCAAAAAGCCCCATCACTTTCAAATATAAGTATACGGTACCCACCCACCCAAGAAAAGCGTCATTCGGTGCTTTCCAAGAATACTTCGATACTCAGCATCACTCCGTGTCGCTAGTACAATGAAATGTTATGAACCAATTATTTATTTAAAAAACCCACAAAAAAATTTGTTTTGCCTTCGACCAAACCTCAAAAGTTGATGTTGCCTTCATTTTCGGAGAACCTATCGTATGAGAACGATGCAAGACTTCAGGAAGGTTCCTGGCGACCGGAATCGTGTACACATACTAACAGGGTCTTCACCAAAAAATCCGCACAGCCGAGAGTTCATTAGTCGGTTGACACCAATTTTAGAGATATTTGACTCAGGGTGGTTTTCGATATGAGGGAATTTCAATACTTCGCACACTTCGTGTCGAAGTAAAATTAATAAATATTTAAAAAATAGTGAGCTACAAGAATGTTTAAATTACAGGGGTATGTCGCTTTTGCATCTGGTATAAAAAATCTTGCACTCCATAATACGAAAATTACTAAGACGCTATAGTGAACTAGCATTGAGAGAATAGCAATAATGAGCTGCGCCCAGGAAAATCAATACTCACTACCCTATTTACCATTAAGGAAATTCTAAAAAATTATTATGAATATAGTGTAGAAATACCAATGTAATTCGCAGGGTTTGATAAAATGTGTAGGAGAAAACTACTGAGAAAGTTGAAAAACGCTAATCTACCATACAAGTTAATTAATCTTATTACTATGATTTTATTTAACGCAAAAAGTGGTTAAACTCGTAGAAGCAGTGACATCATAAAGCGACAAGATTTATACTTGAATGGAAGCCCTCAGAAAACAGGGCAAAGGGAATACCACGACAGAGATGGTACAATGAAATGCAAAAAGAATTACAAGAGATAAGAATTTAAAATTGGAAAAATAAAAAAGATAATGGAAAAAGACAACAACAGCCGAAACTCTTGTTGGTATCAAAATGATTCGTTGGCTAATTCTCTAAAAAAAAACTTGGATACAGTTGCCGGACGGCTAGTGAAAAATACGGCGTGCAGCTCTTTAAATACTCACAAATTAAAAGCCAAAAGGGCGCCAACGAATCTTTACCAATTAACGACAAGTGTATCCAGACATTCAACGGGAATTCGTAAACTCAAGTAGCTCAAATCCACAAAGCTGGTATCACAGTAGAATCACTAAAAACTCACAAAATTTACAGTACAGCCACCTCATTGATCGCACACATTAAAACAAAACACAAAGTTACAAGACAATATGGCAAGCGATGTCTGCTCCTTGGATGGGAAGGAAACGTTAGATGCCTTTGGATACAGAATTCGCGGGACCAACTGTATATCCCGAGCTCAAGTCGGAATTCCAAACACCAAATGCATGACTAGAGCTAGCAGCATCCGACCACTGGTCGCCAGTAAATGTTACATAAAGGAAAATTTTACCTGTATGTGTGTTCCTTATCGGGCCCCTTTCTGTGTGCTATGAAAGCGGACCGTGGCTAACAGGTGTTCCCAGTGTGAGTGGCTAGGGTTAAGGCCATATCGTGGATGTTTCACGACTAACTGCAAGGGGCCTGAATGGGGCTCCACACTTACGGCTACAAGACGGAAAGCCTATAACAGTAAACGGAAAATTTAGATACAGTCCGATGAAAGCTTCAGTCAACTTACCCCACAGTGATTTTGGGCACGTGCCAAAAATAGATCAGCCAGCGTTGGATCCGCCGATATGGTGTGAGACAGAATTCCCTAATTAATAGGCCAGGAATGCAATGATCCGCCGACAGTGGCGAGGGCAAATACTACACAATAACCAACTGCACGCCCGTACATCCGCTGGACCCTTTACAAAACGCTCAAGCTGACTCCATCATGGCACCAAGACGCGACCAGAAAGTATGGACAATTGCCGACTGTCGCTTCACAACTCAAAGCGAAAAAGTAAGCGTGGCTCACGCGAGAGGTATACTAAATCTGAACCATAAACATAGAAATTAATAGGTGCGCCAATAAAGCGTAACACTCCAAAAGATAAATCTTATTAAGAATACAACATCTCTTCTGATAGTGCATTATCCATTTAGAATGTTGGCAATTAATATGGCAATCCTGATTTTATTAACAACTTTTCTGAAGAGTTCTGTAAGACCAAACTATCTACAGAGGTTCTGGAGCCAGGACTGACATCTTCTGCCTGATTCCTGCTTCCTTCCACCTTTTCTTAAAGTGTCAGTTGTAGCAAGTAATATTTGTTGTGCAGCAGAACATGACCGAATACGGAAATGATACAATATTCGATGATAAACCCACATATAAAAGGCCAATCAATGTCCAGGATTCCATTCTGAATAACAGCAACGTAGCATCTTAGCTATTCGTTTTTTAAGGCTATAATAGGGTCTAGAAACACGAATATTGATCTTGTATTTTCAATTCTGGCCACCTGCGTGGTTAAGTGGGTTAGCAATATGCTACCAAATCTGGCCTTAGCCGTAAATTTGAACTTATTAGTTAAGTTAGCTTTAATTTAGGTTGAGGATGGTTGAGTGTGTTGTGTGTTAAGATGCAGGGGAGTATTGTAACGTAAAAGAGGCTATAGATAATGGATGAATGTATTTTCGATTCCACACCTAATTTGTACTGGTTATAATTGAAGTTCAACTTACACAAAGTTTTAATTTTCTAAGCTACATTGTAGATCTTTCAAATTACCGACAAGTATTATGCTGTCATCTGCGTACCTAACATTATTAATTAGCTTGTTTAATCCAGGGCATCTAAAAATATTCTTCCCGAGCAGTTCAACAATGTGGTCGAGAAAACATTTTACTGACATCTTTAGTTCCAGTAGCCCTTAAAAGGTCAGGTACCTTTCCATATCTGACCTTGTACATATGTGAATCATATCGATTTATATGAACTGAACCCCATTCTATAGCGTTCTCATATTAAGAATAGTAATAAACGTCGATTTGATCAAATTCTGAAGTATGATTTCACTATCATAAATCTTATTAAACAGTATAGTTAAGATAACTAGAAACTCGGAATCCGCTTTTGATTTCATTCCTCTATTCCATGAGGGATTGCACTTAATTTTAAAAACAGCATATGGTATGAAAATGGTACAAAATATTTAACAGACATTCAAGCTCTCTATGGATAACAACTTTTTTAAGTATAATTTTTAATTTAGACATAAGTTCAGGAAATGTTTCGAGTGACTCGCAATTCCTAACTGTATATTGTGTTGCATACTGTCTTTACGTTTCAGTTTTTGGATATTTTGGATATCCTTGAGCTTTAGGGAATTCTATTGAATTTTCAAAATTGTTAGTATGATTTCTGGCGGCCATTTTTATGGACTGATTTGGTGATGTTGTTCCTGGGTGCAGTGGGCTATAATTTTTGGAATTTTGCTTCATGCAGGTTATAATTCCAGAATTATGGTGGAAATCGTCGCTCACCCTTAAGGAATTCTGTGTGAGATACAGCTGGTTAAACTGGGATAGAAATTTATTTTTGCAAAATCACATTCGAACTTTGGCCTTGTGGCCTTTGGACCTGGAGGACCAACTCCTACATAGAGCCTTTTCGTTACTCTAACTGAGCCACACGGCCTTTTCCTCGTGCGATAACTGGAGAAGAACCTGCCATATCTTATATTGCACCTTGCACATTTGTTTGGACGGCATCTCAGCAGCATCACCAACCCCGCAACCCTGCGTAGCTCCTCTGATGACGCTGCCCTATGCCACCAGGTACAACATTCAGTGTATGAAACTCGCGTGTTTGCAGTCATATGATTTCTAAAACTGAAAATACCAATCCCTGTAGTTTCTGTGATACTGGAAGCGCTTTTAATTACGGTTACGCTGGCGAATTTCTAGCCGATAGTAGACACAATCTAGGAACTCTATCGCCACAATGTATGCACCTTCAACGCTTGCGTCTTAGTTAATTAGTTTAGTTCTCTTCTTCTTCTTCTTTGTCTATTCCCATGTGCCGTTAAGCGTAGGGCGTAGTTCTCTCTATTTGTAATACACACTAGATTGTCTGCTCTGCTGACACATTTGGTCGCGTTCAACTCGGCAATTGATATGTCCCTCAACGTTTAAAATTAAGAATTTGAGAGGGACTACTGGATCTTAACTAAAAAACTACTTACTAACGCTGAATGACACCGGTTAAGTGTGCAATAGACCTTGGGCGAATGGTATCATTCGCGAGGTTACGTTTTTAATAATTGATGCCTTTAATCGATTTGATGAGACTCCCGTCTTCCGGTAGGCTGTACTTTGATTTCCATTCACCCTATAGTTGAGTTACTTGTGCTCGAGAGAATTGCGAGTAAAAATCGTAGAGTTTGCTTTTCACTACCTTTATTACATCAACCATATTACTACACTTTATACTTAAAACTAAATCAAACTTACAATCCTAGTCACAAAAACATATCGCACATAGAGTTGTAAATACTGTAAATAAAACATTTGGGTTATATCAATTTCTGATATTTTCTTATTTATGGTTTTTATGAAACAGCTAAGTGGTCTAGTAATTTACACTGGCATCTGTAGGTTTTCTAGTTTGGGCCGTCTCAAACCAGTGGCGCTTCCGGACAACCCCCCCCCCCCTGTATCCTGCTGAGGAACCATTTAACAAATACTAGTTCTTATATATAATTGAATGTGTGTCGTGTTTGCTGTTTGTGAACTCATAACCTATTATTGGCATAGGCCCAAAAACACGACGTTTGCATAATAATACCTAGCCGGTACACAATCTGTGTGAAATCTGACCCAGCAATAGTATTATAATGCAGCGGTCTGCATAAAGCTTCCTTATGGTATTGCAACGTGACCCAGTAAATTGACGCTAATGCAGAGATCTCTATTAGTTTAACTGGCACATGTCGTGAACTAACGGGTGTTCATAAACAGTCGTCATCCCAGTTGCTTTGAAAAGCAAAATGTTATGTCTTTGATTAATTCGTGCAACACAATGAAACGTCATTGAGTACTGTCATAGCGCATTTTTTCTCAATTTTAATAGACATACGTTTCTGAAGTCAAAACCTACTGGGATGACGACTGTTTATGAACACCCGTTAGTTACTTCCTTTTACGATAAACGAAGTATTAGGTTCACCCCAAAAATTCTAAATTGAGTTTTCAACAAATATTCACGTTTTAGAGTCCCCTGAACTCAAAAAACATGTTTTTGTTCATTGTTCTGTCTGTGAACAGAATATCTCAAAAACGAAAAGAGGTATGGCGTTGAAACTTCATATACCGGGTGTCAACGAATTTATTAGACAAGTCATAACTTCTAGAGTATTAGGTGTATCAAAATGAGATTTGGTATAGATAAATGGTATAGGGAGAGGAAAGTTTTCGCATATTTTTCACTTTCCGGTCACTTCCGGTTTCACCGGAAATGGCCCCAATTTCAAATGTTTAAATGGAACACCCTGTATATTTTTGCATATTTGGATTTCTGAGGCAATTTGGATCAGAATGTGACATTTTAAAAAGTTATCCATGGCACACTTGACAAAAGTAAATAAATTATTATCCAGTATTTTGCTTAGAAATATTTAACTTATGAGCTTATTTTTAATCCAATCGCAAATAAATTAGTATCGTTAGATTCGCCAAAAAATCCTCTTTTCGGAAAGTGCTTGTCAAAAAAGGGTCGCCATTTGAAAAAACATAGTTAGACAAGAAAACGTGATTTTGCCAACTTGTCTTATTCCTATCTATCATACTAATCACTAAAACTTTGCGATTGTAATTTTCTGACATCACCTGAGGTCTTTAGATTAGTTTGCGTCCGATCATGGCCACCTAGATGCCATATTAAAAGTGGCTCTAAAAAACTCAAGTAGGCTTAAAAACTTTTTAAAATGTCACATTCTGATCAAAAATTGTCTCAGAAATCCAAATATGCAAAAATATACAGGGTATTCGATTTAAAAATTCTAAATCGGAGCCATTTCCGGTGAAACCGGAAGTGACCGGAAAGTGAAAAATATGCGAAAACTCTCCTCTCTCTATACCATTTACCTATACCAAATATCATTTTGATATACCTAATACTCTAAAAGTTATGACTTGTCTAATAAATTCGTTGACACCCGGTATAAGTTTTGTGTACTATGTAGATGAGACAGCAAGCTTTTGAAGAAAATCGCATAACTGGAAGTAGGTGTTTACTCTTGTGATTTTTCAGTTTTTTTCGATTTTTTCAAAAACTGCTCTAATGATTTTTTCAAACTTTACATTTTTATAACATTTTGAATGTGTATTGATGTGAGATAGGTGATTTCCCAGTTGAATACTTCTAAAATGGGTTTTTTTTTCTATTTTTTTATTAACTCCTATTTTAAATAAAACACCTAGTATTATTACATTTTTGAATTCAGCTTAAAATTTTAGAGAAAATTGTCCTTCAACTAACTGTACTGTTTTTGTAGAATTTTTGACTTTTGAAAATTTTTGACAAATGCTTAAAAATTAAAAATCAAATTTTTGGCTAATTATAAGATCACTGTAAAAGGAAGTTGTGTGAGTGTATCACACCAGATTTTTATATATTCTAATTGAAAGCATTGTGTCCGCATGATTTCATTTAATTCCACTAAACATTAGTTTGAACACTATTTGTTGCTATTAATTAACATAATTAATTTTAGCAGGCCTTTGCCATTTCAACATCATTTGTTCCATGCCTTAAGTGCTTAAGTTATGACACCAACAGGTGTACTAGTTTATTTTTACACCTGTTGCTTCGCGGAGTAAATATGATTTCTGCTCTACCACCCATATCTGATCCACTATCTGGGGACCCTCTAGGGGTTACAGTTTTCTCCAAGATGGAATACAATATAATTTCTTCAATTAGACAAATAGACATCTGTGATCAAATAATATTTATCCGCAAACGTCACAAAAGTGACAACTTATTTGTCTTTATTGACAAGGTAAAAGTGTCACTTTATCTGCCTAAGCAGACAAAATAGCGACTTTTGCTGTGGCCGTGTGCTATTAGCACGGGTGATTCAGTATGTTCATATATCATTACAGTTGCGCGTTATCTGAACAACAGAGGTTGGCGCAGGGGTACAGTGCTAGCCTGAAATTTACCTGAATACGTTTGCGGATAAAATAGTCTATGTTATTCGGAGTAAAAGTGACTTTATGTGGCTTAGCTGAATTATTTGCCTCACTAACGTTCGGCTAAATAAACTTCAGCTTCGCCACATAAAGTATCACTTTTACTCCTAATAACATAATCTACTATTTATTGAGTGGACATGCCACAACTAGTAATCTGCATTATGTTTATATGCTTAAACAGGCAATTTCCAGACTACTTTACGTTCTTAACTACAAGGTCCGGCAGAATGAAGTATCCATTTTAAATTGAGTTGTTTTTGTTAACGGCTAAACTTTTATTCAAAAATCAAACAAAAGGTTCCTCAGGAAATACGGAAATTTTATTTTTTAAACATTACATCAGCCAAGTGACCTCCTTCTCGCTGCTGGCACTCTTGAAGCTGCTCTTACCCCAGCATTTTCAAGTATGCGTACAGAACGAGTTTGTTCCTTTTGCTTTTTCTTTGGCACATGAGGCAGTAGTGCGAAACTTGTGTACCCACTTTTTAATTGTAATTCGACTAGGAACTCTCGTGGATTTAAATGAAAGTAACGACGAAATAAACGCTGGGTGGTTACAACAGAATTGTTATTTTTAAAATAAGCTTCAACCGCAAAAGAACATTGAATATTTGACTAATGCTCTATATTCACAGCTAAACTGACATTTCTCACAAACACTTTGACAACTTTCTTAAATTTCCATTTATCGCGAAAGCATGGCGACTTGATTTGAATTTATATCGCATTATATTATGAAATGAATTAACTTTGAAAATGGATACGTCATTCTGCCGGACCCTGTACATTTTTATTTTCAAGCGCGACTGATTCATGTTTTGAGACACAAATTATAAAATGTGGAAAATGCTCTGTATAAAATAATCGTAGTTAGCTTTTCAGCATTTCAATTCTCATTTTTATTTTTTGTTAGTCTAGTTGATTTCAAGTGCCGAAGAAGGTCCTTTTCTAAGGTTTTACTTTGTAATTTTGCCTGCTTTCTGAATTAGATAGTTTATAAAAACTATACAATGTGGTGAGACTAAATTGAAAGTTTAAGATTATTTTGATTTGTTTTCCAGACGATGTCATTTCTAATAAAATGGTGACGTTTTTATGAATCGATCCGCTGAACACATCCTTTTATTGTGCTTCTTTGGAAACGACATTCACCAATTTTGCGGTTAGAATAAGAACAATACAGAAGCGGCAACCAGGCGCAGAAATTTTTGTAAAGATGCAAAATTCGGCGTTAAAAAGTCGACTAGTAAAATCTTAAAGCAAACAAGCACAATTTGTCGTCAAATTAGGAGCCAGGGGCCGTGAATCGGCTAAGTGCTGGCCACTTTTTAATAATAATTAAATCAAATAGGTGTAAAACGTGCTTTCTAGTCGCCAGCCCATAATCACCCATTAGAGGCAAAATGGCGTTCTTCAGGGTCCGCGGAACACACTTAATTGACTTTTGGGCCGTTTTTATGGCGATTGGCCGCTTTTGGCGAGTGCACTGTTTTAATAGTACAGTAGTAACTAAAACTTTTTTGCCCCGTTCGTGTCTCACCTTCATTATGTAAAGCGAGCCGTTAATTGGGAGCCGTTGACTTCTGGCGCGAAATTTCCGTGTTGTTTAATTTATTCCGACACCGTTTATGTGTCTTTTAAACGGCCGGCTCTGATTAGAATATGCAGCTCGTAATTGTTTGTTCCACACAATTACGAGCGTGTGTAGTTCATAATTACCATCTAAATCGCTGCTTAAGTCGATTGGAGGTTTGCCGGTTTTTCGTAAGGTTTCCAATCTGCATCCTTGAGCATCTCTGGCGTCGTCTAGGGTGTGGTCGTTACAGATGAATTGAAATTAAACTTGGTCCTTCTTAACCTACACGAGTGCAAAATAACAGTTCAAGCACGAAGAGCTTCGAGTCAAAAACAGAACTCAAAAAGTCTAAAGCTATTAACCTTACTGCCTGCCTTTCGCACCTGGAGAAATAAAGGAAGTGATGGATTTGTATAATGTAATCAACTGCATGAGCGCAGTCTGCAATTACATAAATAACAGACGCCCCAGGAAATGGGGAATTCTCCCAGTACTACTGCAATTAAGAAATTCCTAAAATATGATCGACGAGAGGATTGTCTAAATGACGACCAAATAAAAGCAAAATAAAAAATTAAAAGAAGCAAAAAAATGGCAAGAAAATCGCAAGAGGAAATAATAATGCAAATAGAAGAGCAATAAGCTCTCAGAATTTCAAAATTATAAAATAGAGAAATTACACGTTTACACATCAATTTAAAACCCCAAACAACTAAATGACATATGCACAAACACACTCTGTTTAATAGCAGTTACAAGTTAGTAACTTTTGATATAAGTATTAACAAATATTCAAATATTTCTTTTGCAAAACGCACATCAAATCATCATAAAAACTCGAAAACATAGCATCTTATGAAACTTCTACAAAAACTGCATATTAAAGATTTCTAAATTCGTATAAGTATTATAAAAAACATATAAATAAAAACAACATAAAGCACAAGCAGCCTCAACTTTCTAGTTTCTCTATTTAGAAACTAGTAACAAAGTTTCTAATTGTTACAAATCTTAAGAATTTTTGCACAACTTTTAAAAGTCCAATTTTTTAAACAAGATCAACGAAAATTATAACTTTTACTGAATAGATCACTTATAAAAAATGAGTAGCAAGGTTTATATTTGCTGGAAATTTTCACAATGCTCAAAGCTAACAATACGACCCCCAGGAAAAAATTTAGCCCGTTAATGGGATTCGTGTTAGTGACTCAGTTTATTAAAAAAATACTTTATTCAGGTGCGTTAATCCACACACCTATTTCTGATAAAGCTCCTGGCATTGATTCCTGGCGGTATTACAGGGGGAAACAGGCTGGAGTCAGGTTACAGTTCGAAAGACGGCCACGTGGAGAAAAGTGCACCTCGCTGACACCGAATGCCGTATCAAGAGGCTATAATGGAAGCTTGGGTTTGGAGAACCGCAAGATAGGATTGTCTTCCCAGGCGAAGCTTGGAAAATAAGTGTATTTTAGTGGCGAAACTGCTTGTATTTATACTCCTCGATATATTCTAGGTTGACTTAGGAAAACAATTGTATTTCCAAAATGAAGACGTGGGCCTACGTGACCGATTAGGATTTTTGTGGTACAATTTTGCCCTGAACTCAAGGGTTAAGGCCGTACAGGTACAGAATCGATAATTTTACCTTTCTTGAAATTTTATCATCAGTTACGGGAGATTGGCTACGAGCAAATTTTAGTTTTATTAATTGCGTTTCCTAATTAATTTGCGCCAGGATACAGTCACAAATCCACAAAAACTTTTTACGTGTTTGTTCAAAACTGGTATTATTAGAAGTAGGAGCAAAGAAAAGAGTGTAAGAGCTATAATTTCTATTGTAATTCCAATAAATTTGCACAATGCAAAAAAAAAATAATGCGCCCGCGACGCTGAAGCTCCTTTTTATATCTCGTGTGGTTTACTTCCACATTTGAGAGAAAACATTGCACTTTAATACCTAAGTAGACAAATAACTATTTATTCTTTATGGTTTATTATAAGCTCTCTATTGACTCTTTAGTGCAGTAGACTATGTTATCGTACAATACTAGAATATACTATACTATATCATACCATAGAACGATGTCATTTAACGCTATATAACAATACAATATAGTACAGTATACTACAATATGATGTCATAACTACAAGCCATTACAATATACTACAATACAACAAAATTCAATTCAAACCAACAAGATACTCATATACTAATAAATGATGATACAACGTTATGTGCTCCAATGCAAAATAACATAATGCATTCTAATACACCGTAATACTGTATGTTACCTTATTAATACAGTCAATGTGTGCTCAAAAGGGCCCCTAGCGGGAAAGTTGTGGGGTAGTTTTGATTTCTTCCATTTTATATGTTTTTTGGGGTGCTAAATCCGAAACTGGGGTTTGCTAACAAAATTTCGTGTCGCAACATTGAAGAACATGGAAAAAAGATAAACATTTTAACTTTTTGCCGTTTTTTGCTTGTAACTCGGAAATTATCAGCTTTTCGTAAATAACCTCTGCATTCAAAATAAAAGTACAAGAAATTTCCTAAAAATGTCACTATTTAGGTTTTTTCTCCAGCGGACCGTTTGGGTTCAAACGCTAGTTGAAAATTGGCGTATTTCGTCTCCGCAAAAACCCACTTTTTCCATTGCAAAACTTTAATTTATTATTAAAGACTGTCATTTAGTGGATTCCTCCAAGGCCCTTTGTATTATTCACGAGGAGTCCTCCCCTCTTCTTTTACCAATAAAACACACGGACCATCTGCTCACTGCCAGTGGCAGTGCGAAGGTAGTAGTTCGGTGTTAGAATCCAACGCCAACACAATTCAACAAGTTATATTTACTCGTGGTGTTAAAAATGGCTTTAAATGTGTGTTTTATTTGTGATGAAGTGCTGGATAATAATGTAGAGAAAGTGACAAGGGTGCGGGAAAGAGGTTTGAAAACGTTTATCGAGTCAAGCAAGAAGAGGAAGGATGGTGAGCATATTCAGCTAAGTAAAAAATCTGCAGTTGAGGTTCATGAGCGATGTCGTAAAAACTACAGTAATGAAAGAATGATTACCGTTCATTTGAAGGAGGTGGATCAGGGTAGGGAGCAAGTCAAAAGAACGTGGTGATGAGTATGGACAAGCCATAATCAAACGTCTTTTGCCTGTCTCAGACTTGGTGGGCTCTGATAGTCAGTATCATAGTTTATGCATGAGAAACTGTGCAATCTCCCAAAAACTCAACAGAAGAGAAAAAGCGGTCCATTCGCCAATGATCTACACGTATCGTGATAATAGTGATGGAGAATGCCAGTTTACGGTCGACGAGTTGATGGGCCATATCAAAGGTGATTATCGTCCTGACAAAAAGACAGTTAAAGCTCATCTACTCAAAAAATATAGAAGCGATATAATAATTACCTTTTCTCCAAATAAGAAGCCGGTAGTGTGTTTCAAAAACACGGTATAAAATGTTAAATGATGTTTGGTACCAGCAGGCGTTAAAAAATGAACAAGGGGTTGTTGCAATTATTGTTAAGGTATCCGGAGCCAGCTTTATAAGACCGAGCAGTATCCCCATCTGATAAGTTTTTGGAACGAATTGAGAAACTCATTCCTGAAACCCTCCGTACATTTATGGAAACAGTTGTGCTAAACAAAAAACGTGGGGACCATGATATGTGGACTTGTGGTCCTGTGCCAGGACCCGCCGCCTTCGAAGAACCTCAGCCAGGGCCCTCTAAACGACAACAGATCGTATAATTTTTGCTCATATAATAATGTAATATATAATCATATGTATTGTAATATAATATAATAAAATGTAATAATTTTTCAAGATTTTTCGTTGGAATTTCAACTGTTTTGCACAATTTCGGACTTCATTAAATAACTTGAAAATTATGTAATTTTTTAAAAAATTGCCTGTACCTTTACATAATACGATCTAAATAAGGTATGTGCAGAGAACTGGGAGAAATTCGCTAATTGACAGCCTTTAATAATAAGTTAGAGTTTTGGAGTGGAAAAGTAGGTTTTTGCGGAGACAGATAAAATACGCCAATTTTCAACTATCGCTTGAGCCCGAACGGTTTGTCTGAGAAAAAAAACCTAGACAATGAAGTTTGTAGGAAATTTTATGCATTTTCATTTTGAATTGAAAGGTTATTTACGAAAGGTTGATAGTTTTCGAGTTATAAGCAAAAAACCGCCAAAAAATGAGATTGTTTACCTTTTTTTTTGCATTTTTTCAATGTTGCGTCACGAAATTTTGTTAGCAAACCTCAGATTTGGATTCAGCACCCCAAAAAACTTAAAGAATGGAAGACATAACAACTGCCCCACAACTTTCCTGGTAAAAACACAATTTAACTGGATTATATGTATGCTATAGTGAAATTTTTACCCCAGTAGAAAATGTTATCTCTTTTCATCTTACCCGAACTGAGTGTATCGTCAGTTTGACACTGTCAATGTTTCCATTTTCATTTCAAAATTAACAGAATTTCGGCTGAATCACCATAGTGAAATATGATACAATATAGAGTAACTCAATTTCGATGCTCACCGTTGGGATTTCGAAAACGGTAAGAGATACAAAAATGCTTATATTGGGAACAACTTGCAGATTTAAATGCTGCACAATATTTAAAAAAGAAATTGAACTAGTCGCCTTCGTTTTTATGTTCATAAAAACAACAACGTTTGGTTTTTGATTATCTTGTTATACGTTGATTATTATGTTAGTTAGAACAAAACTGACTTGACATTATTAAAACACTTTTGAAAGAAGAGTTCAAATCTGATTTTGGATTTTTATTTGTTTTCATAATTTTCGAAATATTGATACTAATTGATACTAACATGTTTAATACAAATGCACATCAAGAATGGCTATGGCACCTTTGAGAAGAGCTTAGTTTCTTTATAATGGGCCATTATTGTTTAATCGGAAAACAAATGAAATTTTTGTCAAACTCTGCATTTATTTATGAAAATAAGTGTAACAAAAGCGAAAAACAGAGCTGTTCGTAATGGTGCCATAGGCTCATAGCTATATTTGATGTGCATTTCAAATAAGGAATGGATCACTATTACGAAAATGATGAAATTAGGTGAAAATATAAAGTCCAATTTTAACTCTTCTTTAAATATTGTCCTAATATTGTCTAACAATCAACGTATCACTAAAAACAGAAAACTAGCATTCTTGTGTTTTGAACATAACACAAAAACTAAGGCGGCTAGGTTCAATTTCTTTTTTGAATATTACCCAATATTAGAATTTGCAATTTAACCGACTTTGTATCTCTTACCGTTTTCGTAATCCCAATGGTAAATATCGAAATTGAATAACCCTGTATAGTACCATGTTACACATTACAACATTACAGTACAATAATACAAAACGAGCTACTATACTACAGTACAGCATAATGCAATATATTACCACGTGATACAATACACTACGTTATAATATAGTGTATTACAATATAGCACATTAAATTACAATATACTGCAACAGCATGCATGCGACATATCATTCAGACATTTGTTCGTAACATTTATCCTATTTTACCTCTCGGTGTCTAGTACATTCATACCGCTCGCTAGGTGCAACAGAGGTAATGAACCACATGCGACTTACATTGTGCTCTCTTGCATTCAAACATGCTACGCAATCAGCAAACTTTAATCTAAGTTAAAACTAACTTAATCTGATTGACAAACAACCTGCGTACTCACTCAACCACACACGCAATACGTTACAGTACCTATACTAGAGTGTGATACAAAATATAACTTATTACATGATATTACAATATATTATAGTAGTAGAGCAGAAAACCAGTACATATAATAAGATATCTTACAATATAGTACAATATGTTACTGTAAGTGTAGAATTGTCTTATAATGATATTGTCGTGTGTTCCAAAAAAACTGATTCGCAGCATGCCATGATCAAATTGAAGTTTGCCGTAACTTGAAATATACCCATTGAAGCAAATAAACTACCATAAGTCAGAGAGAACTAAATTACATCTTGACCTTGAACTATTTTCCTAAAAATGTACAAAACACTTAACAAAAATAATTTTTATTGACCGTTATGATTATTACACTCGTTGTTATTGTGTACATGCCATCTTATTTTCCTTTTTGCTTGATACAATTAAACTTAATGCAGTGTAATCTTTGATCTGTCACAGTAACAGATGTTTTCATAAACAAAATGCTATCTGACATTCACCTACAGACTTAAGTTAAGACGTGACTAGATTTTTTGTCTTTCTTTCCAATGCTTACCCGAAATGAGCTTTTTTTTGGAACACACGATACAATTATTATAAAACATATTAAACTTTCAATAAATAAAATTTAATGCATAACAACATAAACATGTGTACTACAGTGCAAACCGACATCATACAATATTTTGCAATCTAATACAATATAATAAATTGAAATATATACTATTATACTACGGATGCAGCCGTATACTACTCTACAAGATAATACAATGTAATATATATTTTGACATATTATTTCATTACAGTTTTAAGGGATTTTTACATTATTTACAAACAGCAAGAAAGCAGTATAAAAACAAAGGTTTCTGTTTATTTTCATGGGAATAAATATAGCAAACAATTAATATAAATAAATTTGCTAATCAAAATTATTCACAACCATATGATGTAAGTTACCCTACTTATTTTTTTATAGAAAAATAAGTATATGTTACTTAATTTTAAAATGTAAAAATCATAACCTCAATAAGTGTCCAGCTACATACGAGTATGTAGAGAAACGTAAAATAACTTTTATAATTTAAATATCTTACATTTATAAATTGTTTGCTACATCCTCGTGAGGAAAAACCGTAGATTTTCTATCAAATTAATCTCCAGAGGTACCTTCACACATAAGGAAATAATATACTACCGCACACTTTATCACAAATTTGTATGTTGTCAACCTAACGCAGAATATCTGTGTCAGAAATAGTTTCACCGAACTAAATTTTTGAAATTTTTGCATACTGCTGTTACGATGGTAGATAAAATATTGTATTATACAACACGTACAAAATAGTATATAATGATACTAGTGTATAAGTACCCCTTTAAAGCACGTGCGACGAGTTTAATAGCACGACACAAAGCGGAGTGCTTTTAACGTCGCTAGTGCTTTAATGGCACTTATACACGTGTATCCTACGCTATCTTTTCTACGATCGTAACAGAAATATAAAAACTTAGTTCGGCGACACTTTTTCTATCACATTGTGTTAGACATTTTAGGTTATGTTGACATTCAAATTTACGGCAGAGCGTGTTTTAATATAGTATTAAAACACGCCACTAATGGCAACGTGCAAAAAAGACGTAATTCGGGCTACAAACATCACTTTCGACACTAGAAACTGTGCAAAAAGTTATCATTTTGACACGATCGTAGAAAAAGTATGTTTTTTGTGCAACCTTGCTGAAAAGTTCATTTTGTGGACGTAATTACGGCTGCAAATTTTGTTTTCGCGGCCGCTACTATTTAGCGGCCGTTGTTATTAGTAACGGCCGCGAATTTTGCTTATCGGCACGGTTGCACAAAAAATTTATGTGTTTTTGATTATAATAGGCATTACGATTGCACAAAAGTGTTGTGTATGCTGCGTTGGCGAAATGTTTGGGTTTCTGGGTATAATTTGGCGGAGTAGACTTCGTTGCGTTCGCCAAACATTCCTCGGTACGCCAAACAGTCATTTCGCGGCCTAGGTATACAAATAACTATTATGGCACTTGGCCTTTTCATGTGGCGTGCCATAACCACTATTTGTATTTGACACAGAAATCAAAAATCTTGGTAACTATGTGGCATTGCTAGCAGCACAGATTTTTATAATTTGACAGTGAAAATAAATGTGTTATCTGATGCACTATATTTTCATAAATCCGTTATAACCGTAGAAAAATGTTGTATGTGACGAGCAAAAACTGTGTTTCTAGCAATTGGGATGTTGTAAAACTCGGGTTCGGCTCATTAGACAATTCATGCCGCGTGGCATAAACACGCAATTTTTACTCATGATACATAACCAGCAGTTTACGCCTATTGACAAAAAGTTTATTTTATCGACACTTGAGTGTCTGTCAATTGTCAATAAAGAGTTATTTTTACATAGTAACCGTTTAGCTTAGCAACATGATAACTTCGATAATGGCGATACCATAACATACAATATTTAAAATCTTGAAACACGTACATATTAGGGTTCTCTACCCCCGTTAGGTTTAGAAATATTTCAACTATAATCACAGAATTAATGTTAGTTCAAAAACATCTGTAAACAAAATTATATCAAAGCGTCTTTGCCTTCAGCCGTGAGAGTAAATCTACTAATTTTTTGGAACGACGAAGGGTTACCGTCTAGGATGACATCAAATACGAATACTGAGATAGGTTACGCTGATGACGTAGTACGCATTGCAGAAAACAAATGCGAACTACCTGCTAATTGGCTTCAAAAAGGAAACAGAAAAATATAACATCATCATATCGAAAAACATCACCAAAGCATGACCAACCGTAATTTCTTATCTATCATCATCGATGATTCCAATATATACCTCTTACAACATGAGAAAATGATAGACCTATTATACATAGAATACACATTTAAACAAATCAAAAAGAAATGTGAACCAATTACCCCCTTGGTGGTGCAGTGAATGAACCAGCAGGCTTGCAACAAGCAATTTTTACACAGTCAACTGAATCTGTACTGTTCCAGGTAAACAATTGAAGTTGCAATATTATTAACATCGCTGTCTTCTTAAGACTGGTGTACGCGTTAGAATAACAAGGCTACACACACGCGACTTGGAAGTAACACATCCGGCTCGCCTTCAGGCCTACGTGCACGCGAACTTAGTTCACTTTCCACCCAAAAATCCAAAATAAAAAATACGGTAGAGGTGAGGTGAAAAACTATGGAATACTGGAAATGAAACAACTGCAAAAAATAACAGACTGGAACAAACAAGATAGCGCTTTAAGCAATTGCACACTATCCTATGGAATATGCATATCACGAAAAATACAAAACAGAGAATTCATAACACAATAGTATGATGTACGATGTTAATGACCTATGGACCTGCAAACGAGATAGTAAATAAGAAACACAGAGACAAAATAAAGGCGACAGATAAATTCTGAAACGAAAAAATGAAAAAACATTAATATGGTGCGGACATGTCAGAAGAACAGACAAAAATTGATGGATAAGGAAGATAACAGAGTGGAACCCGATAGGAAAAAGAAAGATATGACGACTCTGTAGATCGTTTCGAGAGGAAGTAGCTGAAGCAACGGAGAGGATTGGAATAACGAGAATGAAAGAACAAAGATACATGGAAAAATGGTTGAGAGAAAGAATACAACGCTGGCTATGCCTCAGTTACCTCGGAATGGAAAGTAACCAGCTATGGAAATTTACAAGATGAAGTCTAGTATCCAACCAAAAGAAAACATTTAAGCCTAGATTACACAATCTGTATCTATGAATTATGCGTTAGTTCTATCAAGACACACAGAACATAAACAAGATCAGAAACGGCAACAATTACAGACAAGCTCATAAAAGGAAATAATAACCAGTTTCACCTTAAGAAACAGAAGAAAAAGCAGGAAAACAAAGAAAACGTGCAACGAAAGTAATGTGTGAGATGGATTTGACAAAAGCAACATATGACAAGAATGACAGAAGGAAAATTAGGCGAAACAGTAAAGAACTAAAAGCTCATTGTAATAAGTTACAAGACAACGTATGGGAAGGCTAAAATATAAAGAGTCAACTTCCCAAAAGATCCACCAGCTATCCTAGAAGAATATCTTAAATGTTTCTGAAACCTTAAAATGATTTTTTTTAAATTAATTACACAATATTATTAATTATATAAGCAAAAATAAACGCATATAACATCTTTCATGTCTGTTCAAACTAGTGTTTGCCCATGAGATAAAACAATTAAGTGAAATTTTGCGGACACAAAAGTGCATTCAATTAGAATATAAAAACTAATCCACAACATGTGCCAGTTAAACTGTTTATATAAAAGACTCAGCTTTAGTGTCGGTTTAGTGGGTCACTTTGCAATACTATAAGGAAGCTTTATGGAGACTGCGGCATTATAATACTATCACTAGGTCAGATTTCACACTCTTTGTTGACCGGCAAAGTATTTTTATGCAAACGTCGTGTTTTGTGCCTATATAAATACTAGGTTATGAGTTCAAAACAGCATACATACATACATACTATTTCAATATACTTCTAAACTCTGAGGTGTATTCATTTGTGACCCGACACAGGCTACAATTGTCTAAGGGGTAGTTAGGTCTGGCTACTCCAGTCACATCTTATATGAAAGAAAACTCTCATCTCCTTCAGTAAAACAACCTGATTATATAATTATACAATTTGTGTTCCGAAGTGTGTTCTGAACGAGTGCAAGAAGTAATAAACGGAACTACGCAAATCGAAGGCTTGCATAAATTCAAGGAGCATCGCGGACAATGTTCAAAAAACTCAGCATTACTTTTCCAAGAAACGATATGAATTTTCCTTCGAATAGCTTATCGATTTGTCTCGAAAACTAAATGATGCACCCAAGATTCAGCACACCTTAAGAGAACTTAAATAATCAAAAACAATTATTGAATCATCAGTTATTCATATTACAATTTTGTAATATGCTAAACAGTTTATATCAAAAATTAATTCTTTCAAACCCATGTATTCAGGTCACAACAAATGCAAAAAGAAAATTGACAACCAAATTCAGACAATAGGCGCGCCCCAAGAAAATACTTTTGGGACCATTACTATTCGATAATAGTATAATACTGGGGAACAGATTTTTGGAGTTTGTTACGTCTGTCGGCGCTTCTAAAATTGAATAAAATCAATACAATTATAACTTTGCTGTAGTTAAAATTAAACAAAATTTAAACTGCTGCTTAGCATTCATTACCATTAAAATGAATAAACATTTAGGGATCTTAAATTTTGTCTACATTTAGGGACAATTTCATTGTGTTAAGATTTATATTGGCTATAAAGGCATGCGGAATTCGATTAATTGAAAAACGGATCTGCAATCTATTCTTGTAAATCCAAAACCTTCCCAGTACTAAAGATTGCCTATAAGCACCGAAAGCTTTCAGACCTGCCGCTTAGCCTTTTTAGAAATTCAAATTTAATTAGAGCTGGCTCTGTTAACCGTCAGTTTCATGATGTTTTAATGATCTCCCTGACCTTATCAAATTGGCATTTTTTTCACATTGTTACCGACACCTCGTTAAATTGTTTATTGCAGCTGGTGGGCGAATTCTTAGGCACTAAATCTACTATTCACAGTTTTCGAATCTCTGGAAGCGTTTTACAACTTCCTCTGGACAGATACTAAAAGCCACATTTATTCATTTAAGAAATGACGCAAAAGCTCTCTTCCTTTGTCCAAATTAATAACATTTCCAGTACAGTTAAATCTGGCAATTTCCTTCTTCCCTTGCTTTGTTCACGCCCAAGAGCTGCCACCAAATCCAATTCTTATAATTACTCACTCCTGAGACGAATTAAGCCTTTCCTAACAGGTCGAATGGTTGTGTCCATGGTGGTACCGCGGATGCTTTATTATTCCATCACCTTGAAGTTCGCTCTATCGAGCAAATAAGAGCTAATTTGCGTGTTTGACTTGTTGATGAATTCAGAATTAATTATTAATTAAGTTTAGCGGCAGCAAGAACTGCAGTCCCTTGAACTTTTTTAATTATCCCCATGATCTTTTCGCGTTCCAGCTCGCCCAGCTAATGAAGAGTTTGATTACATTTTTTAGAATCCGTAACACAAACTTGTCTCGTGATTAGTAGATGAGCTAAGGCTAATTAAATTTAATGGCGCGAGCAGTCACGAATCCCTTCGATTTCTCGAATCCTTTATGGGCGTCGTTTAGCTGGCAGAGAGTCTTTAGAATTCCTTTCGATTGTATACTAAAAGAGGTAAGCTCCATCTTGCCTTTTTGGTTGTAGTTTATATTCAACATTTCTAAAATTCAATTATTAATATGTTCCAATAAAGTATGTACTTGTAAAGTTAAAACTTTGTTTCCAATACCTGAAAATTTATCCAATCAAAACTCAATCTTGATGTATCGGATTCCATTACTGATATGCAAAACCAAATTTCTGATTCAGATCGAGCAGAACAAGTATAAAACAGCCTTATCGGAGATCTGTTACCACCCCACTATATAAAGACATAAAATGTATCTGTGAAAGACAGCGGCCGTCGTAAACAACCATTGTTTGAGGGGCTGTTGTATTTTAAAAAATTATTGTTTTCGAAATGAGTGATTTTACTCATCCAAGGAGTCCCGACTTCAATCCGCTGGATTTCTTTTTATGAGGTTTTTTAAAACATCTGCTTTACCATGAGGTAGCAACGTACACGACGAAACTGTTGCAGAATAGTTATTTATGTTACAAGGCCGTGAACTAGGACTTTTTTTATGAGAATGAATATTATTTGGCGAAGCGCAGGCCGAGCCAAATAATCATTCGAATAAAAAAAAGATAGTTCACGGCCATGTGGCATACAAAATTTTGTGTGCAACTGTGAAAAATTACCAAAATTAAAGTTTCGATCGAATCTTTACATAAAATTAAATTTAGCAGTGTGCTTTGGTATGGTAATCACATATTAATAAATAACGTTAGAATTATCTAATAAAAGCTAATTTCAGTCAAGATCATGACCCGTAAAAAAAGTCTTTGTCGGTCGGTAAAAAAAAGTCTTTTTTTTACGTTGTCAAGGCTTTATTTTACTATAAACAAATGTGCTATTTCACGACTCAAAATCAAGCAAAAAAAGTGCCGTTTTTTTGACAGTTGCACACAAAAGAAATTTTGAGGCTACTAATGAAATTCGTGAAAACTACCATACTCAGCAAGTGTACGAATCGCTAGTACGACGGTGCTATGTTTGTCATGTGTCATTGTTTTGTTAATTTATTAGTTAATTTTTTGTGTTTATTATAATGTATATGATGGGAGTTCTTATAGCACTCCGGCGAGTTCTATCGATAACTCTTATAACATTTTTTTATAGAATTCGAAGTAAGAAAGTTACGCGTATTTTTGTGTTCACACTTTTACAAAACGACCAAGTCCTGGAAGCATTTTTTTCAAGTTCCGGTAGTTCTAATGGGAGTTCTAGTAGCACCCGACGAATTCTATCGATAACTCTGATAACATTTTTTGACAAGACTCGAAGTAAAAAAGTTACGAGTATTTTTATGTTAGCTCTTTCACAAAACGACCAAGTCCTGGAAGCAATTTTGCTACAAACTATTTGATCCTCTACGGTACCGTGTTTTGAATTATTTTTTAAGGAGTATTGCAATAAGGGACTTAAGTGGAATAATAATTTTATCGGATTTTAAAGGTTGTTATCTTAAGTCCCATTCATAAGTTTACTAAATACATGTCAAGTTATTTTCCACAGTGATGACCCGCTCTTTTAACTATATTCTTATATTTGTTCAATGTTCAGTTCAGTCTCATTCTACAGTGATTTCAGTTCTAAAACTTTATGATCTTCATTCGAAAACTCTCGTTTTTATAAAACCTTTACAGTTTGTGTGAAAATTTGGAACATTTCTGTGTATAATATATAAAGTGTTACATAACAAGTAACATATATATATTTTCATCAATACGTTAGTGTCTATATTGTCGATAGCGTGGTAGCAGCATTTTATTAAGTTTACTCTCCCGTTTAATCGGAAGAGTAGAGTAGAGTAGAGGGAGTGGGTGGAGAAATTCGACATAAGGTCACCCCAAAAAAGTAATTTCTTGGAAATTTCGATTCAAAGATGCTGTGTGTCGTTGTAACTTGTTTAGGTTAGTTGCAGTCTTTGATTGTGTGTCTCTTGTAGGCATTCTTCATTACATGAAAGCACAATCTGATGTGTAACTGTTTATAAGCAAGCAGGGGAAGGTGCCAAGTTAACCACTCAAAATGCCTATTTGCGGGGGTTCTAGAGAATTGAGACCATCGCCATTGTGTCCCCGCCCCCGAGAATCATCAAGGGACTGCTCACCTGGGTGGTCCCGATATATCCAACTTTCACCATGTACTATTTTCCAGTTAACGAACAGCTTCACTATGAGTAGAACAGTGGTCAGGATAGCGGCCATTTTGTTTTTAATTGGGTCAATTAAAATGATCGATTAAATTGATTGATCTAATTAAACCGTCAATTAAACCGCAAATCAAATGCTCTAATTAAACCGCGAATCCGCGGATTGACCTAATTAATTCTGCGGTTTGACCCAATTAATTTCGCGGTTTGCTCTAATTAATCTTCATATGTACTACTGATTAATCACATATGATGTTTGATATTTAATTTTCATATGTGCTACTGATTAAATTACGCGCGGCCATTTTTAATTTGCTTCTGGAATTACGCGCCGAATGGATTAACGAAATTTTCATTGTCCCTACCTACTATAGGAAATTTTTCAGATTTTTTTTCTAAGTTCGAGTTTTTGAATTTAAACTTCCCGGGTGTCGTCCATCTTTGTTTTCTGCGCGCGCACTTTTCACAGGTGTCGTTTTTAATTTTGAATTTTCGCGGAAATATTTGAATTTCAAACTGGTAGATCTTCCGTCTCCCTCATCGAAGCTACTCTCTCTCTCATGCACGGAGGCCATTTTAATTTCGCGCGAATATTTGAATTTAAAATTTTTTTTTCAGATTTTTTTAAGTCCCTGTTTTGAATTTAATTTCTCGGGTGTCGTCCATCTTGGTTTTCTCACATTTATTTTAATTTAAAAAAAGCTTCCTGCGATGTCCCATGGCTGGAGTCGAACCAGCGATCACAGCATTACGAGTACGAAGCCTTAATCAACTGGGCTATCGAAGCGATCGAGGTTAAAGGAATTAAACATAGTCACTTACGTGTCACGAGCCCAGCTTTAAACAAACTATTTTTCAAAAAAGGTTATTTATGAAATTGGAAATGCATTGCCTGTGTTGTTAAATGACTTGTAGTAATTTTAAAAAACTGATTTTACGGTTGGATGTGTCATAATTAATAATTTTATAATTTGTGCCTGCTATATGGCTGGATTAACGAGATCCTCATTGTCCCTACCTACTATTGGAAATTTCCGTCTAAGTTCCCTTTTTAAAACAGGTCGGTGCCTGTGATTTGTTTAGTTTTAAAGGTTTGAATATTGTACCACTTAGCTGTTCTGACATTACACTTCCATATTCATATTATAAATAAATTTTAAATGTTATTTTCGACTGAGTTTTAGCCGCTTATAAATTACAACAGCTAGTTTAAAATTAAATGGGCGATCGGTCACAATTATATATATCAGCAATAACATGAACAAGAAGATATACGTATTGCTTGAGTAAGAAAGAGATAAACATATAATCCGTTCACGACCTTTTTGGGACAGAGTTGGCTAGTATTTTTTCTTTTCATGTTGGACTAACTGATTCGGTGATGTAGCGGATGCAACTTTTTTTCTGTCAGTGTCTGTTCAACATTTTCTTGCCACCACATTGCCAAACTTATTATTTTAATATTCGTAAGAAAATAAATGCTTTATCAAGTGTGTAAAAGTAATTTTAATTTCCGTCAAAGGAAAAATCAAAATGCCCAATATAATTTTGTTACAACAAAAAATTTCCATTAAACGATGCTAGTTGCAGTTTAAAAAGAACAAACCAGATCTAAAAGAACACGAGTTGATGTCGAGACTAGAGAGAGATCCGGCAACAATGTACCTATTCAGAAAATATAACCTTAAACTGAAAACAACCTAACCTAACAGAAAAAGTGTCAGTTTGCATTAGGGAGTTTAGTTGCCGCAGAGGTACTGCCAACAAAATTACTAGATGGTCATAGCCTCACCTGACCCAAAAAGATCGTGAACGGCTTATATTAGCAAGTATTGGAGAAGGCTTGACTAATTTTAATTATGACATTTGTCAACTAAACATAAAATAAATTTGAATAAAAGCACGCAAAATTACGAAAATACGTAGAAAATTTATAAAAATCGGCATCTTGTCACATTAAATTCTGCAAAAACGACAAAAAACAATATTTTTTTACAACTTTCATTGAAAAATAGTAAAATTTTACGAAAATACGTCTGTGTTGACGACCAATGAAAATAAATTTGAATAAAAATACGCAAAAATTACGAAAAGACGTATGTGTTGATCCCCAAAGTAACAAACATTTGAATAAAAACGCACAATTTCGTTGAAAATCTTTACAAAGCGACTTTATAGTACCGAAAAAATGATGTAAAAAAGTTTTTAAGAGTTATTTCTAAGCATAATTTTGCAAACGTTTAACAAATAAACCGTAATTTTTTAAAGTACATCACACAATTATGAAATCGTAGTTCAATTTATATGAATTTTCGATACTTTGTATGTGAAAAAATAGCTTCAATTACTAATATTTGAATAAAAACATGCAATTTCCAAAGCATTTCGTTTAAAATTTTAGAAAATCGACAGCATCTCCCATGGAAATTTATAAAAATCGGCATCTTGTCACATTAAATTCTGCAAAAACGACAAAAAACAATATTTTTATACAACTTTCATTGAAAAAATAGTAAAATTTTACGAAAATACGTCTGTGTTGACGACAAATGAAAATAAATTTGAATAGAAACACGCAAAAATTACGAAAACACGTATGTGTTGACCCCCAAAGTAACAAAAATTTGAATAAAATCACGCAATCATACAGCATCTCACATAAATTTTCGCAAATATCGACATCATGTCACATAAATTATACAAAAACTGTCATCACGTCACTTGAAATTATACAAAATACGATATTTTTATTTAACACAAGATTAAAATTGAACAAAAATCAAGCAATCACACATCATATCACATAAATTTACACAAAAATCGACATCATGTCACATAAATTATACAAAAACTGACATCATATCACTTGAAATTATACAAAAAACGATATTTTATTCAACACACGATGAAAATTGAACAAAAATCACGCAATTACAAGCCATCCCACATAAATTTTCACAAAAATCGACATAATGTTGCATAATTTTGCAAATGTTTTACACTTTTTATAAAATGCATCGCTCAAAATTAAAAGAAATAGCAATTTCGTTGAAAAATTTGCAAATGTTTTACACTTTTTTTATAAAATGTATCGCACAAAATTAAAAGAAATCACAATTTTTTAAATTATATCACGCCATTATGAAATCGTAGATTGATTTTTTGAAATTTTACCCTTTGTAACTGTAAAATAACTTCAAATACTAATATTTTAGCTTTAGATTTTGTAATTATTGCAGATTCGTGAAAAACAAAAGCAGAGTAGAAATAAAAAACACAAACACTTTTGTAATAAACAAATATATTGTTCTTATTTCGTATAATACTTAATAATATAAATATAAATGTACAGCAGAATGTCGTATTTTCTAAAAATTCGCTAGCAATTTACAAAACTGTAGTTTGAGGTGCACGACATTTCAAATTAAAAAGGCTGTAAGTAATAAAATCAGAATTTCATTGTGTAATTTTAAAGTTTAAGATGCACCCAATCTAGAATTCCCTTCGTTTTTGGTGTTGATGACATCTGCCTTAGAGGCGTTTTTCTAACGGCCCTTTTTTGGAGGCGTTCCCTTATCGGCGTTCTTCTGACTGAACCTTTTTGATGTGGACTTGGATGAGTAGCTGGTGTTTTTAATTTATATTCTAAATCGGACTCGCAGTTATCAGTTTCCATTTCGGTTTTTCCTGTAGTACCAGTCGGGGTTGGCTTCTTTTGCTGTTTAGGTTTAGCTAGCAGCACATTAGCAACGTTAAGGTCTTTGATGTAAGCAGCAAACTGTAGGCGTCCGGGTGGATTAATAGTTTTTCGAGGCCGCAGAGTGTCGTGAACTAAATCGACTATGTTAGACGCCGGTAAAATTTCACCCTTTATAGTAACGGTACCCTTGTGATCCCAGCTCACATCGCTTGAGGTACTCAAAATGCGTAGGAAAACTTCAGCTTTTTTCTTAAAAGTTTTGGGAAGTGTAGATAAAATAACGGCATTTGATAGGCTGTCACTGGTTGTTTCAATAGGTATTTTGATTGGCTGCCGCGCCTGGTTTGTGAAATGAAGGAATCGTTGTAAAACCTGATTGTACTGGATCCATTTATCGTGATCGGTTAATTTGGACTTTAAAACTTTTTGCATTTCGTCATCAAGCTGTGATAATATATTTTTCTCCGCATCATAGCCAGACTTAAGACGTTGGACAAATTCCGGCGATACAATCAACATCTTCCGCTCTTTGTCCATTTTAGTCGAAAAGGAGCTCAGTCGTTTGTTCTGGTAGAGCCGTCGTGAATAAACTAGCTTAAAATCAAGACTTTCATAATAAATATATAAAAAAAAATATGACAGGTACGGGAATCGAACCCGTATTCTCTCTCGAGATCAGAGCTTAAATCTGACGCCTTAACCATTCGGCCAACCTGACTCCCTATATAAACGAGCACTCTCTGCCTAATTAAGAAAACATATAGTTTAAAAGTCTTCTATTTGCAATTTCATACAATATTTCATATAAATTAAGCCATGTACAAATTTCTAAATCGGTTTTGATATATATTTTCTCGAAAGACTTGACTCTCAGCTGCCGTTTTATTATTTGTCGTGATGCGTCATCGTTGAATTTGTCGATTTTTGTGAAAATTTATGTGGGATGGCTTGTAATTGCGTGATTTTTGTTCAATTTTCATCGTGTGTTGAATAAAATATCGTTTTTTGTATAATTTCAAGTGATATGATGTCAGTTTTTGTATAATTTATGTGACATGATGTCGATTTTTGTGTAAATTTATGTGATATGATGTGTGATTGCGTGATTTTTGTTCAATTTTAATCTTGTGTTAAATAAAAATATCGTATTTTGTATAATTTCAAGTGACGTGATGACAGTTTTTGTATAATTTATGTGACATGATGTCGATATTTGCGAAAATTTATGTGAGATGCTGTATGATTGCGTGATTTTATTCAAATGTTTGTTACTTTGGGGATCAACACATACGTCTTTTCGTAATTTTTGCGTATTTTTATTCAAATTTATTTTCATTGGTCGTCAACACAGACGTATTTTCGTAAAATTTTACTATTTTTCAATGAAAGTTGTAAAAAAATATTGTTTTTTGTCGTTTTTGCAGAATTTAATGTGACAAGATGCCGATTTTTATAAATTTTCTACGTATTTTCGTAATTTTGCGTGCTTTTATTCAAATTTATTTTATGTTTAATTGACAAATGTCATAATTAAAATTAGTCAAGCCTTCTCCAATACTTGCTAATATAAGCCGTTCACGATCTTTTTGGGTCAGGTGAGGCTATGACCATCTAGTAATTTTGTTGGCAGTACCTCTGCGGCAACTAAACTCCCTAATGCAAACTGACACTTTTTCTGTTAGGTTAGGTTGTTTTCAGTTTAAGGTTATATTTTCTGAATAGGTACATTGTTGCCGGATCTCTCTCTAGTCTCGACATCAACTCGTGTTCTTTTAGATCTGGTTTGTTCTTTTTAAACTGCAACTAGCATCGTTTAATGAAAATTTTTTGTTGTAACAAAATTATATTGGGCATTTTGATTTTTCCTTTGACGGAAATTAAAATTACTTTTACACACTTGATAAAGCATTTATTTTCTTACGAATATTAAAATAATAGGTTTGGCAATGTGGTGGCAAGAAAATGTTGAACAGACACTGACAGAAAAAAAGTTGCATCCGCTACATCACCGAATCAGTTAGTCCAACATGAAAAGAAAAAATACTAGCCAACTCTGTCCCAAAAAGATCGTGAACGGATTATATGTTTATCTCTTTCTTACTCAAGCAATACGTATATCTTCTTGTTCATGTTATTGCTGATATATATAATTGTGACCAATCGCCCATTTAATTTTAAACTATCTGTTGTAATTTATAAGCGGCTAAAACTCAGTCGAAAATAACATTTAAAATTTATTTATAATATGAATATGGAAGTGTAATGTCAGAACAGCTAAGTGGTACAATATTCAAACCTTTAAAACCAAACAAAACACAGGCACCGACCTGTTTTAAAAAGGGAACTTAGACGGAAATTTCCAATAGTAGGTAGGGACAATGAGGATCTCGTTAATCCAGCCATATAGCAGGCACAAATTATAAAATTATTAATTATGACACATCCAACCGTAAAATCAGTTTTTTAAAAATTACTACAAGTCATTTAACAACACAGGCAATGCATTTTCAATTTCATAAATAACCTTTTTTTGAAAAATAGTTTGTTTAAAGCTGGGCGCGTGACACGTAAGTGACTATGTTTAATTCCTTTAACCTCGATCGCTTCGATAGCCCAGCTGGTTAAGGTTTCGTACTCGTAATGCTGTGATCGCTGGTTCGACTCCAGCCGTGGGACATCGCAGGAAGCTTTTTTTAAATTAAAATAAATGTGAGAAAACCAAGATGGACGACACCCGAGAAATTAAATTCAAAACAGGGACTGAAAAAAATTTAAAATTCAAATATTCGCGCGAAATTAAAATGGCCTCCGTGCATGAGAGAGAGAGTAGCTTCGATGAGGGAGACGGAAGATCTACCAGTTTGAAATTCAAATATTTCCGCAAAAATTCAAAATTAAAAACGACACCTGTGAGAAGTGCGCGCGCAGAAAACAAAGATGGACGACACACCGCGAAGTTTAAATTCAAAAACTGGGACAAAAATCGTTATATTTTGCAGTTCGAGAATGTAGAACAGTTGTACATATCTAATTACTGGTTCGAAAAAGAAATACATGATTCAGATTTATATTTAAATTACAGAATACAAATTAAATTGGATAGAATTAAGACTAATGTAAGTAAACATAAAGAAAGGGTTGTGTTCTGTGTGTAAATTGTACGAATTTTTGTAATTTTCAATTTGTAAAATATACAGTGTGGTCCATTAAGTGTGCAACAAATGGGAATTTTTTTTATTAATTGTACAATCGAAATTTAAATACCGCCAAAAGTTAGTGCATGTTCGATAACCATATTAGATGCCCTTAGAATGGCTTCAAGTCAAACAATATACAGGGCAGGACAAAAAATATGAAATTCGTTCAAGAATAAAGTTACCTTATTTAAAAAAATATAGCAAAATTTTATTGAGAAAAGTTGTTTAGAATCAAAAGTTACGCTCAAATACAAAGTCACGGCCTCCTATTCGAATTTAGATTTTTTTTTGGAAACTTTTTTATTACCCCCGTATGATACATATTTTTATTATTCTGATTTTATATGTATTTAAAGTAGCCACAACCACATCACTTTTAAATAACTTTTAGCAACTTGAAGCGTATTTATAAAATTTACTTGGATTTATATTTTTTTAGGTAAGCGTCCACTTCATGTTTGTTGCAACGATATTTAACAGAACTTTAGAATTTCGCAAATATTCTTTTTAACAAGGCAAATGCTTTACTAATGATAATTTACATATGAAAACACTCTTAATAAAATCAGAATAATAAAAATATGTATCATACGGGGATAATACAAAATTTTACAAAAAAAAATCAAAATTGGAATAGGAGGCCATGACTTTGTATTTGAGCATAACTTTTGATTCTAAACAACTTTTCTCAATAACATTTTGCAATATTTTTTGAAGTAAGGTAACTTTATTCTTGAACGAATTTCATATTTTTGTCCTGCCCTGTATATTGTTTGACTTGAAGCCATTCCAAGGGCATCTGATATGGTTATCGAACATGCACTAACTTGTGGCCGTATTTAAATTTCGATTGTACAACTAATAAAAAAGTGTCTCATTTGTTGCACACTTAATGGACCACACTGTATAATGTTTTTACCGATTTCTTATTTTTCTCTCCTAAAATTGAATTTCCAATTGTGATATAAAAAGTAAGAAGGCGTGGCAAGCAGAAGCCTGCAAGCTTACATGGACGACCTTGAAAAGTAGCCGAAACACGGTAGCTGAAAGCAACGCAACCCCCCTTTCTTACCTATATGAAAAAATTTAAATTTCAAATATTCGCGCCAGCAATCCAAGATGGCCGCCGAAGTCCGACGCGTAATTTTAATCGGAAGCTAATGCGTAATTTAATCAGTAGCACATATGTAAATTACATATCAAACTTCATATGTGATTAATTAGATCAAACCGCGAAAATAAATTAGATCAATCCGCGAAAATTCCGCGAAATCCGCGAATAATTTCGCGAATTAAGGGGGCGTGGCTTAATCGAATTAAAAGTGGTGGGGGCAAGCGGTCCCCATTCTACTCCCGTTATTAACAAAATATGATAGCTTTTTTGTTGACCCCTTAATTTTGCATCGTAGTGTATTAACAACAATGTTATTGAAATTGTGTTAGTAATTCGGAGGGTTTAAACTGTTTTAATCTTCTTGGTTCCCTATTAAATTATTAACTAATTCGTTGGGATGGACACTTGATGTGTCTTTGTATTTTTTTGTAATGTTTTGTATTTCGTTGTTTCATTGTAGGCACACACAGACTACCTGTTTGGGTGTTAACTATTGTTCGAAGCACTTTATTTTCTAAGATGTCTACGTTGGAATTAGAAGCTCTCCCCCATGTGTGAATACCACAAGTCCAGATAGGCTTTAAGGCAACTTTGTAGGTTAATAATTTATTTTCTAAAGATACTTAGTTGGAATTTTCTTTATATTATTCAGTACAGTTTGCAAAGTTTGTATCTGAGTTGTGTGCGTTTGTTAAAGACATGCATTCTCCAGGTCAGTCTTCTGTCCAGGTGTAGTCCCAGGTATTTACCAGATTCTGGGTGTTTCAGGTGTTGACCATTTAGGGTCACCGGTGAACAGTTTCCTCTTTTCATTGTGTACGTAAAACCTGCTGAGATTTAGTTTCGTTCACTTGATTTCTCCATATCTTAAGCCATCGTTGCAGTTTTTTAGTTTGTATCCGAATCCCGGGTGCCACATCTTATCGATGGCCTGGGAAACAACTAAAAATGCAGCAGAACAATATCGGCTTCCTTCGAGATCTTTATGAATTTCTTGTACTACTCGGTGTATTTGTTTCATTGTTCCCTGTTAATTTTGGAAACTGAATTGGTGGTTTCGAATTAATTCTGGGATTGATTTTATTCTTTTCAAAAGCAGTTTTTCGAACGCTTTTGATAGTACTGGTTGCAGACTTACGGGCCTATACCATGTTAACTCTTCATGTGGCTTGCCTGGTTTCGGTATCGCGAATATCTGGCTGTTTTTCATACGCTTGGGAAGTGTCTTGTCGTAAATATAGCATTATGTATTTGTGTAAGGGCTCGTATCGCTTTTCTAGGTAGCTGCTTGATAATTATAATTATATAAGGAGATTATATAATGAGATCGAATCCTGAGGATGTTTTGATGGTGATCTTTTTGGCAATTACTTCTGTTACTTCCTGGATTGATATTGGCTTGAGTGGTAAACTCATTTGAAATGGTGATTTTAGAAAGTCTTTTATTTTCTTATCTTCTTCTGGGCATTGCCAAGGAAATGGTTTAGAGACCTTGGTTAGATGCTGCTTTGTCTTTGTTGCTTCTGCCTTAAGAAAAGTAATATGACACGAATTTCAACAAAATAATGTTGAAAATCGTACGACACTCATTAATGACCAATAGAAAAATTAGTTCACGAGCCGTAACCAAGACAACAACAAAAATTTCTTGGAAATTTTTTGTAGGTAGCCAACCTAACTGTGAGGGTTTGTGTCGTTACGATTTTCTTACCGAATCTGCATTCGAGCATTAATTCATATCCGGAAATTAGTTTTCGTGCATTCCAACAACGTCCTAATTTGCCCTCGCGTCCCGCTCGGACAAATTAATACGACGTTGTTGGAATGCACTCAAAAAATTTCGGGAAAGAATTAATGCTCTTATGAGATTATATGTGATAATTCCACAAATCTGTGACATAACCTACAATTATTTAATGCTTTGATTGCTTTATGACTTTTCAAATTGGAACTAAATTTATAACTAGATTTCAGTAATGACAACTGAAGCACAAGAAATTATCCTATATTTTAGAATCTAGTGTCTCGCCTAGTTCCAAAACAACTAAAGTATAGTCCATTTACTTGACATCTGCACTATCAAACTGACATTATGTTGGCACCACTGCTGTTTTTCACATTTTAACAATTAAATTACTGTACAGTCTAATAAAAAACACATTATTTTTGAGGTATAGTCAAGACATTTTTTTAAATTTTGACACTGACAGTGCAGATGTCAAGTAAATGGACTATACGTTTTTTTTCTATAATAACTGTCAAAGTGTTACAATGTTGGTAGATATGTGATTAAAACGCTAGGAAATTTTTATACCTCGTGTTGGTAGAACTTTTTCAAAATTATGGTTATGTGTCAATTTTGTATGTGAAAGTTTCTTAATTTAAATTCTTGACTAATTTATTTTTTTAACATAGAATCATCATCATCATCATCAATAAAATCGGTTAAAAAAAGAAAACCAAGAAATATTTTAAATGCAAAAATGAAGCAAGCGATATTAAATTATGACATATCTGTCAAAATGACAATCATTTTTTTAGTGGAAGAAAAGAACTAAAAATCTATGTACCAACTATTAAAACTAGGGACCCTGCAGAAATGCAACTTATCCCCTAGAACGTTGACTTGAAAATTATTATAGAAAAAAAATAGTGTAGAACTAATAAGAGATTCGCTAGTTAATATTTAATTAGATTGCATTATCTAAAGTCTCTCGCCAATTTATATTTTTAAGATTATATGAAGTTACTGTTGCAGTAACGACTCAACCCCCCCCCCCCCCCCAAGATTACTATATCTGGGAGAAATGACAAAAAGGTGCCAAAACAAACGACTTGCACAGTTATAATATTTATTTAGGTGTGTACTTTGAAAACACAAAAAAAATGAAGTTCTGAACGGGAATATTTGTTGTTAGAACTTCAGTATTCATAATATAGAAATTTAAATACAAATTTAGTAATAGATAAGTACTGTAGCAACTATATCGTTAGTTCTGAAATGGAAAACCATTATAATAGTTTTTATCCAATTCAGTTTCCTTTTTCTCTTTAATGGAGAGTAGTTTTGATCAATTACTACCAATAGAACTGTCAGGGATTATTGTTGAACATGATTTATATGCGATACGAACAAGTCGTCGTTTAGTTTAATATTTAGTACTATATGAGACCCACAGGAAGCCATATTTAGTGATGAATTTATTTGAGAGATATTAATAATATAATTCCGGTTCTCAATTAGTCCATAAGATTATAGCGAAACAAAAAATATATACAGCTCCTAGGCGTAAGGGCCCCATTAGCAAGCCTCGGGGGGTTCCTAAAAACTGATATTATTTCACTGAATCCTGAAAGTGAACATGTGTTAATAATTAATACCTAATAATCTTTAAATAGCTTGTGACCGTAATAGTAGTCACTTGAATAACTTTTTTAAATACATGAATCATGTTTATAAAAGGGGTACTGTTAATATAAATGTTTTCAGTATCAAATGCTGCAAATTTACATAGAATAAATTGTATGCATTTTGCTGTCTCTAATGTGATTCTTCTTGTGTTTATATTTCTTTTCTTGATCCCTTGGCTACCAGGCAATTAATTCAAAGTTTATTTAATTTCCATGTTTCTATAAGTTCGTACATACACAGCTTTTACTGATTTCACAGTTTTTATTATTTTTAAATATTGACATTGATTAATTGCTTCAAATAATTTTGATTTCTAGAATTGAGGATTAAAGTTATATGCCTTACAATTTAATTTAATAATTTTAGTAGTGTAATATTTAATATTAATAACAACTAGCAGTCCAGTGAGACAAATGTCTCATTTAAAAAAAACAAAAAAGACCGTTTTTCAAATAGAACGCGTAATAAATAAAAACTGTACCCAGACCTAGAAGGTGTCAAAGTGGTTGCCTAACCGATCGACTTTTTAAGGCGCAGAGGGTCGCAGCTCCGTTTGGCTGCTGAAACATTTTTATTTAATACGCGTTCTATTTGAAAAACGATCTTTTTTGTGATTTCTCGAAAACCAGAAGTGTCACGTGACTGAAATTCGGTTCCTAAGCTGACATGACCATTCCAAACATATAACTTTCATAACTTTTTTCTCTATCTCTTACGGTTTGGCTGCTGAAACAGCGTCCCGGACGGACCAGCGTCCCGGACGGACGGAAATCACGTGATTTCTCGAAAACCGGAAGTGTCACGTGACTGAAATTCGGTTCCTGACCTGACATGATCATTCCAAACATATAACTTTCATAACTTTTTTCTCTATATCTTATGGTTTGGCTGCTGAAACAGCGTCCCAGACAGACAAAACTGCGTCCCAGACAGACAAAACAGCGTCCCGGACAGACACGTCTATTAGATAAAGGATCATCAAGCTTTAATAGTGGGTTAAAATACATTGAGTTCTTACTTAAATACAATACATTTTCTGATACTGTAGTTATGATAAAATGTTGCATGACTATTCCGTCACTCTTACAATGTAAAGATTTCGAATTTTGTACAATTTTCTACAACTTTAACAGTAAAAACCTAAAAAAAATACCATCGGATGCAGAGCTAAAACCTTAGCATTTAATTATGAATGACTATTTTTGAGTAATCGATAAATCTTTAAATAAAACTGTGCAATCAATCACCAATAAAAGTATGCCTTTTTTGAAAACTCATTTTATTTCTCTTAGGCAATTAACCCCAAAACCTTCGTTAGAATGTCGGCCGAAATTATTTCCGAAGTTCTAATGTCCAGCTCCCTTGAATTGTAAATGTCAAATTTTCTACCATTTCTTTGAGATTTGCATAACCTTTCGTTGTTTTATCCAAATCTCTCGATTATTTAGTGGGCGTAGCAGGTTAATAATCCTGGCCTTTCGAAAGAATTCGGACTGAAATCCCATAAATCGCAAATGACAGGATACAAATAAATCTGGAAGGTGTGTCTAGAATCGCTCCGCATTAAATATAAATTAATTATGCAGGTAACTTTGCGGATGGTAATGTCATTAACACATATAAATATTTTAGTTTTTAAGCAATAGGTGTTTTTACGTTTCGATACGTTTGAAAAATATTAATCAAACATAATATGATTGGTATTGTAACCGCCATATTGAAGCTGATTAACACCTTGTTGTTTTTTAAATGATTCAAATCATTAATTATCAAGATACATGTTTCTTGGAATAAACTATCTATGTTGGCTGACAGAGCAGGAAACACAGAAGCATGACTGAGTATATTAGAATTATTAGAGCCAGTTTAAATGGTGGTCATGAATTGTACAAATTTAGAGTATTAGTGTACCATTATACAGTTGATATATTACACTGAGCATTATTTCCTGCACTGCTGACATTTGTAAAAATAATAAATCAAAGTCAATTGTCTAATTCAATTTTTTGTCCCACACACGGGAGCCACCTATATTCACTCCAGAAGATATAAATTTGTAATAAATGTTAACTACCAGACTGATTATGATTCCTTATAATGTCTGTTACGTTAATGTGACACTAAATGAATTGTAAATTGTAAATAATCGTAAAAACGAAAAATAATTGGTATACGTTTCGCGCCCATTTAATTTTATTTAATGTTATAAAAAAAGAGCAGCTCTGATCAATATGTCTTTTCAATAAATATTAAGTATCTGTGTTGTAATAAAATGTGTATCTCAAATACAAAGAAATAAAACAGCGAACGAGTACGACAAGTACAAACAAATCGAAGTAAATGAGAAAATCAAGCAGGTAAGATGGAATAAACTACTGGGGAGCGTATACTAATCAACAAAAAAGGGACATATTCAAAAAAGCTCATTCGCAGCATGCCATGATTAAATTGAAGTTGATACATACACATTGAAGCAAATGAACTACGACACGTCCGAGAGAACTAAATTACATCTTGATCTTGAACTATTTTCCTAAAAATATACAAAACACTTAATAAAATTTTTTTTATTGACTGTTATGATTAATACTCTCGTTGTTGTGTAATTGCCATCTTATTTTCCTTTTTCATTGATACAATTAAACTTAATGCAGTGTAAACTTTTGCACGTCACAGTGACAGATGTTTTCATAAACGAAATGCAACATTTACCTACAGACTGAAGTTACGACATGACTAGATTTTTTATTTTTCTTTCCAAGGCCAAGTTTTTTTTTTGAACACCCGATAGTATGTCACACTCTAAAATGAATTTACAAGTGATCAAGCAAAAGTGTACACAGCTAACTACAGTGGAACACAGGCACGGCTGTATTATAAAAGCGTCGGTATTTTAGTCTAAGTCAATTTAGGAAGAACGTAGAAGGTAATTATTATTTGTCGGGCGCCACTGGATTATTAATTCTCGCCCAGGAGATGACTGGCGTTCCCTAACCCAAGAGGTAACGACCGTTCGTTTATGAAATATTAAGGGTTGACAATTAGCTTAACTTATACTAACTAAAGCAAGCGGGATCACTACACAGTCACTAATCACATTACTGAAAACGTGTTGGGAGAATTTAAACCTTGTTAGTCGTGGCTGTTCATCGTCCGATTCCATTAGGTTTTCCACAAGTGGCTTAGGGTGTGCTCTGAGCCTATCTTTATAGCGGCCACTATATTTTTGGATTACATCATTGATTGATGGAATGTCGAGATCTCTTCGTATGACTTCATTTGGGACGTACCATGGTGCATCCACCATTGATTTGGATTGGAATCGTCTCAGGATGTCAATATTCGAGTTGCTGGCAGTACCCCACAGTTGTATGACATAGGTTCAGATTCGTGTGATTATGGAATTGTACAGCAGTATTTTATTAGTTATTGACAACTGGGATTTTCGGCCTAGAAGCCAGTACATTTTTTGTATTGTGATATTTACTCACTTTCTTTTTGTCCATATCTGCTTACTCCAATTTAGTCGCCTATCCAGGTGCATGCCCAGATATTTCACGGTTTCTGCTTGGGATAGTTGTTCATTATTAAACTGAACCGGTGGACAGTTGTCCCGTCTAGTGGTGAAGGTTACATGCGTTGATTTTGCTTCGTGGACTTGTATGCGCCACTTTTTGCACCAGTTTTCAACTTTGAATAGATGAGTTTGGAGATAGTCAGATGCAGTAGCAGAGTCGGGGTGGGATGATAGCAAAACTGTGTCGTCTGCAAAAGTAGAAACTGTTGTCAGTATACAGTATCGGGCCCAACACACTCCCTTGAGGGACTCCTGCGTTGATAGAGTATAAAGAAGTCTGAGATTCACCATGTTTGACAAGAAAGTTTCCATTGAAGAGGTAAGATTTGAGTATCTGGTAATAGTCTGGTGGAAGGATGCTTTTAATCTTATACAGTAAACCTTCATGCCAGACTTCATCAAAGGCTTGCTTAATGTCAATAAAAACTGCCGAGCAGTAACGTTTCGATGATTGTGTCTGCTATTCTACGTACTTGCTTTATTGTGCAATGCTGTCTTCGAAAGCCAAACTGGTGTTCAGGTATAAGGTTGTTGTCAATGAGTATTGGGATAATTTCCCGAAGTAGTAACTTTTCAAAGACTTCTGATAGGACTACTAATTGGCCTGTAGGACGTTACGTCTTCAATAGGTTTTTCAGGTTTGGGTATCAGGATAATTGTGAATACCTTCCGTTGTTTGGGAGCCCAAATAATTCTGTACAAAGCCGAAGAGAGGTAGTCCCCTAAACGGTAGTAGGTTAGGTTTAGTATAATTTTTTGTATAGACCTAGCTGAATAAACTTTGAAAATTGAATTGTTGTTCGGGAAAGTATCTTAGTCGTACTATTGCGTTGTATTATATATTTGTAACACTTTTCTGGTAGTTCTTTGAGTATTTTTCCTGTTATGACGTCATAACCTGGTGCCTTATGAGAGTTTAGATTGTTGTGGATTGTGATCTCAATTTCGTTGTATTTGAACGGTTGGATGGGTGCCGACATTTGAAATGGAGCCTGAAGGTATCCCAGAATTTCATGTTCTTCGTCCTTGATGATTTTTGCGTCTAATGGTTGAAAAACCCCAAATAAGTGTCACGCAAATACTAAAGCTTTCTCATGGTTGCTTCTGGCCCAGATATTATTTTCTAATCTGAGAGGTGTAATACATTGCTGTGGACTTTTTAGCCTCTTGGTAGCTTTCCAAAGTGAATATTCGGATGCCTCTGTAGGTGTCAGATGTAGTAGGTAATCTTGAACTGCCTGGTGTTTGTTGGTGATGACGAGGTTTTTTAGTTCACGCGTTGCTGCATTTAATGCTCCCTTGTCTACTGGGTGTTGTGTTGTCTGCCATTTTCTGCGAAGTTTGCGCTTTTATGCAATTTTTTTCTTGACAATAATGGAGCAGTCCCGATTTTCTTCATTTTTGAGTTCTTTCATTGGTGTAGTTTGCCATGCTGCTGTTTGAATTACTTTATTAAATGTTTTAATTGCTTCAATTAGGTCATGTTCTGTTTTCAAAGGCACATCGAGGGTGAGTGATTTCTCGATCAGTACTCGAAAAACTTCCCATTTTGTATACTTATTGTATAGAGCGGGTTGGTTCATTTTAGGTAGTACTTTTGTGCATACTGTTACTACTCGTACAATCGGTGAGTGGTCTCCTGTAAGATCTAGGCAGGATTCTGCTTTGAGGTTATTTAGGCGTATTCCTTTTACAATGCATAAATCAAGAAGATCTGGCCTTTTTGTTAGGTCTATGGGCCAATGTGTTGGTTCACCTGTGAATAGTGGTTGTGAACCAGTGTTGTTTATTGCTTTTAATAGTTCCCTGCTTAGCCTTGAACCCCAATGGGCATGTTTGGCATTGTAGTCGCCCCCGGATATATATCTATTTCCTAGTGTGTGTAAGTAGTGTTCAAATTGCTCTTGTTTATTATTATATCTTGGTGGGCAGTAAACCCCTCAAATATTTAGTGGTCCATTCTAGTCTTCAATGGTAATTGTTGTAGCTTGAAGATGTAGCTTGTATTTGGAAAGTTCATGATGTTTTATGGATGTTTTGATAATAATAGCCGTGCCGGCGTGTGTTGTTCCATCTGGATGTTGCGTGGCATAAACAGCGTATTTGGGTATTTTTAAGTGACTTCTGTCTGTAAAGTGCGATTCAGAGATTAGCATGATGTCAATGCCGTGGTTCGAGATAAAAGATATTAATTCATCTTTGTGATTTGTCAACCCATTGACATTCCATATAGCGAGTTTAAGATATTGAGCCATTGTTGTTTTTAGAGACAAGAGTTGTTAGTAGATTTAACATAGTTCCCATTTGCTTCATCAGTGTCTTAAGCATCTTTTTCAGGTCACTCATATCGTTTACTGGCATGGCTTGTTGTACTTGTTGTGGGACGTTATGTTGGTTAGTACTTCTTACTATATAGGCATAGTTAAGATGATTTTGTTGGGCTTGTTGTGTTGAGTGTGGTCGCGTCTGCTCTTGGTGTCTGTTTCTCAGTGCAAGAAACATTTTGCGTTGAAGTTCCTTATAGACTAGACAACCTTTATAATTTGCGGGGTGGTTAGCTGTACAATTAACGCATGCTACATCGTTGTTTTTCTCTTTGCGTTGGCATTGGGACGTTGAATGGTTACCAGTACACTTTACGCATCTCGGACTCCGGTTGCAGAAGTTTCTGGTGTGTCCAAATCTCTGACAGTTTGCGCATTGGGGTATTTGGCGCTTTGCAATCGGTGTTTCGAATTTAACTATTGAATGAGCTAGTTTGTCAATTTTGGAAATGTCCTTGTTATTGTCTGCTTTTTTTAATTCAACAAAGAGTTAGTGCTATTGTAGTCCGTCTCTTTCTGATATTTGATATGTTGGTAACAGTGTGCCCTAGTGACTTGAGCTCTGTTTTTAGTTCTGCTAGATTGATGGTGGGGTCTATATTTCTAAGAACTACTCGGAAACTAAGTACGTTCTTTTTTTTTGTAGGTGTGAAATTCAGTTTTTCGTTGTGTTAGGGCTTTAACTATATCAGTTTATTTGTTTGAAGATATAGTTCGTATTTTAACTTCTTCATTGTCTAGTATTTTTAAGGTATATTCATTTTCGCTGTCGTTTCTAGAAGTTCTGTAAGTGGATCGATGGTTTTTGCTCCAGATAGGTAAATTGGTGGTAGTCTGGGTACTTTAGTGTTATCGTTACTATCGTTTGTACTTAGAGGTTCGTATGGATTAGCAGTAGTAGTAGGGTTTAGCTAGTACTGTCGCTTTAGTTTGTTTAGATCGGGTGCCTTCATTGTTGTCTCTGCGTCCGCGTTTTCTATGCTAGAGAGTTAAAACTTACTTCGATTAGGTGCCGGGAAATTATTATCATTTCAATCAACCTCACCAATGTTATAACAACTATATGTATTTAAAATGTACTTACATAATAGCTAATCTTTAAAAACTTTGAACTGACACTTTTTTAAATTTTATCAGCGCATAGTTGCGACCTTATTTTTCAAGGTCCCTTTTGAGGAAACAATAATATCATACTTACGTCGTCTGCCTTCGCTACGTATTGCTTATTGCGTGTCAAATTAGATTGATAGCGATAAAGAGGTCATTACATTTTCAAGTTCGGGGCCGAGGAAACAACAAGAAAACGCGGTTGGTTAACCTCGCGTTAAACCAATGTTTATGTTTCATTTGTCCTCCAACAATTTCACAAAATAGCTACCAAAATATTTTTGTTTATTGTAGAAACAACTTAATAAACATAAAATTGGGCAAGTTTTTACCAGGCTTTTTATAAACATGCGGATTTGCCTTCCAAATGTCGATGCCACGAATATAGTTCATTTATTGAACTCAGTGGCGCTGGCGTCGGCCTCTTAATAATTCACGCTCGAGTAGTTTTTATGAGGGTGATTTTCCGCGTTTCTTGAAATGTTTACCAATGATAAGCAGGTGAATTTGCGGCTTTACGTAAGAGTTTATCGACTGGTGTGCAGCCTAAGGTCAACTGGAAAAAATGCGCGTTGTTTACGTCTACAATTAACTACGTATAATTTCACCGAGCAAACTGGAGTAGCGTTCTTTCTAGTAATTAATGCACAATCTGCTTTATGCGCACTTGACGAGCAACTCCATTAATTAAAAATTTCATATTTATTACACAGGAAAAGACTGCGAAGGTCTTTGCACACATCGCAGCTATAATGTAAAAATAAAGTAGATCAAATCAACACACTAGTAGCATGGAACTAGGCTAATATATTGCTTCAGTTAGTAAGGTTACTTAAAGATACTTTAGTTATTAATACAATTACGACTAATTTTTGAGGGTTTCATTAAAAATATAATAACATAGACGCGAAACTGAATGTCTTTTGAGGACACTTAGATCAATAAATGGTTGTTTAACGTCGTCCCCAAACCCGAACCCTTTTAGTACCCTTACAGCTTTATACTTTCTACTTTGCATAGTTTTCCTACGTGAGTTTTGTGACCCCTTATAATCAGCATAGGAAAGTTTGGACTGAAGCGAGGCATAATAAACTTGTATTTAGAATATTAGGAGTAACTATAGGTTTGGTTTGAAATTACGTAAGCAATAAATGGTTTTTGTTAGTTTTGTACTTCAGTTATAGATGTACTTTAGTATAGGCTCAATAAATACACCCAAGGATCTAATGCGTAAAGAGTTCTGGTTATTATGTTTGTTTCGAAGAGTAAAATTTTACTATAATTAAGGCAATTTTGGACTCATAACGTCATAACATTAGGTATTTCTAAATCTACAATTACGGGAGTGGTATTATCTGCCGAAAGTGCTAGAAAAGAAATCATCTTGAGATCATTTACATAAATAATCAATAAAAGAGGTCCCAGCTCAGATCCTTGTGGCACTTCGTGTTCAGTAGTGGCTAGTGCTGGTAGTTGATTTTGAAAGTAAGCCACTTGCCTTTTTTGAAGAAAGGAGTTTATCAATTTCTAGTTCTTATTATTGAAACAGTTTAGCATTTTAGTAAAAAGTATATTACGATCAACACAATCGAAGGCTCGCTTTAAATTCTAATTTGTGGCTCCGACAAACATTTAATGTGTGTTAACGCAACAATTGTCTGGCTAGAAAATCAAAAACCAAACTGGACAGTGCTGAAAAGAGATTTTGCAAAGTCGCATATCTGTGGCATGGTAGCAGTTTAAATATTTTAGAGAGAATGGATACTAAAATGATTAGCCTATAGTTGCCTACTTTATTGGCATCCCCCTTTGTATGAAGCGACATCAATTTGGTCAATATTCAAGAGGAGGTATGAATACGTCACTTTCTCATATTCATGAAAACTTATTTTGTTATTTTTTGTTAAATATGGTTCAATGTAATATTACAGTTCCTATTTTCATAAAAAGTATTTATATAAAATAATAAGCGACTACGTATTATTAAGTAGGTTCTTAGAAAATATAATTACGTAACTTTCTCTCTTTTAAATGTTTTCATAACTTTTCAAATATAACATTTGTATGTGCATAAATAGATTGTTATCTACAAGACAGAACTACGTGGAAAGTCATATGTATGTATGTTGAGAGCATCCACCGACGTAGTTTCAGTGCGCGCAATTAGCAGTGTAATTATGGAGATTTAATGGGCTGTGCAGATAGTAGGAGCGCTGAGATAAAATGGCAGGGAACCCCGAGTAGCAGACAGGCAATTACCTTACAAAGGTTGTGTATATACAACTCTAGAACCACCCGGGAAGATTTCTGGAAGGGTTATAAATTCTCCCACTAAAGCAAAACCCAAAGAAATGGCAGTTAGCACTTTCACTTGCAAAGAGTTCCAACCCAGGCAAGAGGGGCCAATAAATCCATTCATTGACGCAAAACCCACGGCCAATGGTAGTTGAGAGAGCTAATATAAACACGGCCAGAGGCAAGCACCGACAATTCGACTTCAGACATTCCATCCGTGTTATTTATTCGACAGAATCATTTGGACTTCGGTCATCTGATTCCACGTCAGTCATTTCATTCCTTCATCGAGCTCTGCTTAAATATCAGATTGATTTCAACTATTACCACGTTAGTTGTTTATGGCGCACTACATGTGTATATGTGTATGAATATTATAAATGTTCCAAATACTCTAAATGTTACGATCAATATGTAATCTCAATAAGTAATTTTGACTTTTTTACGGACAAAAAGCGACGTATTTTGAGCTAGTCATTTGGCGTATCATTTGAATTATCCGCGCCGACGCGACGTGCTGATTTTGCCCGCATTGTCGCAGCGCGCGCTCTCGTACCTTTTCTCTGGTCGCTGGTTCCGAGTCTATCAGCGCTAAAATGCCTCTCCTTGTCAGCCCGATTTCGATCTCTGGGATAAGTTGTACGTGGCAATTTTGGCCTGCTTTCTTACTCTTGTCGAATTGATATAACTCTCGGGGTATTTCTAGCTAGTGATATCGTGGTTATATGTGGTTATACAGACGAATCCTGAAAATTTAGAGCGAATAACCAACGAAGATGTATTAAGAAAAATAGGTAATGAAAAAGAGCTAATGAGTAACATTAAAAGAAGAAAAACCGTCTACTTCCGACATACTCAAAAACGAAAAATAAATTACTGCAAACGATAATTAAAGGAAGAATACATGGAAAAAGTGTGGGAAGAAAAAGCTTATCGTGGCTCCGCAACATACCAAATTGGACAGGAATGGCGGCATTACAAGTGTTTCGAGTAGATGAAGATCGAGATTTATATATCGAAGTGATAACCAACATCTGAAAAAGGAGAAGGACTACAAGAAGAATGATGTCGTATGGAACTGTCGTGATTCCGTGCCCAGATGTTTTCGTCTCGTATTGTGCACGTGCTGTCATAATCCTATTTGCTGCTTCCGTCCTGACGAGTCCAGTTCGTAAGGCTGCCTTGATTTAAATGCGGCGTGGGCTGTAATCGATCGCCAAGAAGCTGGTAATTTGCCCAGGGAATATTTACCTTGCCCAGGAAGCGACTGATTAGTTGTGCACGTATATAGCTATGTTTTTGATTTATGAATTTTGTGAAGTCGTTCCGCGACTCGAGCTGAATTCTTCAAATTCCCCATGGAAATTAACTTGTGTACATTTTGATTGGGATTTTATTTCTGTGCCGAATGCCAGCGCATTCGACTGAATCCATTCGGTGCTCCTCAAACGTTACCTTTGCTTATATAGTGCATAATTTAACTTTGATCTCGTATATTGTATTTTGCGTTTGTCTATGCTTTCGGTGGGCGCACTTAAGACCTTATCGAAGTTTAATTTGCCTTAGTAATATTATTCATTTTTAAACTTTAAGAATCAATTTTTGCTAATTGATATTGTATATTGAAGTGGTTTTAAGCTCACAATTTAGCTCTGTTTTTAGTGCGAAATATTTAACCAAGTCAATAAAGCACATAGTTAAGATATTTTATGTAATTGCAATTTAAACAATAATAAAAGTATTAAATGCATTGGTAATGAGCAAGAAGCAGTAATTAGACGGATAAAGGCACGCATAAGCAAAGCATATTTCAGAGGGTTTGAATTCGAAGTTTGAATAAAGTAATATAATTGTGTGCATATTTAAAGCCAGGCCAAACGAAATTAATTGACACAAAAGGTTTGTTATGTGCATATTAAATGAGCGTAGTGACTAATAAAAGAACAGACCGGTGAATAGCAGTGTGAAAGGTAAATGAAATCGGAATAAAGATAAAATAGAAAATTGCAAAGAGCAATCCTAAATGTAAGCAACGGAAGAGAAGAAAAGCAAGGGACGTGCAAAAAATTGTGAACTCGAATACCAGTGCATTAATAAAAACAAAGTGCAAACGCAGAGCAGTGATTTATAAAAAAGTTTGTGTGTGTACTAGTGATAAGCAAACGACAATTTTTAGATGTAAGCAAAATTTTAATATTAAGAATTATGTATTCAAACTTTACTCCGTTTATGTGTATTCGTTATCAAAACTAATTTCTAATTAACAGTAAATCATCGCGGTACCATAGCAACGCGATGCGTTTTTGTCAATAAAAGGAGAACGATTGAAATTAAATTATTGAAGCTTAATTTATGTTTTAAATAAATAAAAAGTATTTTTACCCTATAAAAAGTGTTCCATTTTACTGTCCAAGTGACTGTGGTACCTGTGGGAGTGTTTGTGTAAAGTTCGACGAGATAAATTCAAATGTTTTCCAATCCAATTCCGAGTGTGAACGGCAGCCGAGCACCTGAATTTTTCCAACATCGTTTCCGACCCAAGTAAGCAGCGGAACCCAGAAGTCAGCCTTCCAGCACATCGAGGGGGTCTGCAAGAGCAGCAGGATGAATATTTGCTGCCAGGGAAGCGTCCACAAGCGGAGACTTTCCAACGGCGTCGCCTGAGATCAGCTTCGGTTCCACTTCGACAAGATTTTAAAAAGGTAGGAGCGGCCTGTAATTTGTGGATCAGAAGTCGGGAAAGCTATTTAAATACGAGAATAAACCTTGCTAAAGAGGCCTATCGCATATCCAAGAGTCCAAATACGGCTCAATCTCCAGGAAATCCACGGCGTCCTTTGAAATTGCGTTTGTTGCAAGAATTCTCAAGACATCAGAAACAAATGATTGGTAGCGTGGGTCTACGTCACTGCTATTAACAAATACGAGGAGGTTTGTTGCCAAGCGAGATAATTAAATCAATTTACCTGGTGGTTTCTTGTTAAGTTCATCTATTAATTATAAAAATACACGCTGTACGCACAAACCATTTTATGTGTTCATCTGACAGATTGTAAATATTATCTACTAGAATCGCGCATATAAACTACTAATTTATGAATATACTGAAATTCTGATCCCACCTGAAAGGAGTGTTGTGTTTTGCCGAGAGCTAGCTTAGATAGTATTGCAGTTCAATAAAATATTAAGAAAGGGGCATTTGACCATTTTATTTTGAACACCAACTAATACATTTCATTTTAACTAGCCTTAAATTACTGACAGGCAAAGTGAGCACAGTATAAATTAACCTGAGAATTGTGTGGTGATTTGCCCTAATTGAATTTATATTAATTTTATACCAAAATAATAACAGGCATTTAATCGCAATATAGACATTTGACTGTTATATTTTAGATCTTATATTCATTGAGTGCCCCCGGCATGCTGGACATTTGTATTAAAATATTATATTTTTGACTATTATAGATTTTACTATGATTATGTGTGTTTTCGTTACTGCAAACTGAATTATGACCTGGTTAAAATATTCCGTGCATTTCAGATTATGTTGATTTTAGTTAAGCTTTGGGCTTATGAATTCTCGTTCTCTTCTGACCACAGTTGTTGTATTAAGACTCATTGGCGGTCCCTTTGTACTGATAAATGAATATAAGCTTTTGTAAAGAACCGCATCCGTCTTCACTGCTAGCTAGCCAGCCATCAAATGTGCCCGTGTAATCATGATGGTTTTAAACTTGGTATCAACTTATCGGGTCTAGAATTCCTCTTATTCACGAGCAATTTTTTTGTTGTGAAGATCGTTTGATTTTATTGTTGGAATCAGTCGTAGTATGTTATTTGTCAGGCTGATTATCCTTTGAATTTCAATCTCTTGCTTGTTATTTGAGATGTTTGTTTCTAGGTACACAAAATTGTTGACCCTTTTTATGTTATCATTTTTAATGTTTACCTATGCATTTCGTTTTCTCCTCGCTCTTTCTTACGGTAGCCCCTCTTTTTATTAAATTTATGTCTATGATCTATAGCGTGCCTAAAGGAATCTCCATATAGTATCATCTTCGTCTGGCTCTGGTGTATCAACTGCATCGGGATCTCTCTGTTGGATCACTATCTAATGTTACCACTTGTATCATTATACGCTTGTACAGATTGCTTTTCAGTTTAAAACTCTGTTTTCAATGTTTCCTAGGCTTATTGAAGTGCTGGTTCTGCAAATCTCTGGAATGTTTCCAATAACACCATTCTTTATTTGCTGGGGTATTTCTTGATTCTTTAATTTTTTTATTTTGAAATTTACTAATATGCAATATGTATGTTGATAGTGGAATCCGTGTCTGTCTAGTGTTAAGAAAACTGTTGCAATGCAGTGAAACCAAACAGCTGAATGAAAACGCAGACTACAAACTCTGACTCCCACGTACAAACATATAATGTTAATTACAAAATCTAACATCTAGCTTACAGCCATTAATTTTACGAATTGTCATCTACAAATACTAAAATTTTCACACTATTACATTTGTAATAAACAACTTATTCAAATAATCCATTGAGTCACTGTAATTTCATGCGAAACGAGAATAACCATAAATACTCTTAAAAGTAATTTGAAAATCTTAGGTAAATATCTGTTTATACAGCAAATCAACTGCAATGACTAGTTTATTTTGCTGTGATTACAGGAGCCACCAGAGAACTGCTTAGTAATGCTTGTAAGGGTAATACCATAATAATTTTATCATTATTGAATATTACTGAATTTAGAAATTCCGTTATGAGCTGAAAGGGTTGCCTATCTATCAACATTCACAGTTCGCGAAATGAAATGTTAAGTTCAGGCGAGCTTCTAATAAACTTGACTTTTGGGATTGGAATTAGTTCTCCAAACATTAATTTGGTTGTGGTATTTGGTGCTTTACCGCGGTCCATAGCATTTTAAGAGGTCGTAATTTCCGTTGGTATTCTAATTATATGAAAGGCCTTCAAGGATTTCCCACAGGACAACGACTGGAAGAGGTAGACGACTTTACATTAATATCCTGACATCTACTATTGTTGGACGATGACTGGAGTGGCCTTACTTTAGGACACTGACTGACTGAGTTTCGAGGACGTTTAACCGTAACTTCAAAGGAGCTTCAACGGGGAGAGATTTATCATTAAGATTATCTTTTATGTGCCATATGCAATAAAATTGGTATTTTTAACAGGCGTACTTGCAGTGTTTAATCCTAAAAGGCTCTTAAAACTTTATGATGGATAACGATTCTATTTCCTACAGCTCAAAATAAATCTCTAGTTAGAAGCTGCTTATGGGGAGAAAGTGTAGATTTATTAAACTAATTATTAATTATATGTTAAGGAGATATAGTACGTATATAATTAACACATGAGCTTGATTTATAATTCAAGTATTACACATTACTTAAATTGAGGGGTTTTCATATTAAAGTCATTCAACAAGGATATCTTCTTAGCTACATCTAAGATTAACTGCGAAAAACTTGTATTGCTACAAGGCATGTTTTTATGTTGATTAATCTCATTTTATTAAATGTTCGAGACTACAGGTGTTGCGGAAACCTAAATAAACCGCCGTTTTATGGGCTAATATTCTCCATTGTTTATTCAGCTAATCTGATTTACCAGTTGAAATTGCTAGTTACCTGCTTTATTCATGCGCCATTGACCTCTAATGGGCAACCTCTGATTAATAAAAAAAACTAAAACTCAGGAGAGGATTGAGAATGTATTCCCCTTCCATCACAATTTAATTATCAAAATCTTTGTGCTCATCTAGTTCAATATACAGACAAGATTTTTTAAAGTAATTAGCGATTAATGTTTTAATAAAAACCCTTTCGTATTAGGTTGAAAACGTCACATAATGAAGCAAATATATAAAAGTGTTAATCATGTTCTGAATTGAAATTATAGATGTGCTCTAACGGCGTTATGTATTTATACTTCGGGTTAGCTCAATCGGAGACAGGATCCGCTCCAATTCAAATATATAGGGTAAGGAAAACACCAGATATATATAACAACGGTATAATGTTTTTAACTATATATTACAAATTATGAGTTGTACTTTATGAAAATAAAAAATTTTTCTGGGAGGGGGGGCGTGTTCCTTTTCCCCTTGGTAAACTGCAACCCACCTAGCAGGTCTGCACGGATGTCGGTTGCAACTGGCGTTGGTTGCATCAAGTGTAGCAGGCGGATGCATGCGCCAAGTATAGATTTTGGCCCTGTTGGACGGATGCCTGACAGCAAGACCTTGGAAGTTGGCTGCTTGATTACATTTGCCGGGCTGTGAATATGTGCACGAATTACAGAGATCTAACTGATACCTGGAGCTTCTGGAGTGCTAAGGGGTGGATGCGGCTTGCAGTAGTGCCTGGGGACAACAGCGCATTGCTCCCGGAGTGTTGGTTCTGCGGATCGATTGTCCTAGTTGCATTCGCTTATTTCAACGGACGGTGAAATTTGACAGTTCGATGAACATGCGGTGAATTTGCCGGTGCTCGGTCCCAAAGGCGGGCTGAATTTTCAGGCTGCTAAGTAACGTTTTTAAACGTCTAGGGCGTATCCTCCGGGTAAGTTTAACGAATTCTGATATAGGGTTCGAGCCACATTTATGCGGAACATGCAATAGATTTTCTATAGACACATTTATTAATACATTTTGAACATTCTGGCGGCGTCCAGTCGTGGGGTTAGGATTGTTATAGTGAAATGCGTATTCGAATGGGTACTGGCGAAGACGATAGGAGGCAGATTAATGCTATCACATTCTATCATCTAGGTCAGGTTCTGGTGGCGCTGTTAGGAGATAGATTAGCGCTATCACATTCTAGCATCAGGAGAAGAGATAAGAAAGAAAAGAGCAAAGACTCAAGTCGGAACTGGACAAGATAAGTGAACCGGTGGACACAAGTAGGAGTAATCTCAAGTAAAGTTAACTGGTCGCGGAGCTTCTTATATACCCTTCTGGCGGCTTTATCACTACAGAGGGTCTGGCAAACATTGAGTGGAAAACGACGCCGTCGTTTCTTCAGCGCATAGCGGGAGCCTTTGTGTTATCGAAAAACCGAGCACCGGATAGATGCAACGCTCGATTAGGCGATGTATCGAATTTAATATATGTTTTGTATAATTAAAATTTGATGCAGGAGTTAGCGTTACAGTGCTATGACGTTACGACTGTCTAAAGATTATTCTCCTATTTACAAAGTTTGTTGTACAGCTGGTAGTGCTAGACTTCGTGTAGGTCCATTAAATTTTGACTTGATTACAACTCCTATATAATCATTCTTGTAAGAAAATGATTAATTTTCTCTTATAGTCTGGGCTTCTTGGAATTACTACAGTACATCAGGATAGAAGCCATATGCGCCAAAACAGAATTTAAAGTTATGTACACAAAATATGAAATCGTAGGTTGTGATGAATGTTGTAATTCTATCATTATCAATACTGATAACACTTAGAGATAATTTGTAATATGGATTATATATTCATTAAGGAGATGCTTACTTAATGTCATTTGGAAAAAAAAAACAATGAGTCGGCACAGTATGTAGACTAAGAACATTGATCGCATCGTACACAAACTATATAGCTATATAATTACTGACGAATAGATGAATTACATTTAAACCAAAAGATCGTCTCGGAAGATCGTCAAAATATTGTTGAGATAGTATGCAATCAACCTTTCAAAATAATAGATAAAGAAGATACGAAATAAACAAGCTCAACAACTAACCAAACTTTAATAACCAATAGTGTTTCAATCGCCTTATATTAGTTACGCGATTTTAGGCATGCTTCTTCAACAAAACTATATCTTCCTGTTTCTCTTTATTTTATTTGTTGCTTTTTTGCAGATAACCCAATCAAGTTGAACTGCAGTTTTAAAGGTATGTTCGTACAATGTATGGCGGTCGTTCATTTATAAATGTTTAAACATCAAAGACGTCGTTATACAGGGTGCTTTGCTAGCCCCATTCAAATGTTGACAGATGCAAATAGATATACTTTTAAGAAAAAAAAATGTTGTATGAACACAGATTCGGTTTTCCTAGGTTTAGGGGTTATAGCGTTTTGAAGGTATTAAAATGAGTATCTCAATAGCCATAAATAAATAATATAATGCTAAGTTTATTGAAACACTTGCATAAAACACCTGCCTTAAGACGGGAGTTTCCTGTTGAATAATTATTATAGAAAATTCCCTTGAAAGAGTAAATTAAAAAAAATTTTGCAACAATTTAATTGTGCTAAGTTATTGCCATAAACTTTTGACATTTACATTGTTAGTTAAAAAGTGTATTTGGTTACATCGATGTCAGATTCAACGTAAATAGAGTGTAGTAATGTGAATAACATTAATCCGCAAGACAACAAAATTATCGATAAGAATCGAACCTACGCTCCCAGAAAGAATATTGTTTCTGCTTATACGCTTTAGCTATTTGTCTACTAATACTACAAAACACACAATTTTATCTTTGTATCATTAAGGAAGAATGACATCGTACAGGGGCATACCTGATTGCGTTCGAATTAAGTTCGAACGGTGACGATTCAGTGTGACGCACGCATGCACCCAGCTTTGCTCGCTTTTATATAAACGCATGTTGACCTGTTGAGCCTGTCTGCGTGTATCACGTTTTCATCGTCATCGATCGGGTTTACTTCGTCTGCGATCGATCCTGCCGTCATGGTGCCCTTCATAATGCAGCGGTAAGTCTCTGTCTTACGAAGTATTTCATTAGCTAGGCGAGTAAAGAGTCTGACTAGCAATTGGATTTCGCCTCGGTACGTAGGTTCGAATCCCACCGACTACGTTGTTTTTTCTTTGCAGATTAATATAATCCGCATTATTAAGTGTTGCCTTTTACTGTTTCAGTATTATTATAAACTTTAAGATATTTTTACTTGTTTTGTACACAATTATGAATTATCTTCAACCGTTATTCTATCTATCAAAAGTTGTTTTTCGTGCAGTGCGGCTTCTTTATTAAAGGCATTTTCTTCTGGAACTTTATTATTTACAATTCAATTTTAAAAATGCAAAAAATATTTTACGCGCAAGGCCACTTATCTAATGCAGTCTTTATTTATATAAACGTAACTGTCGACTGCGCGTCTGTGTGTATGTGTCAGGTTTTTATCGTCACCAATAGGGCGCAGTTCGTCCACAATCGATCCTGTCATCACAGTGCAATTCATAAGACAACGATAAGCAGGGAGTGTTCTGAGTCAAGTGGGTCAAGCATCTGACTGGCAATCGAATTCCGCTTGGGAGCGTACTTTCTTTTGTATCTTTTTAATTTACAATTCGATTTGAAAAAGACACATTATTTTAATTGGAATAAGGTCACCTATGTGGTGGGCTCAAAAGCTGGTGATAACATAAATACATCAATGTAATAGGGCAATTACAACAAATACTTGAAATCCCCCACCCGTCACCCTCTTCTTAATACATAATTCAGAATAGAGAATTTAGAATTTTTAATTCACAATAAATTTGTATTATTTTTAATGTAATCTGTAGTTTATTAGATCCGTTGCACTAATTGATTACAGTTTTACTTGCAAGGATGGACTGACAACAGTTTAGCAGGGCTGGATTTTCAGAGTAGCAGGCCACTTATTAATGTGTAAAGCTGTGCACACGGCTCGTGAGCCACCTCAACGCACTGCAGGCTTAAAACTTTTTTGGGTTCAACATCATTGTAATTTTGAAGTACCCCAAACATTTCTGTAATGCTACTCAAACTAAATAAAAATTTTTTTGCGACTCGTAACTTACCTTACTTCAAATATAATAAATGTATTCAATAAATTATATTTTCTGCTCCTTGGACACGATATCTCGACATAACCTGTCAGAATGATTTTGGGTCATTTTGTGTGGAATATTAATACAACAAACTGAAACGGAATTAGGCGAGATTGGTTGCTTTTTTCTTTGTATGTATTTGTCGATTTGTATTCACGTTATCAGTAATAGACGTCAAGTGGTTACCTAACTATGTTATCAGATTGGTGTAGTGGTAGTGTGAACACTCATGAACTGTCCAGCCTGAAATCGCGAGTTCAAATCTCAGTCCTAGCAATGTTTTTTTAAGTATCGAAATACGGATGCAAATGTCTATCCCTTCCCACTGTTAAATCTAAATGCCACATTATCGGCGCTGTATGCTTTATTCATTGTGTCCGCTAACGATATTGATAAATCGCGCACTCGATTTTAAACCGCTTTCCTCCGTTTCGCAATTATTATTTTCTGTCTTCGTTGCACATTATCTTTACCCCAATTCGTCGTACATATGGCGCGAATAACGGTCATAAAAACCGTCACGTAGAATATATTTTGCAGTCATCAAGTTACGGCAATGTTTGAAATGCAAGCGGTAGAAGTAAGACAAACAAAAGACATAATTTCTGACAATGTCGAATTACGTTCCCTAATATTTACGGATGGTAGAAAGAGTTATTCTGTTAAGTGGTAATGCGGTTATCAGTTTAGCATCAATGATGAGCCGTTGGACTTATACAAACGTCCGGTCCAAGCCGCGTATATTGCCATGCACAATGCGACAGCCTTTCTAACTCTGACGGTCTTTACTACATTGAAAGCACCGTTTCAACAAATTACGAAGACTAAATATGTCTTAAGGAGCGCGTGTCTAAAAGAGCACATGGCTATAAGGGGCTTGCACCGATCTATCATTTTTTCTATTATGAAATACAAACAAGCACACCGAAAATAACAGATATGAATGTAGATATTTATATTTTCGGGGAATTTCAACAGCAATAGGTATTATAACCATTTTAGCATCACATTTTGTTTTCCATAACACAAATACAAGAGCATAAATCTAAATGTGGCACAGTGCTAGCAACCAAAAGAAAAACTCTATACCTAACATTATGTTAAACTATTGAACCATCTGCAATTATTTGTTCTGGTATCTCGGTGAGCCAGTCCGCCCCTGTATATTTGATACACATATCGCTTTAAATGTCTGCCATAAATAAAAATTGCTCGGATTTATATCAGGTGACCGCAGTGACCATGATATCATTATCTCCATTTGTTTCCGAAGTGCGTATTGAGTTAATCATTTGTTTTCTTCGATGAGCAGGAGTTCCATCATGTTGAAATCAAACGTTATTCATTACAGCAATCAGCACATCTTCAAAATAATAAAGAAACGTGTTCTTTGAGAAAGTTTTACTAATTAGGTGTGAAGGTAGTGAAGCGTTATTTTACAATATACCCCAAACGCTAAATCGTTGTATAAATTTATGTGTTCTCACAGCATGTGAAAGGTTCAAAGATCATGCATTTGATATTGATTTGCTTATTATAGCTGCTATTAAGATATTCCTATTAATACCGTCAAAACGTTATAACTCCAAAAAATGTTGTCTTCAACAGCAAATTATATGGCACTATAAAGAAAACTTAAATAAAACGCATATTTTATCAATAGGAAATACATTTAAAATAAAGATTATTGACTAATTTGTTTTAACTATTCGCATTTCGTTTTTGAAATGGTGTTAAAGATAAGACATTTTGTTAAAATTAAACATGACAACATTGCATATTTATGGTGACTTGATATGAACAAAAAATAAAAATGAAAACAAACATTCAAAATTTTGAATGTCAAATTTTGACTGTCAGTTGTGACGTCAAATTTATTCCAGACTCTAATTTCACTTGCGTTTGATTTTATTCAACCATAATTTGTCATTGTACCATGGAGTACGCGGCATATGCATATGCAGACATTATATGGGTGTTTGGAAACTGTCAAAGAAATTTTAATGAAGCTGTATGGATGTACGCCATACGTTTTCCCAACAGAGGATATCCCTCTCATACTGTGATAAGCGCTGCAGATTGGAGACGAAGAGACACTGGAACCATTATTCCAGCTCATGATATAAACGATGGTCGACCAAGAATAAGGGAAGCCAACTAAGAGTAAAACGTTTTACAAATAGTAGCTGAAAACCTAGAAACTAATATACGAAGTATTTCTAGAAAATTGGGTGTTTCTAAAACTCGTGTATGTAGGAATTTAAAAGATGACTATCCTTATCACAAAACACGAGTTCAGAATTTATTGCAGGAAGACCATCCACATCAATCTACCTCACTTCATAATTACACTAGATATGACGTGTATGAACTTACTCTGCACCGAATTGCACTGGAGATACAACGTCCTGCGAGAAAAACATACGCCAGAAATGTAGCACCCCAAAACGAAGATACTGCAAGAATTTGACAAAATGCGCCCCACTCTTTGAAATCGGCAAGTCCAGCAACGGTTACAAAGAGAAAAAGACCAAGGAAGTGATCCAAGATCCGGAGCCTGAACCAACAGTTCAGCCCGCCTGCGATCAACAGGATTCGGGTCCAGAAGAACGAACCATTCGATCGGCTCTGCCTGCCATCATTCAGGTCCAGAAGCACAAACCATTGGTTCGGCTCTGCTTGCAATCATTTAGGTCCACAAGTACGAACCATTCGTTCGGCTCTTCCTGCAATCATTGATGCAGCCCTTAGTGTTCAAGCCTTCCTGCTCGGCCAAGCCTACCATCGACTTCCAACGGTTCAAGCTTAAACTCAGAATAAACACAACTTAACTTAACCAATGGCTATACTTTAATGGGACTCGACTACTCTTCGTCAACACTTCTACCACTTAGCTAATAGGGTGAATGCAACTAAAACGCTATTCTTGACGCTAGGCACGTCCTCGCACTCAAGAGGCCGTCGTCTCATTCGTTACAACTTAATTTTGTAAATGAAAATGTTATTTTGTGCATTATTTTTCTGTTTAGATTAGGGCTTCTAAATTTGTCACTTCTAAACTGCCTTCTTGTAAGGTAAATAGGCGATACATCAATAGCTACAGAAGATGAAAATGGTCAATAACATTCGTTTACTTTTTGCTCTTGGCTACGGAACTTAATAGCGTCATTCCCATTCCTAGGATAATAATTAAAGCAACAAGGTATACATTGAAATATTTTATTTCAAACAGAATACTCAACTGAACATTTATGCAAATTTAACACTACCGTACAATTTGAAAATAAGGTATTTTTTATAACAAAGTTTTCATGTTCCAATGAATTAACTTCTTCCTTCCTAAATGAAGCTGTGCTTTCTTGTAGAGTTTTGAGAAATGTTGGACAATATGCTGCTTGAGATGTAGAGGGCATTTCGATTGCGGTTGAAATCATGATATCACTGTTCTTAAAATTATCAGTACTTTTATTATACATACAATATTGTATGCCACATGCTAGACGATTTCCACCCATTCTGTCTTTTTAGACCCGAAATGTCTGTTTCAGAGTTAACAAGTTACGTGGCTGAAGAATGTCTGAAGCAGTGTCCTGTATACAAATGTGAATTCGGTAAATTAAAAAATTTGGTGTGATACATACTCAGAACTTCCTTTTACGGCGATGTTATAGGTAATTAGCAAAACATTTGATTTTTAACTTTTAAGCATTTATCAAAAATTTTAAAAAATTGCAAATTCTACAGAAACCGTACAAAATAGAGCGTTAGTTGAAGAGACAATTTTTGTCTAAAATTGAATTCAAAAATGTAATAATACACCGGGTGTTCTATTTAAAATATGAGTTAATAAAAAAAAGGAAAAACAAACATCAATACACATTAAAAATGTAATAAAAATGTCAAGTTTGAAAAAAATCGTTAGAGCCATTTTTGAAAAAATCGAAAAAACTGACAAATCACAAGAATAAACACCATACCTCCGGTTATGCGATTTTCATCAAAAGCTTGCTGTCGCATCTAGATAATACACAAAACTTATACCGGGTGGTTGGTCATACCATGAACATAGGCAATTTACATGGCTTATCACGGTTATGCATATTCCTGCTCACAATTTTGATGGAAAAGAATAGTAGTGGTACTAAATTAAAAAGAATAATTTTTCCGCGTCGTTTAGTATCTAAAACTTATTGGATAATGTTAATTGTACATAAAAATAATCATTTTAAAATTTAGATATTTCTCCCACTTATATTTGGGAGTCCGTGGTTATTAAGCTACTTCCTATAGTTCTAACCCATACGTTTAGACTAAACCTAATCTGCTGATTAGTATGGTGGAGGACATGATGATTCTCACTTGCCCAGTGGTGCATATTGTCGAACCAAACCTTCCATTAAAGTTAAATGCTGCTGCATATGTCCATAAAACATTTTCAGTGAAACCATAACCGTGTTGACTTGTTGGTGCCGTAGTGCAAGACGTTTTCCGTCTCGAATAATCTTCCCGAAGCAACTAATCGACTGGTTTTCTCTTAATACTTGACGTAGATTAGTATGACTAACATACATTCTTCGAGAAACTGAGTAGGTACTGGATTCCGAATTTTTGGGCGGACAATTAATCAAATTCACAAGCACCTAGGCCTCAAGGTGGGCTCATTGTGCTACTACCAAGTCACATGTATGAGTGTGTTTGTGTGTGGTCTTGTTATTCTATCTCATAGATCAGGTACTTTGCGGAGGTTCATTTTCAATTACATGTAAGATCTTCCATTTCGGGTACTTATATATGACTTAAACGACTCTTGCGACTTTCTGTAAAGGTGGAAGCTTCCATGTTTCCTTAAATGCTAATGTAATACGTAACGAGCCAACGAAAACTTTTACGTACAAATTCTAAAGAGGTATTAATGACAATCTGTCAACATGTAAGACGAATTTCATTCAGTCCAGCTCCAATATATAATGTTGTAAGAGCTTGCAATAGTTATTTGTATAACAAGTGTTGAAAGTATACCTCTGTCGAACTAAAACGACAGTTGCAGGTTTTTTTAACTCGAGTCATATACAGTATTTTTTCTTCAAACGGCAGTAAAATATGGCATTATACTGCTGGATTGATGATGCTAAACAGTCACTTTATTGCCAAGCGGCAGATAATATTATCTGCCGCTGACGAGCGGCAGATAAAGTTATTATCTGCCGCTGACAACTTTATCTGCCGCTCGTCAGCGGCAGATAATATTATCTGCATATCTGCAGCTGACGAGATCAAGTAATTTTCTTCGAATTTTGTTCACAAAGTTGTAAATAATTCGTTATAAAAACGTTTGAAGAAAAAATACTATATGTTATTCGGAGCAAAAGTATCTTTATGTGGCTCGGCTGTACTTATCTGCCTCGCAAGCTCGGCAGATAACCCGTCCAGCCTCGCCACATAAAATATAACTTTTGCTCCTAATAACATAATATACCATTGTCTACTCCCGCAATGCAAGGAAGCTTCAAAATACGAAAATACTAATATTTTTTTTACGTTTTACATCAATGTTCATATTATCTTGTGGAATGTCTAAAAACCTGTGCCCAAAGGTGTGCAGCAAAGTATTTTGCAACACAGTTTTACACTTTGCAGCTCTTCTACAGAAAACGAGTACTTTCAATGTGAAAGACCATGTAGAAAGATGCATTTTCTATGGTAGGTGTAGACAAAATAACAAGTATAATAGGTTCACACGTTTTTTTCCATGAAGGTTGGCCTTGAACCTTTGTTAATAAGTTTCACATAAACAGAACCGTAATTTTATTTTGTTGTATAACCTGTATAACCTCCAACAGATTTACATTTGACAAAACAGAACATTGCTGCCAGAGAGACCGCTTATTTTGATAGTAGATGCGAAGAAATATTTTAAATATAATAGCTATTTACGACATTAGGCCCATAGCTAAGCATTTATGGCCGAGCTAGTACATCACGGTCGAGCCCGCCAGGTATTGTTGATTTATTTTTCCGTATTACAGTGCAAATAAAGTTAGGTGAAATCTGTTTACGTTGATGTTTATTAAGGTTCTCATTTTTTTGTGCTTTCTAGTCTCTAGTTTTACATTTAATACGTTAGTAATCAAACAGCAAGCCCAGTGTTTTAAAATAAACGCCCTGTAAACGTTTAATAAAATAAATAATGAGACACCAATCTTGCATAAAAATGTGTTTAAGAAATGGTTAACAAGTGAAGGGGTTCATTGTACTTTAAAACTTAACTTTAGCAAACACCGTGCAGTATTTTACAAGTTGGTAATCTTCCGTGTTTATTAGATGTAAGCTTTATGGGCGGCAAATTACGTAAAATACAGTAAAACGCCGTTAAATCGCAATGATAAATCTATTTATATGCTAATTTATTTATAAACATCTTATCGTCTGACCTGGTTTTTTGCATAAAGAGGAATCATTTTAATGGATGTACGCTATTAATAGGCAGCGAGTACAAGACAAGCCCACGGCCTACTTAATAGATCGTTGTCTTTTGCAGAAAGCGACTGCATTAAAATATGTTTGTATCCACCTTGAAGGTGCATTCTGAATATTAATTTTAACATTTTCCAACATTGTAAAATACAAAAACCCCCAAGAGGTTAACTGTAAGTTATTAGTCTTTATATACCGAAAGAAATATATGTCGTATGTCAAGCAGGTAACAAATGTAGTTTGGAAGGACTCATTTACAAGGCATTAATTAACACTAAACTGTTTCGCTGTACATTATTAAGAAACCCGCGCAACCTTTGCTATGCCGCGCCTGAAATATTATGAAATTAGTCTGAACAGATCGCTAACCCAAATTAATAAATAAAATCGCCGGATATGGAACTTCTGTCACTGTTATTATAACTGGAAAAATGTAGAATAGAATATTGTGTTGATTAGATTAATCTACAGAATTCATATTTTTCTATAAAAGTATATTACTTGTAGTATTTGCGACTTTGTTTATTAATTTAGTCCGCGATGCTCCTTGCATTTATGCAAGGTTTTTATTTGTGCAGTTTCGTGGATTATTTCTTGCACTCGTTCAGGACGCACTTCGGAACATAAATTGTATAGTTCTAGGACCAGGTTATTTTACTGAAGCATTTGCACTTCATGAAGGGATGAAGTATTTTGGGATACGCCTGTGAATGCAGTAACTAGGCCTAACTACCTCTTAACACATTTGTAGCCTTTGCCTGTTCACAAATGAATACATTTCAGAGTCAAATAAAATACAGAGCTTTATATACAATTAAATTGTGTCGTGTTTTGCTATTCGATTTAATAACCTACTATTTGCATAAGTGCAAAACACAACGCTCGCATAAAATTCCCTGCTTGTAAACAATGTGTTGAAACTTGACCTAATGATACTGTTCGATATAATTGTAATACCGTTGTCTTCACAAAAACTCCTTATTCGCAATAATAACATTGCAATTTGACCCAGTAAGCCGACACCAAAGCTGATTCTTGCGTACAGACAGTTGAAATGGTACATGTTATGAACTAGTTTTATATTTTAATTAATTTCTGTAAACTTTTCACAACAGTCTTGAGTTCAGCGATTCTTAGTAATAGTCTATTTCATGGGAAACAGAAGTTTGAACAATCTTTTTCTTAAACGAAATATTTAGCAAACCTTAACTATCTAACGATGTTATATCAATTTTGCAAGCAAATAAAATGGGGTAAGTGATCTAGGGATTCATAAAGAAAAGTTTATAAATAATGATATCAAGATATGAACTGTCAAAAAATGAAAATATGAGGCCCGTTGAGGCCTCTCGATAGTCGAATTATAACTTAAGATAAGCTGAAAAGGGATACTAAGCACACAAGGAAACCACAATAACTAGTGACGAAAGTAAATAATGGTTTTATTTAAACAAGGGGCTTAATACACCGAAAGAAATGTAAAACGGGCCCCGTATGAGGGGCCGGTTACCTATCAAACCAAGAAGTATATAAATTAACAACGTAACAGCAATAGCACTACACGAATACATACTCCGTTTGGTAATGACACATTAATCGAAAAGCATAATTAAGCGACTCAATATAAGAACTCAAAGTTAATCGAAATTTGAATAAACGGATCACCTCCAAATACTTATTACATTAATACCAAGCTCGTATTCAAAACAAACCCAGAATTTAAATAAATAGTTTAGGTTCAAAATATTACTATATAAATATTTACAAAAGGTTTGTTAAACGGATAGCATACGGAGTTTTATTGCAAGCACAAAAGTATTTGACTAATTAACAGCGCTCGGTACCTATTCAGGCAAAGTATAAAGTCCTAAATGAGTAGGTAGCAACTAATATTCGAAAGCTGTTGAATAATATAAACTGCGAATTCTATTGTACAAAGAGGCCTCATCGAATAGATGCAATAATTAAAAACTGGGCGTTTTAGTTAACCCGCTTACTAATTTACAAATAGAAAAGCATACAACATAAATTTCGATAGTAAAGTAGGGATAGAAGAGCACGGTAACTCAACGTGTGAACCACGTCAGAGGCGAAACTCGACTAACTAACGGAAGAAGAAAGGCAAGGTCCAATCCCGGAAGTCGTTTGTTACTTTACAAAATGAAACGTATTTATTACTCTCCAATAAAATGATTAATTGTCCGGTTCTATATTTTATCAATTTGCAATAATCCTATGGGCTTGCTCCGGCCAAACACAAGACTGATATCTCAGGTTAGGTTCAAATTATATTAAAAGAATTCTGTAGAATATTTAACTCAGAGTAGCTCAAATACTCAAAATTTCAGTACAACTGCTCTACTGACTTTAATAATGTATAACCTCACAAAATTGACTTAAACCACAAAAGGTTCGCGGGTGCATACAACGTTTTATTTTGATATTCAAAAGCGAAATTTGCAAGAAAACCACAGGTAAACTGAATCGAATCTCCCGTTTAGCAACATCGAACTTGGTTTTGCTTCAGGTTGTGATGTAAAAATGACGCGCTGCTATCTTTTGTCTTGGTTTCCTGTGAAAACTGCACATCCTGGCATAAATCGCATTTTCTAGTGACGCCACGGGATTTTCTGGAACTTGGACGTATCTGGATGCTCGGAAGCACGATGAATCTCTTCAGCAAGGTGTGTTCTCGAAGTCTACTGGCTTTTCCGACTCCAACCACATAAAAACCTGCCAAATTGTACTTTTTAAAATACCTCGCCTCTGGAGCTGCTGCGGGTGACGCCAACGCTCTTATTTGCTAGAAGTCGCTTCCTTGGTACCAAATCTTCTTCTAGAGATGCAGCTGAACGTGGACGCTTGTTCAAGTTACACCACCCGGGACCTATGCTCAAATCTATCATATTACTTATGTTATATTAGCCATCTTAAATCTTTCTTTTACTCAACCTTAAAATTCAATCCTTCTAAAACCTGCTTTTCTTATGCTAGCCTTTATCCCTCTAATTATGCTTCTTGCATCTTATTTCCAATGCATTTAATAACTTCAACTACTATGTAGATTGCAATTAAATAAAATATCTCAATTCTGTGCTTTAATTGACTGCGTTCAGTATTTCTCTATGCATACAGAATTAAATTACGAGCATTAGACCATCTCAATATATATGAAATCAAAACAAAAATATTGGAAATTTTATGAAAAGTTATTCCATACTTCGACACAGTGTTGGGATGGAGTGGTTTTTGCTCATCTTAATTTAACCTTCGTAATCTGTTAAAACAGTTCTTTTGGTGTGGTATGGCTGTTATTCAAGTATAACTACTAAATTATTTCGTGTTTTCAAGTTAAATAATTTACAGAAAATGCCTGTAGACAGAGTTACACGTTCAACTGAAGAAGGGCTACATATAAGAGATATTGTCGAAAAAGTTTTAAGTTGTGATACTCTCGTAAATAGCTTTGCGGAAAAATTAAAAGTCGAACTAGTGAACGAATTCAAAAGAAAACTACCAGAAATGTATTCCAGGCGTAGCAGTTTACGTATATTTGGTGTCCCCCAAACCATCAATGCAGAAAGTACAAATCAGGTGGTTCTAAAACTGTGCAAAGAAAAACTTGGATTAGACCTGCTAATGCAATCGACTGCACCCATCGTTTATTTGCTAAAGAAGGTAACATCAACCCTGTTATCGTAAAATTTGTTAGTAGAAATACAAAAAACAAAAATCTGGTGTGATACACTCACACAATTTCCTTTTACAGTCACTATTGATTAGCAAAAGTTTGATTTTTAATTTTTAAGCATTTGTTTTTGAGCTATACTGCCAACAGATAGACAGACAGACAGACAGACGGCAGACAGACAGACGGCAGACAGACAGACAGACAGACAGACAGACAGACGGAATTTAAAAAACCTCCTTTTCGTCATCTAGGGACCTTGAAACGTGAAGATCTGAAGAAATCTCGGAAGGTGATTTTTTCGTGATTACAATACTTCCTTCGTCTTTCAGACGAGGGAAGTAAAAACTAAGTAGTAAAAGAAAACATACTTGACCACTAAGCGACCCTGACAAAGATAAGAGGCATGAGAATGGTAGCACTAAATACGAAAGAAAAAATTAAATGCAAGGACAAAAACAACATAAAGAAGATATTTGCGGCAACGTGGAATGTCAGGGTTACGTACGAAATACCAATTAACAAGTAAGCTATTAGTTATAACAGTGTTAAGTGGACGTGTTAGCAATGGAGGAAACGAATCAATTGGAAAATGATGCAGGTGAAGCTGAAGGATATATTTTTTAATAGTGGAAGAAAAATATGTTGGCTACGATTAAAGGGAAAATATCAAACGATAACACTGATTCATTTACATGCTTCAATGGAGGAACAACCAATTGAGACAGTTTTTGTGAAATGGTACATGGAGTAACGAGAAAATACCAAAATACTACATAAAAATTGTACTGGGAGACTGTAACACCAAAATAGAAAGAGAGGTAATATACCAACCGACCATATGAAAAATCTTTAGAGAAAAAGTTAAAATCAGAAAAGAAAACTGATAAAATAGAGAAAAAGTTATAAAGAGTGCGGTGAGAATACAGGATACCAAATAACAATACAAAAAATAAGTACGGTGCGACACCGAATGTGACAAAGAGATAAGAGAAAAATATAAAGTTATAAAGAGAATATTACAAGAACGATAGCATATAAACAAACACAAAAACCGAGTAAGGAAATGTAAAACAATGTGCAGAGAAAAGAAACGAAAATATTAAATGAGAGTGCTGGAAGAAATAGAAGAAAAATATGTAAATAAAGAGATTAGAAATTTCTATCGATGGGTGAAAAGAATAAAGAGAACGACAAAACAAAGACAATGGTGATAACAGACAAATCTGGAAAATAGAAGTACAGGCTGGGACGAAATATAAGCAGAGATGAAGTACGGAGCGGGGTGATACCGAATAAAATAAATGAGCTAATACAATGCATATCAATTAATATTTAATTCAAATTTTTATAATGTTACACAGAGGAGAAAAAGGTGAATGGCAACTAAAAAAATCTAAACATTTGAGAGTATGTGCATATCAGTAGCTGATTTACGATTAACTGTCTTGACTTAGACTTAGTTTTAAGAATTAAATATTTATTATTTTATTATTCACAGCCAACCTAGCATATTCTTTATATTAACTTAATGTATATTACTGAGCTGGCCCTGAAGTAAAAATGGATACGCAAATATGTAACCGAAATGTACAGTCGTGTGCAAATAAATCTGGGACAATGGTTTTTTTCATATGTTAATTGAGTTAAGATTTGAAGCATATTTCCATGGATTTCCTGTTATCAGAAAGAGTTACATTAAACTTTGACAAGTAAATGAAAATGTAGCTCTTTCTGGTAGCAGAAAATCCATGGAGATATTCTTCAATTTCCAACTAAACCTATATATGAAAAAACCATTGTCCCAGATTTATTTGCACACGACTGTACATCCAGTATGAAAGAAAGACAATTTTTATAATTATTATATCTTCTTATTTTCTCATCAGGTGATGGTAAAATTTTCTTTTCCAACGAGCTAGTGCCAAGTTAGAAAAGAAGTGCTATTGAGTATTATGAAGGAAAGACCGCATTATGTTACATGTTTTTAGAATAACTGATTTTTGTATTTGTTGATGTATCAAGGGATTTCGCTTAAGTTGTTTTAAATGTTGTGTAAAAGTGTTTAGAGTGATTCCCGTTGTTGATATAATGAATGGAATGACACGTTCTTCTTTTTGTTTCCATATCCGTTCTATTTCGGTGCTTATATTTGGACGTTACGTTTGTATCTAAAGGGTATTGCTATGTCTATAATGTATGTTATCTGATTTTTTTGACTTGAAACGTAATATCTGGTCTATTATGCGCTACTGTTTTATCTGTATGTATTGTTATATCCCAGTACAGATATTATTATTATTATTATTATCATTATCATTATTATTGAAGGTATCATTAAATTGTAATTATTTCAAAAATAACATTAGAACATTATTAAGATACAATTTTTATTCGAAAAAAAAACATATCATTAGTAGCTGAATCGCAATCAAGTGAGGTTGTGTATAGCAGTTGGTGAATTCTAAGAGCCCTTTTTTGAAAACACGGTTGCATCAACATCATGAGAATCAAAACGTTTATGTGTGTGTGTCTATTTCTTCCAGCCGCCCTTTTTCAACCGCGAGAATTTCATTTTAAGGTAATCGTTTAATACAGTAATTTGGCTTAAGGAAGTTCCAACTTTCTTCCTTTTCAGCAACAGGACTACCAAATTAAGTTTGAACGAGTGGAGCTGCATCGGTACAACAAACAAGCTATAAATAAGTTCACGCTTGTGACGTACAAATATAACCGTACTTGTCCACTAGTTAACGCGACCTGGAATTACAAGATTGAAGTTGGCAAAAATTTGCAGGTAAAGAAAAGTTGTTTCCATTATTTCCAAATATTATTCGAATTTAGCTGTAAAATTTCAATCGACTGTGATTTCGATGTGTTTAATAATTCTTGTTAGCTAAAAATATTGGATTAAACATTTTTGTAAAAGAATTAAAAATTGTGGATGGTATTAGTTTGGAATATTTTAGAAAAATATCAGGTAGTTTCTGTTAAACTTGAGTTTCTAGAGCACCCTTGTTTAGTATTTAATTTGTTGCGAGTTTCGTTCGTTTCAGTTATCTCTAGAGATTGTAAAATGAGTATACTAAAATATAGAAAGTTAGTGTCCATTTGCATAGATTTATAAAACAACTTACCTCATAATATGTAGAGCTGCAAATATTCTAGATACAATGTAGTTAAATCCCCAACTCTACTATAATTTTCTAGCGACGTTAAGTCATAAAACTTGTCAGCTATGATTGCAGCAAAATTGCAATTCTTTGGTTACTTGTTCGTTCAACAAATCAACTGTTTATTCAGCGGTCAGTACAATAAGCAATCCAGCAGAGCAGGGTCTACATTATTTAGAAAATTTAGCTAATTACATTTTTGCTACATTTTTTTTTTTAATATTACGTGCTCACTTGAATTATGATATTATCGTTTTTTTAGTGGAAGCTTTCATATTTTGTGATACATATGATTACAGCATGAAATTATGAAACTAGATTATATCAGAATAATATGAATCTGAGTTTTGAAATATCCAAGGTAAAATTTGTAAATAGACAATCCATGAAACTACCACAAACTAACCTTTACATTATTTTGTAGAAGATAATGTCCCAAACTCGGTCATTATTGTTCACGTATACTAATTTATCTTTAATAACAATTATCTTGAAAAGTCCAATATTGAAGGTTATGTTTTCAATACGTCACGCTTTATCCAATTTTTTTTTAAGTTTTATTTGTAATTTACAATATACTTTAGTTGCATATTAAGTCAATAGTCTATATGTATAGAGAAATAATGTTGTGGGAACATCCTAAATGAATTACTTACTAATGATAACTCCGATTGGGATTTTACAACAACTCGATTATCCAATTTCCATTCAATTGTCTGATAATATATTCCCTTCTTAATTGTTCTACATATGGACTCGAATTTAATATTAAAAAAACAAAATATATGGTTGTCAGTAAGAACCAAAAACCACCTGGACCATTTCTACTAGTTGATCAACAACCGATAGCAAAAGTTAATAGCTATACTTACCTGGGCACAAACATTAATCAGCAGTGGGACCACGCAGTTGAGATAAAGCAGAGCATTGAGAAAGCCAGAACTGCATTCACCAAGATGAAGAACTTCTTCAAAAGCCGTGACTTATCACTAAAAATTAAGACTCGCCTACTACGATGCTACGTGTTTTCAGTCCTCCTTTACGGGGTTGAATCCTGGACATTGACTGAGGCATCTATGAAAAGACTCGAGGCCTTCGAAATGTGGTGCTACCGGCGAATATTGAGAATCTCCTGGGTTGGCCGTATTACCAACGTAGAGGTATTACGCAGAATGGACAAAAAGTGCGAAATACTTTTTAATGTAAAAAGGCGCAAGCTCGAATATCTGGGCCACGTCATGAGGAACCAGCAACGTTACGGCCTACTGCAACTTATACTACAGTGCAAAGTATATGGAAAAAGAGGCCCAGGAAGAAGGAGGATTTCATGGTTGCAGAACTTAAGAAAATGGTTCTCCATCACCACTGTAGGGCTTTTCCGTGCAACAGCCATTAAAGTTAAGATAGCCATACTGGTCGCCAACATTCGGAACGAATAGGCACCAATAGAAGAAGAATTGTTCTACTAGATGGTTGGGGTGTTCCAAACAAGTGTAATGTTATTTAGCATATCTCTGGATTTCTTTTCGAAGGTATGACATTCTGAGATCGTGAATAGTTAAGTTTCAGATGTTCAGTTTCTACGAAGTAACTTGATTGAAACTTTTATAATCTTAAGACACTTAAACGTTTCACAGGCGTGCGACAAAACATATCGGCCTACTCTATTAACTGCAAAAATTATGACCACCTAGCTACTTAATTAATAAAATCACAAATAAGTTCCTAAAAAATTACAAATTTTTTGACATTTCTTTTATGTTCTAGAACGCAAAAGAGTTTTGCGTTCTAGAACATAAAAGTATTTCGCTGTTAAGTGACAAAAAAGAATCACTTTGCTTACTGAGAATTTAACGAAAATGTCAACAGTTGATGACAGTTTTCGAAAAAAAGATTTTGAAGTCAGAACAGTACTTAGACAAGGAAACCCGCTCTCTACATTACTATTTAATCTGGTCCTAGACAAAATCGTTAGAGAAAGAACCATAATGTACAAATGTCTGTCATATTTGACATAATTATGAAATGGTTTAGTGCAGTAAGTTATTGAGTGACCGTAATATTGGCATCTCTTATACTGTATAATAAATTTCTTCCTTGGTTGTCCGTTCCACATTAACTTTTGTATAAAGCAAACATTAGTATGAATAGCAGCACAGATGACAACGCGGTTCAAGCGGTCGACGTCTGGACGCGATAGAATCGAGAGCACAGCTGGCGTCTGAAAAGTAGATAAGCACTTATGTACACAGGAAATAAAAGATTTAGGAATCGAAATAGCAGTGAAAAAAGTGATGATATAATTTTAAGAAATTTCAGAAGAGTAGCAATTAAGTATAAAAATCTGGTGTGATACACGCACACAACTTCTTTTTACAGTGATCTTATAATTAGACAAAAAATTAATTTTTAATGTTTAAGCATTTGTCAAAATTTGTCAAAAATTACAAATTCTACAGAAACCGTACAAAATAGGACGTTAGTTGGAGAGACAAATTTTCTTTAAAATTTTAAGCTGAATTCAAAAATGTAATAATATACCGGGCGTTATATTTAAAATAGGAGTTAATAAAAACAAAAGAAACCCATTTTCGAGGTATTCAACTGGAAAATCACCTATTTCACATCAATACACATTAAAAATGTAATAGTAAAAGTTAAAAAAAAATCGTTAGCGCCGTTTTAGAAAAAATCCAAGAAACTGAAAACTTACAAGAGTAAACACCATACTTCCGGTTATGCGATTTTCTTCAAAAGGTTGCTGTTGCATTTAGATAGTACACAAAACTTATATATGAAGTTTCAACACCACACCTCATTTCGTTTTTGAGATGTTCTTGTCACACACAGACACACAGACAGACCAATGAGCAAAAATATGTTTTTTTGGTTCAGAGGACTCTAAAACGTGAAGATCTGTTGAAAACTTCGAATTTTTGGGCGAATCCAATACTTTAGTCTAAAAAGAAGTAAAAAAGAGAAGATATGGAAGAGTTAAAGAATATTAAACATACCATGATATCGATGATAGGGGAAGAACACAGAGGAAAACGGGAAGTTAAGGGAAGGACTGGCCAAGATGGCAGAAATATATAAAATCATGTGAAGCCAAGTAGTAGAAAGATTAGATAAACTATAGAGCACATTGAAGATGATAAATTGGAACGTGGTGATTAAAGGGCTTAAATGTAGTATCCAAACAAATGAGCAAGGGGTGATACAATTTCTGGAGGATAGGTTGTCAGTGGATGCGAAAGTGAACAAGAGACCGCTACTGACAACAAAAAGAGGAATATTATAGAAAAAGAAATCTTGTAGGAATAGATGCATGGATAATTAGAAGTATAAAAGGAATAAGAAGAATCAATAGAGGAAATGGAAAAAGATAAAATATGAGTATTATGGATACAAAAAATAAATTGAAAAGACTAGAAAGGGTAGCTAAGGGATACTGATTTTATTGGTCTGGAGTATAAACCAATAAAACAGCCAAAGCAGGAATAGGTTCACTAGTGAAACCGGAAATGATGGAAACCATAAGTGAAAGGTATGTAAGCGAATAACTACAATGAATGGATGTAAAATTCGATTAAACAGATGATATATGGACGCCGCTGGTCGCATATCAAGCAAACAATGATGCAGAAAAAGAAAGCAAGGACAGATTCTTTCAAATCCCATAAAACGTAGTAGACATATAAGACAATAGCATTATAATAATAGGAAACCTACATACAAAGGTGGGCAACGATAACATAAAAATAGAAAATTACCTAGGAACGCAAATGAAGAAACACAAAATAATAAGACGGACAAGGTAGTGGACTTCGCCAGTGGAAGCAAACTAATAGTATCGAACACGAAACTTGCGCATAAGGCAGGAGTCTAGTAGAGAAGAAAGTTCTATCAATGACTACTTCTCAATAGACGCGAGAATATAACCTAAGATTAAAGATGTGAGTAAATAGAGATCCAAAAATTGAAAGTGACCACTACTTGTTAAATATGGACTTGATAGTAAAGCAAGTGAAGGAAAAAAAGAAAAAATATATAAAAGAAAAATCAGAAAGTACAAAATGAGAGAAATAGGTCTTAAGGAGAAATATCAAATATGTCCAAAAGGCAAACTAGAAAGGGAAAGTGCAGTAGCGGGGGTAGACGAGAAATGGGGAGTAGCAAAAATCGGAAACTCGGGCGCAAAAAGAATAGCGTGGTGGACATCCGAAATACGAGCTATGGTACAAAAGAATAAATAAAAATCTGGTGTGATACACTCACACAACTTCCTTTTACAGTCATCTTATAATTAGCCAAAACTTTGATTTTTAATTTTTAAGCATTTGTCAAAAATTTTCAAAAATTACAAATTCTATATAAACGGTACAAAATAGAGCGTTAGTTGAAGAAACAGATTTTATCTAAAATTTTAAGCTGAATTCAAAAATGTAATAATATACCGGGTGTTCTATTTAAAATAGGAGTTAATAAAAACATTTTAGAAGTATGCAACTGGAAAATCACTTATATCACATCAATACGCATTAAAAATGTAATAAAAATGTGAAGTTTGAAAAAAAAATTCGTTAGAGCCTTTTTTGAAAACATCGAAAAAAATTGAAAAATCACAAGAGTAAACACCTACTTTCGGTTATGCGATTTTCTTCAAAAGTTTGCTGTTGCATCTACATAGTACACAAAACTTATATAAGTTTCAACGCCATACCTCTTTTCGTTTTTGAGATATTCTGTTCACAGACAGACATACACACAGACTGACAGACAGACCGATGAACAAAAACATGTTTTTTGGGTTCAGGGGCGCTAAAACGTGAAGATCTGTTGAAAACTCAATTTAGAATTTTTGGAGTGAATCCACTACTTCCTTTATCGTAAAATGAAGTAAAAAACGCGCCAGCAAACTCTACCTCCTGGGTGATGTGGAAACGAGTTTGGTTTAGGAATCGCTAATGATTAGTTTTGGTTCTTATTAAATTCTATATAATTTAACGGAATGCTAGAAAACAGAATATTACTAAGGCTGGAGAAATATTGTGTTGCATCCAAAATCGTTTTTGTTACCTACCCCTAAGTTTGCGGCTAATTAACGTAATCTGCAATGACCTATAGGACATGTTTTATAGAAAATTTAATTCTAAATATTTTTCAATACCTTTATTTTTGTCGTAGAACATCACATTTGCAAGATATTATAGAAAAACCAGCGCGGTGTCATTATAGGGGTGAAAAAGGAATGAAGCTCACCAGTTAGGGATGGGAACTTTTCGATCCTGTATTGCTATCCCCATTAACTGTCGATCCAGAAAATATCAGCTTATTATAAATTTTTTCTTCTATTTTTGCTAATTTCTGTGTACTAACGTCGCCATATAAGCTAATGAGTTTAGCAGTTACGTTCCTATATGGGCTGTTACCTTTAGTACAAGTTGCGATGAAAGTGTTTTAGAGTATCTATATATTATTTTTATACACTTTTCTTTGTAATTATAGGTTTTCTTTCGTTTATATTTCTTGTAATAGGCCTCACATACTACGCCCATTTAATACCTAAAACTATTTCTATAAACCAACTGTTTTTCAAGATTTACATTGTTTTCTAATAATGTCGCCATACAAGCTAATGAGTTTAGCAATTACGTTCCTATACATATTATAATGTATACACCATATAATTCAGACATGGAAAGCCCTACATTTAGAATAAAAATTGATGGCGTTGTATTTCAGTAAAAAACTAATTGCTTGTGCACCTGCCAGTAGCATATTAGATAAAACAAAATAGACATTACTTTACTAAGACCTATTTAAATCGGATATAAAATTGTAAATTTTTCATCTTCTTGTTAAGTTAACTGAACATAGAAGAGGCTCCAATGTCGACCAAAAGAAGATCTGAAAACTCAATTTCGAATTTTTGGGGTGAATCCAATACTTCCTTTATCGCAAAAGGAAGTAAAAAATGGAAGAAGCATGAATAGAGGTAAACAGAAACGTTAAGGAAGAGAAACAGAGGGCATGGAAAGCATTTTAAAAAAAATTGAGGGAAACTGAAAAGCTGCTCTGCAGAACACTAAAACAATTAAGAAACAAGAAAGAAACAACTTTAAAGAATATCAAAAATAAACATTAAATATACTATGGAAAGAAAAAGAAATAATGGATAGGCGGAAAGAGTATTTTCAAGAATTACTAGATGAAGATAGCGAAATGGTAGAGGAGATATTAGAATAAGAAAGTGATGAGCTAAAAGAAGTACAAAACATAGGGAGGGAGACAGGTTAGGAAACAGAGATCGCAAAAATAATTAAGAAAGCTAAGATCAAAAGCAAAAAAGCACCAGGAATGAATAAAATAGCACCTGATATTGTAAAATTTATGAGAGAAACTGGCAAAGAAAAATTATTGAATTTAATGAATGAGAATTGGGAATGGGCTGGTAAACCTAAGTAATAGTACCGCTATAAGAAAGGGGACAAAAAAGAATTTTAAAACTATAGAGGAATCACGTTGCTAAGCGGTACTGACAAATATATGCAAGGATTGCAGAATCTAGATTAAGGAACAAACTAGAGAAGTACAGGACCTCACATTTGCAATAAGACAACTCAGTGAAAATATCATTAAAAATGAAGACAAATACATGTGAGTTTTGTTGAACTCGAAAACGCATGCGATAGAATAAAAAAAGCATGTTTGGAACACCCTAGAGAGAAGAGAAATAAACAGGGAGACAATCATAACCGTTAAAGCACTTTATAAAGAACACAATAACATTGTAAGGTCTAGAAACGAAGAATCAACAGAGTTTAGGACAAATGTAGGATTGAGACAAGGGCTTGGTAAACCCATTGCTGATTGCATTAGTAGATAGATACGGCAATAAAAAGCAAGGAAAAACCAGGAAATTCAAAGTAGGATAGTGGAGAATAGAAACTGTGGAATTGAAGGGACTGCTTTCCGTATACGACATGGTGATTTTGAGGCAAACGGGATTTTTTTTTAACACGACTTAGAAGTATACGCAAAGATAACGAAATTGAATATGGAAATTAATATAAATAAAACAACAACAATTATAATAGCCGCGGAAGAAAAAAACACAGCATTGAAATAGAAGAAATTGATACAAAATTGGTAGAAAATGTTAAATGCCTAAGAGTATGGATAAGTAGTGCTGCTACACTCGATAAGTAATGAAATTAAAGGAAGAGTGGGCAGTTTTTCAACGAAATAAAGTCGACATTTCATAGAAAAAAGGCTCCAGAGAAGCAAAAACAGCATTATTAAAGGTATTAATACTGATATATGGAAGCGACTAATACTCGCAGGGACACCATTCGGAACCAAGTATTTGAGAAACTTAAAAAATAAAACCAATTAGGACAGTAGTACAGGAGAAACATTTAGGGTGGTTGGTCATTATATAGAACGAAGAGGGAAAGAATAACGAGAAAAATATATGCAGCAAGAGTGTCAGAAAAACAAAAAAGGGAGGTCAAGAACGAACTGGATGGAAGAACTGAGAGGCGGTAGAAGAAGAAGGTGGAAAATGGACGAAACTGAAAGAAAAACGCAAAACAGGAAGGAATGGAAAGCAATGTACTAGAAACCACCAAACAAATGAAATAACTCAACCAACCAAATTTACACCGACAAGGTAGAAAGGCTTAGAATTAAGTAAGTAAGTAATTTTATTTGATTACTTCCATATTGTTCTTCAACTAAAATTGTATTGTATCGGTTTTGACACCAATGTGTTCCCACTTCTGTACTTGTTCGCAAATATTTTTCACTATGGCGTTTTTGAATCTCTACGTATAAATTGGTCGATAATTTGAAGTGTGTTACACCCCAAAATTTTAATTTTATAATTCCAGACTTTCCATTAGCGCCACATTCTATAATTGCTATTACTATAACTCCATCAAATATAAGTAACGTCGGTACTAATATTGCAGATAGTCATTCAAGCTTATAAATTCATGAGCAACGAGTTCCGGCTGTTTCCAATTCGACTTCAAGTGAGCTTCTGCTCAGCGTTGAAATCAAACCTGGTAGGGCTGGCGGCAATTTCTAAATGTGGAAACGTCACTGAATGTGCCATCACGAAGGTAACATATTGTGCTGTGCTTATTTCCGCTAATTTCAATCGTTTCACCTAGGGAATAACGTATTACGCCTGCAACTGGGGTCCAGACGAATCGCAGTTTCCTCCTTACATACCCGACGGCAGGTACATGTTAGAACTACAAGGAATGTTTGCTTCTCAGGAGATGTTTGTGTGGAGAGCCTATGGGACGGTGTCACGTGCCATAGTTATTCACTGATGACAGACACAGAAGAAATATGTTGCAATATTGCTGTGTTGGCGGTGGAAGGTATTTACAGTAGCATATTATAAATAGCAGTATTGCTGTTTTTGGGCATTTTTAATCATGTGGTGTTAAAGAAACAGTTAGCTACAGCAAGTGAGTTATAATACAACAATGTAACCATTATTAATAAATGTTGATCAGTTTTCGGTTTTATTATAATATATTTAAGGCGGCGTGGTAGCAAAAGCTTGTCACTTAGTTTTAATGTGGTATAAATGGCTACATTTGTTGTCCAAAGTTCACATAATGTTTAATGAAATGTTTAATAACCGAGAAAATCCCGAATGGCAGAATGTTGAAAATGCTCATAAAACGAGTACAATAAGAAGACATCAGGAAACCCTTTGACTGTAAAAAACAACCGTTTGGCAGGTATAAAGTAGAAATTATAGAAACACTGTTGTTTCTATTAGCAGACCTTCTTGCCGTGTGCGGTGTACTCCGAAGCTTTTATAGTTTGTTTAGTATTTTCTAACCCTGGCCATCTTCTTACACTTCTTTCTTTTGGTCGACATACAATATCAGGTGCTATTTTATTTATTCCTGGTGCTTTTTTGCGTTTGATCTTAGCTTTCTATATTTTTTTTTGCGACCTCTGTTTCCTAACCTGTCTCCCTCCCTATGTTTTGCACTTCTTTTAGCTCATCACTTTCTTATTCTAATATCTCCTGTTCCATTTCGCTATCTTCCTCTAGTAATTCTTGAAGATACTCTTTCCGCCTATCCATTATTTCTTTTTCTTTCCATAGTACATTCAAAGTTTATTTTTGATATTCTTTAATTGTTTCTTTCGTGTTTCTTAATTGTTTTAGTGTTCTGCAGAGCAGTTTTCCGGTTTCCCCCAATTCTTTTTAAAATGCTTTCCATGTCCTCTGTTTCTCTTCCTTAACGTGTCTGTTTACCTCTATTCATGCTTCTTCCATTTTTTACTTCCTTTTGCCTTAAAGGAAGTATTGGATTCACCCCAAAAATTCGAAATTGAGTTTTCAGATCTTCTTTTGGTCGACATTGTAGCCTCTTCTATGTTCAGTGAACTTAACGAGAAGATGAAAAATTTACAATTTTATATCCGATTTAAATAGGTCTTAGCAAAGTAATGTCTATTTTGTTTTATTTAATATGCTACTGGCAGGTGAACAAGCAATTAGTTTTTTACTGAAATACAACTCCATCAATTTTTATTCTAAATTTAGGGCTTTCCATGTCTGAATTATATGGTGTATACATTATAATATGTATAGGAACGTAATTGCTAAACTCATTAGCTTGTATGGCGACGTTATTAGAAAACAATGTAGATCTTGAAAAACGGTTGGTTTATAGAAATAGTTTTAGGTATTAAATGGGCGTAGTATGTGAAGCCTATTACAAGAAATATAAACGAAAGAAAACCTATAATTACAAAGAAAATTGTATAAAAATAATATATGGATACTCTAAAACGCTTTCATCGCAAATTGTACTAAAGTTGTAACGTTCTACCCTTCTGCTAATAAGGGCTAATGAATTTAATAAATTACCTTCGAGTAGCTTTCTCAGTCGGAGTTAATTTGATTCAAACAGATATACCCCCTGAAATCAACAAACAAACGCCAGGATAATTTTAGACAGTTTAATTATAATGTTCAATATTTACAAACATAAGTATTATTCGTTAAAACCAAATAAAATGTATTTTACAATTAATTTAATGATTATACGGGACGTCCTGTTGCGAGTTCCTTACATCCCGGCAACCCGTTTTGTATCTGTGTGTGGATGGTCCGGCTGGCCGAGTTTTGGAAAAATCGTCGGAACGCCACTGGTCGGGAAGACGATTTGCCCAAAGTAATTCGCGGTGGTGCCAACCTTCGGGCTCGAATATCAGGTTCAATGTCGAATACACGTGTAGCTGCAAATATAGGTTAATTCGATTATGTTATGATTTATGCCTTACGACACCGTGATAGTGTTGCAAATCCCGGAGATTCGGCGGTATGTTTGTGCGGGATGCGACGGAATGGGAAGCTGACAGCGATTGTCCACCTGAGGCCCTGCTTCGTATCTTCGGCCCACGCCGGGTTACGATCGTTGCGGCGCTGTCGATCTCCGGTGTTGCGATGGGAAGATGTTTGGAACGGTGAGTACAATTCTGTAGTCGACAGATACTAAGAGCAAACTTAAAGGGGCCTTTGAAGTTGGCTACGTGCCGGGCCGTAATAACATGAAATTTGATACGGTCGGGTCGGGCAAATTTTACGTTGTTTGGCTGATTTAATTATTATTACGAAATCGACATATGAAACGGCCTGGTTGTTAAACCCTCGTTTCGAATACGTCCTTGCCAACGGAATTTGGGGCCAAAAGTCTACGCTGAGTCCAGGTTATAACAGGCATTGGTTTGATCAGCGAAACGGTTTCCCCACTGGTGGAGCATCGCCTCAGAAAACTGATCCTTCAGGAAATGGACTTATTTAAGTGCTAGCTAAGAACACGGCCTCCAGGATTGGAGTCATCGGTTCGACTTTAGCTACGGGAAATACTAAAGGATATCGGATTCCAAAGTATAAACGGGAAATTCTCTCTAAACGGTCGGACAGGATTAGAATTCAGGATAACGGGAACGGGGAGTTATCTGGAAGAAATCTCGGGAATGAATGCGAATGAATGAATCTCAATGAAAGCCCCCGGAACGGTCGTGAAGCGGCTTTTATGGGCTCCTCTTCGTGCTTCGTGCATCTAGCAACCACTTTGGACATCTTAAGTGGGGGAGCAGTGCATACGTGGAGCGGGGATCTCTCGATGACGTATTTGGCCGCGCGGGCGAAAAATTCAAACTCGTAACGTAACGTAGAAATCGCTAGGGGGAAACGCGCGAATTAATTTTAATTCAGAAGAACGCGTTTCTGCTGGCCGAAACGTTACAAAGTTAACAGCGCATATACAGTGAATTTACTTTAATGGTTAACATAGCAGTTTCGTTTCTATGCCAGTATTTAATCATACAGATCACTTCCATAGTTACCGATGAAATCAATAGATTAGAGCGTTTATTTTACAAGTTAACATACGAATTTGAATTAGGTACTTGCTAATAAGAAACTTTAATTTTGTTACCAGAATATAGGTATGCAACTAGAAAGTAGATACGTAGGAACAACTTGTGTGTTGTATCTTTTCTTCGGTGGTATAAATTAGGATAACTTTTAATTGTCTTTTTGACAAATTAATAATAATTCCTATGTTAACTCGTAAATTACACGCTCTAATCTATTGGTCTCATTTGTCAGGGCCGTAACTAGTTATAGGCCGAGTAGGCCCCCGCCTACAGGCGCAAGCGGTAAGGGGCGCAAAAATGGCACTGGAAAAAAAGAAATGTCTTTCGTGCTAATGAAGAAAAAACAAATAAACAAGTGGGCGTTTTTACAAACAAATTAATTAGTAATATTAATGTTTTTGGCCTAAATCATGCTAAGTATAAAAATGCGAATTGCGCCCAATGTGGTTGATACATTACATTGCCTTGTGCAATTTTCAAAGGAGATGTTAAGATGTCTACCAATTTCTAACAGCGTTTGTTTTATAACTCTTACCTATATCAATCACAGTATTAGAATTACTTTAGCCCACCGTATAGGTGGTCTTATTCTAAATATAATAATTTTTGCATTTTTAAAACTGAATGTAATACAACGGTGGCAAAAAACTAATTTACATTTTAAACAACTGTTGGAGCGGGTCCACTGATTGCACAGTGCGCATATTACATATCCATTCACTGCTTTGGGCTCATCGCTGGTACAGTGACCCTTTGGAACAATCCGAAAAACACCACAGACGAGATTTCGAGAGCTTCCCTGTTGCACTACAATCACTTGACTGCTAGAATTCGTCCAATTTAAGACACTTTTGCTACCCTACACAGTAGCAACTTTCAGTTACCCTACTCTCCGACACCTTCCCTGTATGCCGAACCACCTTTGCTACAACGAAACCAATCAAGTCAGTATCTCCGTACATATTTGTCAGCTCATGGCTCATTATTTTCTACCAATTGTCCATCTGTATATTGAGCATCTGAAGGAAATCGTGAAAGAAGCACCTAAAAAGATGACGTAGTAAAATATGGAGTGAGGCAGAATAAAAAAATGTGGAGGTAAAGTCGAAGATAATGAGAGAGGGCGATATAATGTTGTACAACAGCAGTCCAAGTCTCCTTCGAGGGCTGCAGTGATGGAGAAGTACCTACGTAACTAGTAGAAATACATTGTGCATCTGACAGCATGCGCAACATTGACTTACATCGTTCTAATTACTCACTTATGGCGATATTGTAATTCATGATTACTTTTATTTATAGCAAAAATTAACGATTTTTTTATGTTGTGTATGCCGTCATAGATATACTGTATTCCGATAACAAACATACTAATAAATTGGTGTGAAGGGAAGAAGCAGAAAATAGTTTGCTTGGACATTAGTTATTTTAAGGTTTTTGTTTCGGTTAATCAATTATGATGGTGCAGAGACTTACTAAAATTAGATACTTGTACGAGTACATACAGGGTGTATTAAAACCCTATACACACACTTTAAGGGGTGGTTCTTGGTTTGTATTTTATTTTGTATACCCTTGAAAACAATAAATCGATAAGATACGTATATATACGTTAAGCAATTAGTTAATCTATTTTTTTAAATTATAATTATTATTAATATTTGACAAACCTTTAAAAATTTACAATAAAATTGGTTAAAGAACAACTGAAAATTGACTGCTTGTGCATCAGCAATAACGAAAAATTAAGCTAAAATGTAGCTCTTTACCATAATAAGTCATGTAATTAATATCAAACGTTTTGTTGTTCTTAATAAACACCTTTTTTCTACAAATATATCCACATTTCTTAGATACTCAAGTGACATTTAGAATTTTTCCTAATTTATGGGTATCGATATCTCATATGATTTACAAGATCCCCATGCTTAATGCGACGATCTACACATACTTTATATTCGGGTATTACCTTATACGAATTACTATATGCTTTTTGAAATTCCATCATTGTCGTCCGTCACCTTTCAAGTAACTTTGAATAAAAAATTGCAAATCATTATTATGCACCTTATTCATGAAAACTGCAACCATTGATTCTACAGCAGCGACGATGGTAACTGATTATTTACATGCTACATTTATTTATGTTAGCAGTAATACCAATTATTGCTTTGTTAGGCCGTGGGCCTCTTGATATTTATGGCAGGTTTCACTGCCGCGGAAGCTGTTTCTTCACGAATGTCAAATTTAATGATTTAATTGACTTTTTGATTTTGAAATCTAACCGTACATCTACCAGCCACGTAACAGGCGTTTTTCCAGCTGCAGCACCTAATGGCACCTCATTATCCTCACGCTGTGGTTATCGGCGCAATACATAACGGAAAGGATACTGCGTGCTTAATAATAAAACGTATTGTTTTTGTTTTCAATACAAAACGTTTCATAATACCAACATTTTTTTTGTTTAAGTAAAAATCATATTAAATCATATTTAGTCATGTATGCGAAAATGATCGATCAAAATAACATTTCACTAGTAACAGCAAACGTATGTTTTGAGGTTAAGTAACAAATAGTTTTTGGCAGTTCACAATTTTACATAAATTAATCATAATTGGAAAAACTTCTAATTTTGGTACAATTTCTTCAAGAAAATTGCATTTTTAAACGCTCTACGTCGTGCTTTCGAAAACGATGCCAAAATTATTTCTTAATTATCAGTCACCTTTATTTCCGTTAATAATGTTTATTAAAGTTTGTTTTGCAATCTACCGAAACAGGAATTTTGTATAATTTTTGGTTTTGCGTGTTTTATAATTTATTTACCGATCAAGGCAGAAACGCGTTCTACGATTATTTTATCTAGACTGTTGTGTATATTATGCAAGTAACTGTATTGCATATAAACGTAGCAGTAGTGTGCGATGGTTATCTTTAGTAGATTTCGCTGGCTAAAACGACCTATTTTATCAACAAATTTGATCAAAATGGTACTGGCGAAATGCAAATAAATGTTGGGATTTAACTGACTGACAACTATTTGACACTAATTTACGTTTAATATATAATTTTCAAATACTGTCTCTATGACAATTCTATGACGTTCCATTTAATATCAAGGTCAAATATATTGGGTGAAATTTAAATTGGGTTTAGAATACCGTTATTGCTTTTCGCGAACTGCCAAATATAAGATGATTTAATTTAAGTAGCTATTTATGATACAAGTGCTAAAAGTGAATATTTAGTGCACGTGACATGAAAATTATGAAACGAAGCCGTATGCTGACTTTCATAGCATGTCGAGTGCAATAACACTTTTAGTACGAGTTTGCATACAATGTTTTTTCTACGACCTTAAATTTACTGTTATTAATCCAAAAATATCGATTTAACAAAGATTTACATTCTTGACAGTTGTAATTTATGTCACAGTAAAAAGATGGCCGTGGATAAACAGCCGGCACAGGTGACTATTTCTGCAGCCTATAGTTGCCGAAGTTAGTTATCAAAATTAATTATAATAGTTCAAATTTTACTCTATTCATTACATAATTGTTTAATTATTTTAAGAAAACGCTACCTCTAACGAAAAAAGTAACTAGAATAACGCACGTCCAGGTTAAAATACGTAAATTCAAAATCAGCTATTTACTTTTAGCACACATGCTAATTCAATAATTATTATCATAATAATGTATTTTTTCTTCAAAAGGCAGTAAAATATGGCATTATACTGTTGGATTGATGATGCTAAACTGTCACTTTATTGCCAAGCGGCAGATAATATTATCTGCCGCTGACGAGCGGCAGATAAAGTTATTATCTGCCGCTGATGACTTTATCTGCCGCTCGTCAGCGGCAGATAATATTATCTGCCGCTGACGAGATCAAGTCATTTTCTTCGAATTTTGTTCACAAAGTTGTAAATAATTTGTTATAAAAACGTTTGAAGAAAAAATACTATAGGTATGTTATTCGGAGCAAAAGTAACTTTTGCTCCTAATAACATAATATACTATTATCCGCAAACGTCACAAAAGTGACAACTTATTTGTCTTTATTGACAAGGTAAAAGTGTCACTTTATCTGCCTAAGCAGATAAAATAGTGACTTTTGCGTACTTTATCTGCCTTAGTACACAAAATCGTTGCGCTCTTTCTTTCTTTCTATGTTTGTTCGCTATCTCCTCCGAAGATACTGGACCGATTAAATTGTACGATCGCTTAAAATTTTGCTAATTTTTAGACTTAGATCGTAAGCCGGTTTTTATTTTCAAAAAGAGTACGAAAAAGTTTTAATTTAAATAAATCTTTAAGCAGCAGATCGGAGCATCTGTCGCCGTGGGTTATGGTGTGACAGCTGCTGTGGCCGTGTGGTAATAGCTCGGGTGATTGAGTATGTTCATATATCATTACAGTAGCGCGTATTTGAACAACAGCGGTTGGCGCAGGAGTACAGTGCTCGCCTGTCACGCGGGTGGCCTGGGTTTGATTTCCGGCCGATGCATCCTTTTTTTAAAAATTTATATTAATGAAATTTACCTGAATACGTTTGCGGATAAAATAGTAAGTATATGTTATACGGAGTAAAAGTGACTTTATGCGGCTTAGCTGAATTATTTGCCTCACTAACGTTCTGTTAAATAAACTTCAGCTTCGCCACATAAAGTATCACTTTTACTCCTAATAACATAATCTACTATTATTTTATTTTGAAGTTTGCCGTCCCCTTTTTTTTTCTCCGAGGCCCACCTGGAGGCGGGGAGGGCTTCTGTTGATAAAAACTATTCTAGACGACTGGGTTTTTGGAAGACGTAATGGCATATGCAGGGTGTATCGAACGACGACACGTAGTTAAATCTACAAGAGTAATAGTATATTACATAACAAGCTGCGAAAGTGGCGTATATTGTGCGAGTGACTTAAAATACGAAAGTACGATACACTTTCGAGCGAGTTATGTACGCTATTTTTCCCACGTCCAGAAAAAATACACATTTTTGCAACTTAATGAATGACAGCTTCATCGTGACAACTGACATGTCGCTGGATTGTCCGTAATTTTGAGGTCAAAATTACATAAGTTCAGTAGTTTCTAGGTTCAAATGACATATTGTGAGCATTTTTTAGGTTAAAATAACATATTTAGCCCACTGCATAACTGTGAATTGGCAGTTTTTCATAACAAACACGTTTGTTATGATAACGACCGGGTGAATGTGTGTGGACGTAGGAAAATTAATTTTTCCCATCCCCACATACGAAAGCGGCAGTTTCCATACAGTCAAGTAGCCACGAAAAATGACAATATCATTCACCCGGTCGTTATCATAAAGAACGTGTTTGTTATGAAAAATGCACAATTCAGAGTTATACAGTAGGATAAATATGTCATTTTAACCTAAAAACTATTGAAAATATGTCATTTTAACCTAGGAACTACTGTCAATCTACTGACACTGTCACTTGTCACAATAAAGCTGTCATTCATTAATTGCGAAAATGGGTATTTTTTGTGGTCGTGGGAAAATAGCGTACATAACTCGCTCGAAAGTGTGTCGTACGTTCGTGTTTTAAGTCACTCGGCTGCGCTACGCTTGGCCTCGTTTCTCAAATATACTCGCACGATATATGGCACATTGGCAGCTTGTTATGTAATATGCTATAGTCATATACGTATTAGTAATACAGGGTGTCCAAAAAATGGCGGATTAACTTTACGGTGCATTACTTGAGGATGCCTAATGAACCCTGGAAAAATATGAAAAAAATTCCCTGGGCCGTATTTTTCGAAATATTTCTGGTCAAAGGTGGGTAATAAGATCCATTTATTTAAATAACTAGTGTATAATTATAGTGTCAAATATATCTGGGACTTATTAAAATATCTGGTTTTTTAATATTCTTGGGATTTAACTAAATTGTTTTCATTATTTAAGTATTTAAACTGATTTCCTGTTGAGTTTGTCAATAACTAAATATGACAAACAGGCTTTGTAAAATAATGACATACGAAATCAAGCTCGGCTTTGAAATATTAGTTGTATGAATTATATGTTGGTGGCACTGTAAGTCTATGTCAAACTCGAGGTTAGCAGGTTAGGTTTAGTGTCAGTTTTGACACAGACTGACGCAAAACCTAACCTGCTAACTTCGAATTTGACATAGACTTACAGTGTCACCAACATATTAACAACTTACTATGGATACATTTTTTATTGAGAAATTGTTGCAGTATCAATGTTGCCAGATTTATTTTTATTAATTTTGAAATATTTTGAAAAATACGGCCCTGGGATTTTTTTTTCATATTTTTCCAGGGTTCATTAGGCATCCCTCAGTAACGCACCGTAGAGTTAATCCGTCATTTTTTGGACACCCTGTATACTAAATTATTTCTCCATGGACATACAACCTCTTAAAATGGGATGCGACTAAACTATTTTCTTTATATTATTTAGAATAAATTTACCTAAAACTTCAAATTTGCTATATGGCCTTTGTTAATTGTGTTATTAGCTCATGATTTGGTTAAAATAATTTCACTAGAAGGCGTTAGAGCGAAACAACTTCAGATATATCGATTTTTAAATTTTATATTTAAAATCATTCATATTTCATATTTTTTTCGTCTCTTATTTTAAAATAAGTTTGTTTTCGAGAAAAATTACTATATAATATACTAGTATGAAGTAATAGCTATTTCGGTTACAACTACAAAATTAAGAACTTTTTTGAACTAGTCGCAGTTTATGGCCAAGCGAGCGCAGCGAGCGAGGCACATAAATATGGCTAGTCTAAAAGACCGCTATCCTGCGAGTTACATACATAATGTTTTGTTCTATTACTTTAGACGTTTCTTCTTATTACATATTACAAAATGGTAATTTTTCGACCAATGGAAACACGGCATTAGCTTTATTTGCTATGGTTATTACTCCTGAAAAGTAAAAGTTACTAGTACAAAAAAGTGGGTAGTTTCAGCCGCTAAACAGTGCCGAAATTTATAACTTTTCGATGCAGTAGAACAAAAAAATATTTTATATTTCTTTTAAAATAAAAAACTGCCATGTCTTCAAAGAAATAGAAACAATAACATTTTAAGTCCAGCGTTGACATTGTTCAGACAGTTACTGTTATCGCCTTTTTAATAAGTAATTTGCTAATTAATAGGGTGATAATAATAATGGTTTAAGTAATGTTAAGTGCCGCTTTAAAGCTTTAATATAATTAGATTTTTTTTAAATTAGTTTGTTTATAACATGACAATGATAATTTGTTTGTCGTAAAATAGATGTGCAATTATCTCAGCTATATACCCTTTTGCTCAAACTAAAAAAATACGAGTCAGAGTTTTCATGCTATTCATGTAAATTCTAACTAATTTTAATGAGATATATAAAATAATAACAAAGGTTTAATTGTCGTATTACTTCGAACCGCAGGCTTATTAGTATTACTATACTTAGATACAGTTCACGAATAAAAATTGTTCTCCGTACAGTGGTACAGTTAAATTTTTAAGCGGCTTTGCTTGGTTGACTTTGTCAGTTTTTATCCTACCATACTATCTTCTTCATCTTTAATTTAGGCAGACCAACCTGCTTTGCCAGTTTTTCTCTGTTCTTTGGACGTCGATATTCAACATTCCCTCCGCCTTTTCGTTGTTCTACCTATCAATCTTCAGTGTACGTTTTTATCTTCTTATGTTCTCTTGCCAGACGGCCATCATCCAATCTTCCCAAGTGTTCTATCCAGTCCTTTGTGTTTTGCAGTTTTGTATTTGCGATTTAGTTTTATGTGTATTAATAATCATGTTCATTGTTCTTGCTGTGTAGTTAAATATGTGAAGCAGTCGTTGTAAATTATTCTAGCTCTCAGCTATCAACACTATCAACACAGCGTTGTCCGCATAGCATGTTAATTTGAAGTAGTGTTACCCATTCTATATCCTTTCTCACTTATGAGAGTGCCTATTATTGTGTTCATTATCAGATTTAATGGGAAAGGACTGAAAAAGTCTCCTTGGCTAGTTCCTGTGTTGACTGATAGTAGCTGACTTTCTACTTTTAATGTTAATATCGGAGATAATGTGGCATCGTTTCTTATTATCTCGCCTTTCGTCATATCCACAAAATACATAAATGCTGTTTTTTTGAACTTCAAGGATTTCCCTGGTATTTGTCTGATGATATATTGAGATGGTATTAAGCCCACAACTTGGCTCTGTTTGCAGTGCAATATAATTAACCGATTCAATAAAGAGTTGGGATATTTTGTATAATTGCAATTTTAAACAAAAATAAAATATTAAATGCATTGATAATGAGATGCGAGAAACAGTCATTAGTTGGAGAAAGGCACGCAAAGACAAAGCATATTTCAAAAGATTTGAATTGGCTTGTGAAAGGTTTGTGCACATGTAAAGCCAGACCAAATAAAAATTTATTTGACACAAAAGGTTTTTTAGCTGCATTTCGTGGATCCATTTCGTGGATCTGTTAACTGGCCACCTCGTTCGTGCGATTTGACGCCATTAGATTATTTTATTTAGGGATATGTAAAGTCGCATGTCTACGCCGATAAACCGGCAACAATTCAGCACTTGGAAGCCAACATTCGACGCGTTATTGCCGAAATACAGCCTGATTTACTGAGAAGAGTGTGTGAAAATTGGACCTCCAGATTACGTCATGTACGTGCCAGCCGCGGCTGTCACATGCCCGAAATCATATTCAGACGGTAATGCATAAAATTATCTTTCAAATAAAGCTAATTTAATGGTTATTAATAGTATATTACTTTACAAGGGAAGTAAATAGGATTTACTCTACCGATTTAAAAAGGTGAGGTAGAGTAAATCCTTACTTCCTGTGTAAAGTATATTATTTTTTTCACTATCAACACATTATATTATCTGTTAACATCTATTTTTATGAGTTTATTCCAAACATTTGTTAGAGAAATTTCATCAGTGCTCTTTGCATTGGTACTATAGTAACCGTTTGTCATGTCAGTCATTATCATTGTGATTAAAAATAATGGAAACGGTAATAATTAGTGGTGAAGTTGACAAAGTAGATGATTTTGATATCAATAAGGCGGCACAAGCTGCATCCTTGCAGTTATATCCAGAAAAATCCAAAATTCGTTACGAAGCAATGTACAAAGCATTTAAACAGTGGTGCGAGGAGAAGAAAGTTAGATCGATTGAAGAAAACATGCTTCTGGGCTATTTTCTGGAACGTTCTCAAAAGCTTAAATCCCCTTCAAGCTTGTGGTGTGAGTACTCAATGTTACAAACAACAATTTCAATAAATGACAATGAAGACATTTCGAAGTATTTGAGACTACACGCATTCTTGAAGCGGAAAAACGATGATTATCAGTCAAAAAAATCGAATGTGTTTACACGGGAAGAGATTAACCACTTTTTAACTGATGCCCCAGATGAAATTTATTTATTAACCAAGGTACGTCAGCAGCTGTCAAATTAATGAAAATCTATAACTAATATTACTGTATTTTTTAGGTAGTTATGGTACTAGGTGTTGCAGGGGCATGTCGGGTAGACGAATTCGTTAATCTCTTGAACGAAGACATAGAAGAGAAGCCCAATTTTATCTTGGTTAATATACGAAAAACTAAAAACACAGTTTCTAGATCATTTATTATTACTAACAGCACTGCAAATGTTGGTTTTGTAGACATGTTTAAAAAATATGTTGCAGTTAAAAATAAGAATGCAAACGTTGCAAAACAGTCAAGATTTTTTATGAGAGAAAAAGGAAAGTGCCAAAACCAACCGGTAGGCAAAAATACATTCTATAAAATACCATATGTCATTGCAAAGTTCTTGAATCTCCCTAATCCGAACTTGTACTCTGGCCATGCTTTTCGACGCACATCTGCAACGTTATTGGCAAATAGCGGAGTAGATACTCTAAATTTAAAGAAACATGGGGGCTCTGGAAGTCATCGGCAATATCCGAAAGCTATGTTGGAGATTCTATATGCCAGAAGCTCAATATTGCTAAAAAAAATTGAGTAATGATTGCCAAAGTGTCCCATCACCTTCAACTGCTTCCAGTACTTCATTCAATGAGATGCAAGTGGATACCTTATTAGGAATAAAGACATAGAAATTTCTCAGTTAAATAACATGTCCAAGAATGTCAAAATCTCTGAAGATATTGCTAATAATAGATTTATAAGTATTAACAATTGTAGAGATTGTACTTTTACAATTAATGTTAATAAATTATAAATAGGGTGATATCCATTTTTTAACTATCAACATTTACACATCTTGGGAAATAATATTATTTCCCTGTTAGTATGGCAACCTGAAGACATTGTGTAAATTTAAGCTACTTCCCTAAAATGACGTATTGTAAGTGTTGCTTACTTGATTGATAGTGAAAAAAAACATTTTTCTGTGTTTTAGTTCAATTTAAAGTTCTCCGCCTCTAAAAAAACACCCTTTATAAAACTCCTTGTCACGTTGCAAATTTTTAAACGGCGTTATTTTTTCCTATCTATAAATTGAAAAAACGGCGAAAGCGTAAACTGTCAAGAGAACATCCTTCAATTCCCCGATATCACGCTGAATGTCTTGAATGGAGTAAACTTTTTCTTCTTGGTTACCTTTCTTCGGTACAGCCATCTTCAACTGTTTGTTGTCTGGAGCATGAAGAACCAACAAGACCAATAAATCTGTGTCACTGTCAATCACGATAGCCTCTTTTTCCCTTTGCAGGCAGCTTGCTGTAAGTGTACCGCGATGAGAGGAATCAGTTGCATCTTGTTCTTACTATTAGTTAGAAATTCTGATGTCCAAGAGTGACATTAATTGCATCTTCCACTTTCACTTCAACATGTGAAGTAGTGAATGATCTGCGCAAATGTTGTTCGTCTCTTGTGCTGGGTTCTTCACCATAACCATCTGGCCTCCCCAGTTCCCCACTTCCCTGAACTCCTTATATAATACACTTGGAGCGAATATTACGAATTCATATGCGTTATTTTTGCCTTTTTTGGCCGAACAGAAAAAGTTACATTTTACCCGCTTCATACCTCCGTAAGCGCAAAAATGCATAACACAATTTTTATTGTAAATTAAATGTAGATTATATTTTATATAAGTAGAGTTTGCTCTAAACCTCAGAGTTAATGAGATATTTGCGAAAACCTGTTGAAACCTTCCATTTTACCACCTTTCCTCCATACTGTCGCATTATTATATATTTTTTTATTTGTAGATGTTTTTTGCCATAGTAGAAGTACTTGAAAATAATTAAGTTTGCACTTTCACGAATTTGTAATTTTTGTTGTTTTATGTATCCTGTAACCTGTTAATGGCCGGTAGTTGGCTGTTGGTTGCAGTTAAAATCATAATAAATAAATAAATAAATAAATAAACCCGACGCGCAAGGTCGTGCAGCTTTTTACCACTTACTAAGAGGAGCGTACTGGACATTTGGCAGCAGGGTAGTACTTTTTTTATGTTTGAGTTTTAACAAATTTTTTGAACTATCTTTACTGTAGTATAGGGGCACATTCAAATACTGGTTTTAACGCGGACACTATGTATGTCCTCTTTTTTAAGTTTCCTAGTTTCTTCACTTCCAGTCTGAACTAGCGTGTTTTTCGCTTATGATTGGTCATTTTGTATTTTCCTATATTTTTTCTGAAAGTCAACCATGGTTGTTCTATATTGTCATCTTGACAGAAGTGTTACCTATTTTGTCTATTTTTGTGGAGTTTTTAGTTTCTCATTATCAAAAGAGTGTTTATTAAATGTTGCGATGTACTGCAGTTCGGTTGATCTAGCGGCTATTTCATGTGTGATCTAAATTCTCCTAGTATCAGCTTGTGGCCGCTCCCTATGCTGGGTGAGTTAAGAACTAACTTATAGTATTTGCCTAGGGTGGAATTCCTGGTTTGTGATAATATAGTCGATGGCAAACTATTGTCCTCTCGTATTTTTCCAGGTATGATTTTTAAAATTAGTGTTGTTGTTTCCTATCATGTTTGTGGCTCAGACAATTCTAAGCAGATTTCAATTCTCATTTGTTACCTCTTCGTTGAATCGTTGCGTTGTGATTGGTATTGCGTCTTTTTCTATTCTTACGTTAAGATCCCCAAGTCTCATTATCTTTTCTCATGCAGGTTTCTGTCTGCATCTTTTCATAGAATTGTTTTCTTTCTGCTCGACTTTTTGATATCTTTGGTGCATACACGCTTATTGCATGAATCATCTCATCTTCTGATTTCAGGACAATTTTTAGAATTGCCTCGTTTATGTTAGTCGTATTTTATATATTGTTTTTATATAAGAATTGCTATTATTAAAATAGTTCACATAACTAACATTTTCGTACTTGTACATATGCATAAGACCTTGACTTGAATATGTACAAATTTATGATAACAAAATTTCCCCTTGCAGAATTTCAGGTATTCGATGTTTTATCATTGAGCATTTATACTGGGTGATATACAGGAAACTTAATAATAATTTGGTTCTAAGTTATAGTATTAATCCAGCTCTTACTAAATCGAAAGAAATCAGCAAATTATTTGTTTTTAAATCAAAACTTTTTTATTTTTTTAATGCCCATTGCGGCTACGGCGAGCTAAATAATGGCAATAAATAGAATTTTCTGCCTACAGTGTTTGTGTGTAGCGAGTCGGTGTTTGCACTTTAAGAAAGTTCCAAATAAGCGGTGTACTAAGTAAGTACGCAATTGCTATCTTGCCAAGATGTTTCGTGGCGTCACGAGTGCTCCGTGGCGCGATCTTCCAGAGTTCCTAGGAAAGCACCTGAGGGGCTAAGCCCCCCCCCCCCCCCAGGTGCTCTCCAGCCGCATTTGTGTTCAAGATTGATGACCTATGCCAGTTATCTAGGGTCCAGCCCAACATAGCGGCCATTGTAGTTTCGAGCCTCGAGCATAGGGTCGTATGATACCGGAAATGTTTGCAGTCTGAACGATATGTGTAAGCTCCAGGCTGTAGGCAAATTTCGCGACCCACAAAAAAATACGCTTAATGAATAAATAAATACGTACGCGAAATAGTTTGCACGGAAATTTATTCCAATTCCATTTAATGTTTGTAGATTTTAGTATTTGCTCGTAGGTTAATGCATGCCAACATGAAGTTGTTCTATCTTATATTAAAAATATATCTGTGCTTATTTAAGCGAGTAAATTGGGTTTTCTTGTGCATATTGCATGAAGTTGATTTCACCATCCGAGTTTCCGTCAGCTTTCTGTTTTGGCAGAGAAAGATACCGTCTAGCCACAAGTTGAGATAAATTAAGAGTTTCCTGTGTACTGCGTTAGCTAGGTAAACAGCAAAGACAAACAACTTACAAAGATACTAAGATACGCAATGTCATATTTGAATTTAATGTCCCAACAAAGGGGCTATGAAAATCTTGAGTTCAAGACGGTCTAAGAAACATTTGAAATTAAAAAGCAGGTAGTAAAAGTAAACAAATTTGAAAACCTAAACTAAAAGAATTGGTGAGTAAGATCGTTTGAACTTTTTTGTGTCTTTAAGGTGGGTTAAAAGCAAAACTTAATGAACTAGTAGCAAATATTTTTGAAAAAGCTTAACTTTTCACACTTTGACATCTGTTCTAAGTAAATTTTAGTAAACTGTATAGCTTACCCCTGCGTTCATTGATTCAAATAATATGACTTAATGGACTTAATTTTTGGAAAAAAATGCCACCGGCTGGCTAGGCTGGTACCTTCAATTCACACTTCTGTTAACACTCTCACAAGAAATATAACGATAGTACCATCGGATCCGGCTTAAGTATCTTAAGATAAAAAATGATTATATAGAGTAATCCATTTTAGATAGTCCGACTCGACCTTATGTTTGAAGATGTAAGAGGAGTGGTGGGTTTAACTAATAAAATAGATCAAATACAATTGTTATTTTTATATCTACAAATTCAGGACAATTGCCCTGTTTTGTTTCAGAAAGCGTTTAATTTTTTGCCATTTAATAAATTATACAGGCCGTTGTGCGCAAAATTCACAATATTTTTCTACTAAAAATAGTAGTTAACCAATTGTATAAGATCACAAAGTTTGAAAGGAATCGGTTAGTTTCTTGAACGATACGAGTCAAAAATTGCAAAATTTTCAGAAATTTGTTTAAAAATCCAAAAAGCTAATTTTACCAATTGTCAGTTCTGATGTAAAATATGTACAGCCCAGGCATATTAAGAAAATGTTAAGTCAAACCTAAAAAAATAATGTAGTCCTGATTTTTGGCACAAATGTTTCTTAGTACCCTACGAGCAACCCCTCAAAAGTCCTCGCCTCTGACGTGTCGGTATCAGAGTTTTTCGAAGAAAATAGGGCAAAGGCTCAGTACTGCTAGGAAAACTTTAAAGGAAGATGATTTCGGAGGCTTTCATGGCCATTATTATTAAGTAACAAACGACTTCCGGGATTGGACCGTTTCGTCCACTTTCGTAAGGGGCTTCATTGTGAGCAAAAGCAAAAGAGCACGGTTACTCAACGTGTAAACCACGCCAGAGACGATACTCTTTTGCAAGGGAAGGGATATAATAGCACGGCAACTCAACGTGTAAACCACGCCAAAGGCGAAACTCTTCTAACGATCGGAAGTAGAAAGGCGAAATGCCATCGCGGTACAGCAAGTGCCGTCGCGATTCAGTGGCAGTGGGTGGGGCTTAGGAATTAACACTTTCCACATAGAAGGAAGGGGTAAGCCTTCGTCCGAATTGAGATTGTTAGGGTGTTTGTAAATCTCAATGGCTTCCCGGATCTTTCTGCTAAAGAAATAATGAGGATTTGCATATAATGAAAGTTTCATCAAAAAGCATCTTATGGCCGGTATCGCGTTGGTGTTCGGCGATGGCTGAAGATGAAACGAGGCCCGACTTGAGACACCGCTGGTGCTCAGAGATGCGAGTTTTTACTGAACGACCTGTTTCACCAATGTATACAGCATTACAAGAGCAAGGGACTCTATAAACACCTTTAGATGACATAATGTTTAATTTATCTTTAGATGAAGGAAGCACCTGTGAGATTTTGCTAGGAGGTTTGAATACTGTTTTAACGTTTTGTTTTCGAAGAAATTTTCATACGCGGTCGGTGACTTGGTGGATATAGGGAAAAAGACTATTGCTGCAGAAGGATCGGATTTTGGAGGTTTGGGTGGCAGTGGATGAAGATGACGATTGATGTCCGACTGTATATCCCTAGCACGGTAAGCGTTGTTCCTAAGAGCAAAATCTTACGGGTTCTGCCTTCATCTAAAGATAAATTAAACACTATCATCTAAAGGTGTTTATAGAGTCCCTTGCTCTTGTAATGATGTATATATTGGTAAAACAGGTCGTTCAGTAAAAACTCGCATCTCTTAGCACCAGCGCTGTCTCAAGTCGGGTCTCGTTTCATCGGCCGTTAGATGCTTTTTGATGAAACTTCCATTATCTGCAAATCCTCATTATTTCTTTAGCAGAAAGATCCGGGAAGCCATTGAGATTTACAAACACCCTAACAATCTCAATTCGGACGAAGGCTTTCCCCTTCCTTCTATGTGGAAAGTGCTAATTGCTAAGTCCCGCCCACCGCCACTGAACAGCTACGGCACTTGCTGAACCGCAACGGAATTTGCCTATAAATTCTCGCCTTTCTCCTTCCGATCGTTAGAAGAGTTTCACCTTTGGCGTGGTTTACACGTTGAGGTACCGTGCTCTTCTATCTCTTCCCTTGAAAAAAAAATGTCGTCTCTGGCGTGGTTTACACGTTGAGTTACCGTGCTCTTTTGTTTTTTCTACTGATAAAACCTCTTACGAAAGAGGGCAAGACGTTGAGTTGTTCGACCTTAATGCTCACACACTCCAATCCCGGAAGTCGTTTGTTACATAACTTTAAAGGGAACCTAAAACAAATAATTTAGTACTGAGTTTTTGCACAAATGTTCCTCCATACTATGAAAGTAACTTTTTAAATGTCGCCGCCACTGGGGTACCGGCGTTACAGTTTTTTGGAGCAAGAAGGGGCCAGTAGCCCAGCAATAGCAGACAAATATTAAAGGAAATCTGAAAAAACAATGAAGGATTAATTTTTGAGTAAATGTATTTAGCAGTAACCCTTCAAAAGTCCACGCCTCTGGGCTTCTGGCGTCATAGGTTCTTGGTGCAAGAAAGGGTCAAAGGCCAAGTAATATAAAAAAAGTGTAAAGGAACTCTGAAACAAATAATATAGTACTAATTTTTGGTACAAATGTTTTATAGTACTCTAGGAACAACCATTTAAAAGTTCCCGCATTTAGGGTGCCGGCGTCGTAGTTTTTTGGAGCAAGAAAAGGCAGAGTCCAATAATATTTTAAAAAAAAATAGACGAAACCTGAAGCAACTAATTTCCTTCCAAAGCACCTGCCTCTGGAGTGTCTGCGTAGTAGTTTTTCTGAGTACAAGAGGGCCAATAGCTCAAGAATATTAAAAAAGTTTAAAGGAGACCTGAAACAAATAATGTAGTATTGAGTTTTGGATAAATGTTCCTTAGTACCCTACGAGTATTTCTTTAAAAGTCCCCGCTTCTAGAGTTCCGGCAACGTAGTTTTATGGGCCAAGAAATGGCTAATAGCCCAGTAACATTTAAAAATGTACTGGGCTATGGGCCCTTTCTTGTTCCAAAAAACTAGACACTCCAGAAGCAAGGGCTTTTGAAGGGTTGCTGCTAGGGTACTAAGGAGCATTTGTGCCAAAAATCAGGACTACATTTTTTTAGGTAAACCCTATTATGCCTGGGCTAATAGCATACTTCTGCAATTAAATTGAAATTACTTTTAACGGATCAACCAGTTTAATTTTCAAAATAAAAAAATATATAAATATCACCAAAATTTAAAAAATGAAATAACACGAAGATGCACCTTTGTAGCTATATTTTAAAGAAATTAAGCAAAACCGTTTGACTAGGTTTTGAATGATAATCTCCTAAACAGGAAATCTGAATTCCAGCTTTGGATTCTACGTATAAAGCCATTTCAAGTGATAGCATTCAATTCAAATTTTCTACAGCCAGGTGCCAGAAAAAAATAATACGGTTTTAAGACAGTACATTTAAAATTTCGTATGTTTTTCAAAAAAGCTCGGTACCGGAAACCCGCCTTCTCTGCATACATTTACCATAAATTACTACTCAAATTTTGCTGCATTAATATAGCCATGCTGTTAATAAACAATTATGTAATGGTATAACTTAACTAAAAAAAATAATAGAACTACAAATGATATTCTACTGTAAAAAAACGAAGATGAATTAAGGACTTACTACCTTATCTTACATAATTTAAGATATTTTCAACAGGAACAGGAACTAAAAATTACATTCCTCAGAAGATGGTTTCGGTAAAACCCAAATTGTAACTGCAATAATCTTTAACTTGTTATGTTGAGACTTAACACTGTAAAAAGGAAAGAGAATATTTTCCACAAAATTGAAAACAAGTTTTTATTTGCATATACGGTGAGAAATTTCAAAAACATTTAGTCAAAATAAATCCACTTTCAAGGTATTAGTTTTTAAAATTCCTAATTCGGTTGCTTGTTAACGTTAAACTCCTGACACTGATGATCATCCAATTCTGACCACAATTTCATGTAATACAGATGACCTTCAACTCAAATTTTTCCGAAATTACGACTGTTTTTGTTGTGATTGAAACGCTTTCGCTTTATCGGTAAGCTATAAAAAAAAACAATCTAAATTTGGAAAAGTATAAGCCCACATGGCGCCATTGATTAATTAATTAGTTGTAGCATTTCATATTCACCACAGTACCACGCTGATTTACGATATTTGGGACTGTCATGTTTTAATTGTATAATTTCCAGTGTAAAATTTTACATTTGCACCCACGCGGCGACTCATGCAATCGCTCTGGTCATGGGTGTCTTGCAAAAGTCACAGTAGGTGTAAGTACTTATGTTCGAAACACATCCATTGGTCAATTACCCATACAACCGGTGCGTTTCAGTTCTATTCAAACCTATAATTCTCCTCGAAAGCTAACACGAAGCCAAGACGCACTACTTAGCCTACTTTCTAGAATTTCACAGCATCTCGCAGAACTCGCTCAGCGAAAGTATTCGGTTGGTAGCTCATCGTAACCTTGCTGGCGCCTCGGATTATTTTAATCGGTCAATAAATTTGAAATTCATAAATGGACAATCCTTGGCATTCTTGCAACATATATTTTATTGTTGATTAACTTCCAATAGCAATTGTGTGGTTGCAAAGTTGCAGCTAATTTTCAAGTTTGGAAAATTATTGAGAATAGCACGTGTCGTTTTTTCCAATTGTATGGAATATTCCTACACAAACAGAAGTAAAACGTAGATCTTCGATCTTAACAATAAACATAATATATGGGAATGGCTAACATCGCAAATAAACTTTTCCTGAGAGTTGTTTAAATTAGAGTCTTTCACAACTGTTATTTGTAATTTTTCTCGACGTCCTCGATATGATCGGCCCGAACTCGGCTAAGTGTGGTTACATTTATGACAAAAAATGCATTAGACGAAAGCGCTTGTATACATTTTTTGGACAATTATTTTTATCTGGATGCAAATGGATTAATAAATTCATAACCTTCGGTCTAGGAGTTCCGGGCCACATACATATTATGACCCTTATAGAAGGCAAGTCGGTGAACGATCCTTTTCACTTGGCATGTGTTCACACCCTTGCTTTCATAAATATAAAACCAGTGAGCACCAACTCATGTTAGTGCGGATTGCAACTGTGTTTGTCGCCCCCACAGAGACCGCATTCTGAAGGTACTTGTGAGAAATGGACATCCCAAGCTATCCGGGTGCCCTTCCTGGATCACTGATAATTGCTTATCAGATCAAAGGTTGTGATCATCTCGCTGGACGTCTATTAGTCCCAAGCACATAGTATACTACATCGCGGAACCGATTGGGTACTAACCCAACAATAACAATGACAACTACCCAACAACAAAGATTTCTACAAATCAATACAACAATGAAATACTGTTCAATTCAGCTGTACAATCGAACCACACACAACCTCCATTATAAGACTACTCAAGCAATAATTTCTATTACATACATTATTCTTTCATCTTTTCTAGTAATCCACATAAATTACGACAATAGTTCAAAAATCATATTAGAGCTATCACATTAGAATGCTACCGTTTGTGGTATCAAATCGTTGTCGTAAAGGACTTTTAACCGAGTGATTTGACCTGGGATCTGACCAGACTCCTTCAGCGTGTTCAAAGTAAACAAGCTAGATACGCAATGCTTGGGGGCACCTTGTCGTATTGCTTTATACTCCTGCTTACACAAGAAATTAGGTTTTTTATTGTCCCTTGTTGTCTCTTTTGAAATTGCAGCAGTGCACGTGCGGGTACATAATTAACTCTTGACGTCTTAAATATCGCGTCGCGTTTCACTTGGACATCCACTAATTTTCACATTTTATTGGCATCTATTGTACCATTTCCGCGGCAAATGTATGACATCGTACGTGTTAGAAAGTTCTCTGAAGCTCCGCTGCAATCGTAATGAACAGGACATTAAAAAATACAAAAGAGATTGCCAAAATCGGTAATAGATTCCCAGGAGTTCAGGCTAGTAATAATAGATTTATCATTGGGCCCCTTTTTATCAAGGGTAAAGACCTGACTTATGTGCAAATTATGACTGTTATCTATTCCTGACTGAAAGCTACTTAAAATAGACAACATTTTACTTTTTGAAGGTGCTCGCCTAGTATATATTTGACCGAAAGTTTTGAGTCAGGTAGACATATAATCCGTATGCAAAATGTCGTCTTCCTCCAACAAATAGTTTTTGAGTTCTACCGGCAACAGACAGACAGACAGACGGGCAGACGGAGATACGAACAGACGGACAGACAGAAGGAATTGAGAAAACATGTTTTTCGTCATCCAGGGACCTTAAAACGTGAAGATCTGAAGAAATCTCGGAAGGTGAATTTTTCACGAGTACAATACTTTATTCGTCCTTTGGACGAGGGAAGTAAAAAGTAACAAGCGAGCAAATAGGAGAGCAAGTGAAACATGGAGAAACAGTAACTAAGATTAAAGAGAGACAATTGATCTGGTGCGGGCATTTCATTATTAGTCTTTCACCATCTACTGTTGGACATAGGTCTAGTGTAATGTTGTGGTTATCTTTTTGATGCGACATGATCTTCTCAACCCTACTTCTTCTGATTGTATTTTAAGTTCTGCTATCATGGTAGAGATTATTCATAAACGCTTTTCTAGTTCCAGTCAAGTGCCTTAAAAATCTTCCCCGCCGCTAAAAGCCTTTTCATAATATATGAAGACTAAGAAGTATAAATGGAGATTATATTCGATAGTTTCTTCTATTAATGTTCTTAAGGAAAGAAGACGATCACAAGTACTTACCCCTTCCGGAGCCCTGTTTATTTGACAGGTTGTCTAATTCTAATGTATTATTGATTCTATTCACTATGATTTTACTTAGTAGTTTGTACATTTGCGATAGAAGTGAATTGAGGGGATAGTTTTCCAATTTCGTTATTTATATAGTATTACTGTTACCAAGGTATTCCAGTCTTTTGGTATTTGTTTTATCCAAATGCATTTATTTAACAGTAATTGTAATGTTTGTACTCGTAGTATCGGCTTTTCGCCCTCTTTAATTAGTTCTGTTAATATTCCATCAAAACCGAGTGCTTCATTATTTTTCATACTTTGCTCTAATTTCTTCTCCTTCGATAAATGGGATTTTTTTGAAGTTGACATTTAGAACGTCTATATGGGGTTGCTAGTCCCTCATCGGACGCCGTCACAAGTGGTGAATAGTGAAAGACTCGCCAGATATGCTGGTTATGGGGGAAATAGAATAACCGGGGCGGACCAAAACTAACACAGGACACGACGGTTCTCCATATCAGCAGCGTTACTCCGGCAGCGTCTGATGTCAAAGAACAACCAGATGAAGCTGACAATGTAGGAGGGTTGAGATTTATAATATATTGAAGAATAGTTCCACGAACAAAGATATATACAGGAATTTCAAACACAGTAGCTAACGAAAAGTATAGGCTTTTGCTACAGCACATAGCGATGACGAAATAGAAACTTTCTATGCGGAAATCTCAACAGCATTAGTACAACAATCAGTTACTTCAATACTAAAACACGCAAGAAGAAAGAAGAAAATAAAGAAAAATTATTTGAATTTGGATTAGGAAAAATAAATGAAAGAGGACAAACACTTCTAATTTTTTTTTAAATGACAGCCATTACTCTATGAGCATCTTTAAAAAACCTAGTCAAGAGTGGACATGCATTAGCCGCAACGTTGAAATAAAGAATGAGATAGACTTAACACACCTCCAACTAGCTCAACGGGGCGGTGGTAAAAATGGCGGCAGTCGAAGGAGGAAAGGAGGCGTTACCCTCTGCTAAATAGTTGATTAATCAGAGAACAATTTATTATAGTTATTATTGGTACAGCTTAACTTAGAACTAGACTACATATACATATAACCAAGAGAAAGAAGATGGCGGATTGGCGTCCGTAGTCAGGTGCGGTGGGGTTCCTTCGGAGGCGGCGGCTGAAGGGCGCAGCGTCCTAAGAGCGGAGGGGGCTGCAGGAGCGGGCGCTTGTCTTCCTCTCGGGGGCGGCGGCTGAAGTGGCTCGACGTCCTAGGAACGCGTAGGCGGCAGGTGCGGGCGATGTTCTTCCTCTCGGGGGCGGCGGCTGAAGGGGCTCGACCTCCTGGAAGTGGCGTAGGCGGCAGGTACAGGCGATGATCGTCCTCTTGGGGGCGGCTGCGGAAGTGGCTCAGCGTCCGGCTGGTGGGATCCTTCGGAGGCGGCGGCTGAAGGGCGCAGCGTCCTAGAAGCGGCTGGGGCTGCAGGAGCGGGCGCTTGTCTTCCTCTCGGGGGCGGCGGCTGAAGTGGCTCGACGTCCGGCTGGTAGGATCCTTCGGAGGCGGCGGCTGAAGGGCGCAGCGTCCTAGAATCGGCTGGGGCTGCAGGAGCGGGCGCTTGTCTTCCTCTCGGGGGCGGCGGCTGAAGTGGCTCGACGTCCAGCTGGTAGGATCCTTCGGAGGCGGCGGCTGAAGAGCGCAGCGTCCTAGAAGCGGCTGGGGCTGCAGGAGCGGGCGCTTGTCTTCCTTTCGGGGGCGGCGGCTGAAGTGGCTCGACGTCCAAGTCCCTCGAAGACGGCAGGTGGCGGAGTCCAGCGGAGACGGCGGTGCTAAGTCCAACGTGGGCGAGAGCTCCGTGAACGGCAGAGTCCAGAAGGGGCAGCTTTCCTGGATCGTCAGAGTCCAGATAGACAGCTAGTCTGGGAGCAGCAGAGTCCAGAGAGGCGGCTAGTCCGTGAGCGGCAGTCCAAGCTAGGCAGCTTCCTTCGAGGTTGGCTGGAACTCCTGGAGGTGGCTGTTGATCCTTGGATGGCTGCTTGTTCGACCCGCCGAGGCAGAGTGATTTCCTAAGGCCAGGGTTTCTCTATTTAAAGGGCCTGAACCCCGGGGTAGCCGCCTCCCTCGATGCTTATTGGCCCGTGGCGTGAAGACAGATTTCTGGGGGCATTCATTTAGGCAATTGTGCAAGGCGTCATGCTAATTTCCCGGCGCGTCTAATTAGCGGTTTGATTTTAGCTGCATCGTCTTGCCGGACAAAAAACTTAAATTTTGATACCCAACACGGCCTGATTTTATTAAAATATCACGGTGCTCCGATTCCAGCGCTGCAATTTAATTAGCGCGCTCGAGCAGTATCTTAATCGTACTGTATTGCCCGAATAGAGATTTCACTATGATCAGATTATGGTGCGGCCACTCGTTTTAACTAGCGCGCGATTAGCGGCTTGATTCTAGCCCCATTATATTGCACGGCCTGGTTTTATTGAAATACATTTGAATTTTGAATCTAAACCCGACGTGATTGAGATAAATATAACTCGCTGTCGAATTACTGTGCTGCGTTTGGGTTCCTTTAATTTTATATTGCTCGAAAATACCTTTGAATTTGGAATCTAAACCCGACGTGATTGAGATAAATATAACTCGCTGTCGAATTACTGTGCTGCGTTTGGGTTCATTTAATTTTATATTGCTCGAACATACCTTTGAATTTGGAATCTAAACCCGACGTGATTGAGATAAATATAACTCGCTGTCGAATTACTGTGCTGCGTTTGGGTTCATTTAATTTTGTATTGCTCGAAAATACCTTTGAATTTGGAATCTAAACCCGACGTAATCGAGATAAATATAACTCGCTGTCGAATTACTGTGCTGCGTTTGGGTTCATTTAATTTTATATTGCTCGAAAATACCTTTGAATTTGGAATCTAAACCCGACGTAATTGAGATAAATATAACTCGCTGTCGAATTACTGTGCTGCGTTTGGGTTCATTTAATTTTATATTGCTCGAAAATACATTCGAATTTGGAATCTAAACCCGACGTGATTGAGATAAATTATTTCCTTCCGCGCGCCGTTAATTGGGGCATTGCCGCAGTTCTTCGTCTTCCTTGTAGTTTTGCGCAATTTTTTTATACGCAACCCTGGCTAGTTCAATTTCCGCGGCACCAACAATTAGAATAAACGTTGCCGTTTCTGCATATATAATTGTTTGCCCGAGCGCCTGTAAGGGTTCTTTTTGCCCGTGAATTGTAGCAGTTTGCTTCGGCAATCCAGCGGCCGTTTCAGGCCAGCGCGTTAATTTATGATTTTTGGGAGAGCCGCGAAGGATCTGTTACCCAGCTTCGTAAATCAGGGCCCCGGTGAAGGCTTGGACACTTTTGATGCTTTCATTACGTAGTTTAATTGTCGTTTCCCCGTCCCATGCGTTTTTCGAGTACTTGCTCTGACGTTTTTACAAATGCAAGTGAGTGATGGATAACGGCTTGAGTTTTTGAGCGGACTTGTTACTGCATTTTGGAATTTACTGCTTCCGCCCTTATTTTCCTTAGCTACCAACTGATTTATACAAAGGCTCGAAAATTGTCCTCTTGGCCCGTTTCTTTTTTAAAAATCAGCAGTTCTCGGTACCCTGACGGCCGAACAACGGCCGCTGTCATAAAAAAGGCGCGGTTCTAGGACAGGACCCTTCGTTCGTTTCTAGGCTATTTGGGTCAATTTATTGCCCATTATTTATCATCGATACGAGAGCTGGCCTGCCGGGTGACAAACTAATTTTTAATTTCTGCCGACGCTCGTATCAGACTATATAATATCATAAAAAATAAATAGTAAAATACGTGTTAGTACTAAACAGTAACCGTTTAAAGTGACCATAGAAAAAGAATTGAAATAAATAAAAAAGTGGAGAGAATAAAATATATAACTAAATTACATCCTAAAATAAACCGAAACATATTGAGAGAAAAAAAAGACACAAGGAAAAATTAGATATAAGGATCACAAAAACAAAAAATTTATTACATTAGAATAAAAGCTTAGATGAAGTTATCATATTAAATAAAAACAGCAATGCTTGAAAGCGGCCAAAAGATAGCACAGTTCCAGAACAAGAACATGAAGTGGGGTGCAAAAGCGACAAGCCTATTGGGGGATAGACGAAACGTGCTAAAACAACCCAATCAGTTTCAAAGGATATTAAAAGAACAATCGTATGAATGAATGGTGGCAATTGAGATAGCAACAGATTACTATGAGTGAATATTATTTACTTAAAAAGGCAAATTTTGAAATCACGCTGAAGGTTGAATTTCGATCAGTTGTAAATATATAATAACTTTAATGTTATACACAGTGGCCAAATAGCTTCCCTGCGAAAATATTGATATAATAATATTAAATTATTATGATTAAAAATAGAAGTCAATTGTGAAAGTCAACCTGAGTTATATTGTTCTATTGTATATACAACAGAATACATCATTCAGTTAATGTAGAATCAGTGAGTTAGTGATTGTTCTTGTACCAATGAAATGGTTTCTATTTCTATTGTTACAATTAGAAGTATTTTGAAGAAGTTCGGCAACGAGCTTCTAAAGCAAAGCTAACCAGTAAGACTGCCAGTGGAGTGTTTCACAACGCAGCAGTTCAAAGTCAGGTACCTTTGAAAATACGAAAAAGGCCAGCGAACGTATTATTGAGATTTCAGTTTGTGTTTTTATCGAGTTTGATTTGAGATAATTGAGAAAGAACTGTCTATTTAGATTTTAATAACTGTTCAGTAAATAAGAATTCAATGTATTTTCTAAATTGAAAGTTAAATCGAGACCTTCATAGTTTTCGGCATTTTAGATTTATTTAGATAATTGATAATTTTAATAACTAATGTAACACTCGAACTATTTGGATCATTAAATTTTAATTTTGAAGCGTATTTGATTTTTTAATTGTAAAAGTCAACTCAAACCAAATAACTTGTCGTTTTGAAACTTTTAATAAAAAAAATTTTTGAGGGTACTTATTTCCAATCAATAATATTATCCTGGTTATTATATAATTATTATCTACGAAATGAAAAGTTCAGATAAGCTAGAAATGTTAATATAAACATATCGATTTGTCTAAGAATAAGGTTTCTCATTGCTTTGTGATGTAGCTAGTCATGGTTGGAATTAGTTTCATATTGATATAAGGTAAATGTCAAAGTATCAATTGTAATAAACGTCAATGTGATTAGTTTATCGTTTCATATGGTTTATGAAGCAGTAACTAACTGACGTAAGTTTAATTTATTACAAAGGTGATTCAATTTACTAGGGTCCCAGAAAGTTTACCGAAAACGCTTTACCGACGGAAAGTTTACCGACAGAAAGTTGACCGAAGGGAAAGTTCGCCGAATGAAAATTTGACCAAAAGGAAAGTTTACCGAAAGGAAAGTTCGCAGTTTTGACAATAAACATTATTTTTTGTCTACCGAATAGCTTTTCCGCAAATGACGTCAACTGTTTTTTAAAATGCCAATCCAATTTTTATTTCACATTTTGAAAGACTTTTTTATTGGGTAAATGAAACTATGAAAATGTTGTAATTTTTGCAACCATTTCTGTGAGAAAAGTGCACAAAACGTAGACAAATTAAAATTTTCATTTATACTTGACAGCAGTGGTGTAACTATGGGGGGGTGGTATGGGTGTCGGAACACCCCCCAGAAGCTTTAGGAATAACTAAAATTGAAATTATAAACGAGTTAGCAAAAAAAAAACCAACAGAACTTGAATTACCACTATAAATTGTATTACAATTGTGATGATTTTATTGTTTATAAATAAACAATATAGTTGCTTTCATTTCTATAGGACTTGCAGTAGGCCGTGATTTAACTAATTTTTTGCAGTCAAAATGACATTTAACATTTTCATAGGTTGGAGTTAGTGCAAGAACAGGCATTATCTTTCAATGTTGTTTTACAAGCAAGCTAAGTTGTTATTTATTTAGCAAATAATTATTTCTAAGTTCTTTTGGTTAATAAGCAAAAAATAACTTCTTAAATGTAACTAGGTGGTCTATACTGCCAAGAAGTTAAATCAAGGCCTACCGCAAGTCCTGTATAAATGAAATCAACTATACTTTATGGTACGCTCAATTTTTTTTAAATTCTTCTTGTAAGGTTGATCACTCTCCTAGAAGACCCCCAGAGCAAAATCTTAGTTACGCCACTGCTTGACAGATTTTATTTCTAACACTGTTTTTGTGATCAGATTTATTTTTCTATTTATATAATTGTATTGCACACTTTTATGAAAAATAACTAAATAAATAAAATAGAATAGAAATTGTATGACATTCATGTGCATTTTTTGTGAAAATTGTGTTATAAAATTATAACATTTTATAATTTTTATGTAGCAAATGAAAAGTTGTTTCAAAATATGTACAAACAAATAGGGGTAATGGCAGACTTTCAATTTTTAGACAAATCGTCCTACTTTAATTTTTTTATACCAACATACCTTTTATCGTGGCTGTAGGAGGCCCTCTAACTGGTTCATGAACTAAGATATTAAAAAAATAACGGAGTGCGTCCTACAGCTACGATAAAAGGTATGTTGGTATACAAAATCAAAAAAAATATTAAAGTAGGCCGATTTGTCTGAAAATTGAGAGATTATCACTCTTAATTATAGACAACTTTTCTTAATATTTTTTTTGTTATCTCTTCTAATAAAGGTAGTTTACTCTTGACCATTTTTTAAAAATCGATTCTAAAAACACCCTGTATATTAATTAATTTGATTGATTTTCTCAAAATCTTGGTTTGAGAACAAGCAGGGGCGATTACTAGAATATTAACATCTAACTCAAAATTGTTTTGTCATTTACACCTTATGTGAACTCAATCCGCGGACACACTGTATAATTATTGTAGCTGAATTTTTCATTTATTCTAAATCTGCATAGTATAATTAACGCAGGTATCTTAATTTATTTTAAATAGTTAGTATTCGCTAGTATTACAAACATAATATTAGATTTAATAACAATATAAAAGAAATAACTTTATTTTTAGTTGCAAAATTGGATCCACCATGTACAGGGTGTTCAAAATTAATTTTCAAATTTTGTGAACTACAAAATTATTTTTCTCAACTTTACACTTCGCTTCACATTAGCTCTGTCGTATTTTTTAATGAGATCAATTACTTAATTTTCCTCGGTCAAAAACAGACATCAATTCTTTTTTTTTTCATTAAAATTTATTTGACGTCAATGCCAAAAGATTTTGTTCAAATAAAATGTGATTATTCTTGTTAAAAACGTTAATAATTTTTTCGTAACCAACTCAAACATTTTCCTGTCCGTTTATTTTTTTTTATAAAATTCTGATGTTCTATTGACCAGATAGTCTAAATATGCAGTATTTGTTATCCCATACTTTAAGTCCACATTCCATAATGTTTAAAAATAAATCTACATATAAATTCTAATTACACAAGCAACTTCATTGTCCGTTATACTTTATAGTCTGATGCGATATTTGAGGAAAGTAACAATTAATAAATAATCAACACAACAACCCTCCTTCTAAATTCAAAATTATAGAACAAATAACACCTATCTTCAATCGAAGATAAATAAAACAATAAAAAACTAGATACTCCTATCTTGATATTGTCTCAATATATAGGATTTTATACTTTCGGTCAAATTTCCTTTCGGTCAATTGTTTTTCGGTAAACTTTCCTTTCGGTCAAATTTCCATTCGGCGAACTTTCCTTTCGGCAAACTTTCCTTTCGGTAAACTTTCCTAGATCCGTATTATTTGATAATATACCTTGCTTTTGTAATACAACAAAATACGTAGAAGCGTCTGGGCTTGTACTTGCCTACCTCAAATGCTAATAGGTCCTTACATTACTTGTTACTTAAATAGCTATACTTCTCTACGAAAGTAAGTACATTGTCATGGAAACTGTAACAATTTTTGTAAAGGTTTACTACATCCCTCAAATTTGACAGTGTAAAGATCACTTACAAAGAAGGTAGTGAAAAAAAAATCCTTTTCAGCGACTTCGTTAGAAAGAAGATTGTTCTTCCCGTTTTCTATGTTCAAAATGAGCCAATTTTTTCACGATTAATGGAAAATTTTCTTTTGTTTAAATTGGAAGCTTAAAAATACAATTGTCGGAAATTTTAACGTCACGAGGTGACACCTTTCCGAATTTTTAAAATGTTTCCGCCTGTAGTTTTTCGATAGACCACTCATGATTTTTCATGTCCCTTTAGAACTTCCGGAAATATATTCAGCGACGCTTTTTCAGGATATTTTGAAAAATGTGTGATTTATTTATCGCAGCAGGAAATAACACACTTTCCTTTCTTGCTAGACAAATAGTTATTTTGAAAGTAATTTAGTGAATCAATCTGTTGAAAATTATATATAAATAGCCATCGTATATAAACAAGGTCTTCCACAATTATAACTATTTTAGGGTGAGTAGGGTTGTGCCTTTGACCGGTCAACAACTTTTTGGTCAATTGACCGGTCAATTGACCAGCCAATTGACCGCTCATTTGACCATTTAAATTTTTTTAATTAACCTTTTTTTAATCAATTGTATTGATAGTTCTGTAAGTTTAAGCAAATCACAAAGTTAACTAGTATCATATTACCACCAACCCTTTTGATTAGTATTTATAAGCATATAATTAACAGTTTTAACAATTATTTCATTTTATACTCTCGGTAACTAAAATAATACACCATTTATTGGCCATATATTTATGCTTCAATAAAAACAAATCATTACTGCATAAGTACAGCAAAGAAGAGAATAATAACAAACTAAAATGTATTAAGAAACCCCCCAAGAAACATTGGTCGCTGTGCGAATCCCCTCGCTAAATATGTAAATCCCCTGCATTTTTGCAATTTCAGTAAATGTTTGATGAGTTACAGGCTTACAGCCAATAATAAAGACCTTCTACAAAAAAAAACGTTGATTGATAGTGTAATTTAATATAAGCAATTTTAAGGCTAAAAGAGCATTTGACAGCGAATTTGACCACACAGTTTTTGACCGTGGTCAAATTGACCGGTCAATTGACCGGTCAATTGACCAAGGCACAACACTAAGGGTGAGTAAACCAATCTAGAATTGTTTGTTTTGAATAAGCTGTTTAGATTTGCCAGATTTACTAGTGAAATTCTACGAGCATTATTCTATAAGCATAAAATTAAAACATTTCTCAGCTACTACCACTTCTACAGACATTGGGACCAAAGATTCAGTGCTATTAGGGTCAATACAATTTAGTGCCTCTCTTTCTATACATAGTTCAATGATATTATCAATCCTTAAAGAGCGCCTAGGCATGATGAAATATAGATAAAAAGCTTCCAATCAAAAAGGCATTTAAAATGAATTGTAAATACTTTCACTCGAGTTTGATCTAATACTAAAGCTGCTACTCATTAAGCATAACTATGACGACTTCATTTGAAGATCTTAATTTCTACCTGCCACCGACAGCTTGAAACCTTTTAAAATCTATGTGAAGGAATGTTATGCGCCTCATATGTATTACTAAATTAACGTAAGTAATTTTAATGGTGTTCGTGAGCACCTTTAAGCCTGGGGCGTTGTAATTATATTAATTGCAACGTTTTAATAAACTGAAGGAAGATGTTCTCCTCGTACACCGTACTTCCTGAGTAAGCGCAAATGATGCAGCTGTCAGTTTATCCTATTGTTTTGGTGGTTACTGTGAATAAAATATTAACTTAGTTTCGCATATGGTGGTGGTGGTACTGAACCGCGTGCTTTTAAGTTTTTAATTGATAAAAAATGAGTTTGTTAATGAATTAGATATTTTTACCAGTGTTAATAAATAGCTTAGAGAGCTGCGTGTAAACCGCCAAATTATAAAACACTGTGCAATACCAGTGAATTTAATGAAAAAAATATAAAACAAGCTTGTTTGGTTTCGGTTATGATGGCGCAGACGAATTTAACCATATTTCAATTGGAGTTAATAATACATGTTTACATATGCATGAATTAGCAGTTTACGTTGTTGACGAAGCCATTTAATAAGGAAGATAAATTCTGACCCACACAAGCATGCGAGTTATTAGCGAATTGTTTAAGCAATTACATATGCATATAATCAAGTGATGAAACATCTTAAAGATATTTCGTGCATTTGTGTATTTTCGATTATGACTGGAAGCTATTGTATGAATAAATACGGTGAACAAAAAACAATTTTACATATTTGATATAAAAACTTCTCTAAGCTGCAGGTCATGAAAATATAAAAATTTTAAGATATTACATAATTCACTTTTTATCTTGCTGTTTTACTTTAAAAAATACAGCGTAAACCAAAGTAGATTCAAGGTGACTTTGAATATAATTGCAATATTACTTACTGTACAGTTTTCAAACTGATTTAAAATAATATTTGACCAACCACATGGTGAACTGACGAATACGGTCGCCCTAAATTCACGGAGTGCAACCAAGTAAACTGGTAAACAGAAGCATTATCCTGATGAAATGTCACACCTCTTTCGAGTTTCCCAAGCCCTTTTTATTTATTGTACGAGTAAACACAGGGATCAGCTAATGGCAGTTTTTCTGCATTAGAAAACATGAACTTTTCTGGTGACAGCGTAAATGAAAATTTGTCATAACTTAAAATGTGTATTTGGGTGATGAACCCAGGTTTCATCTACAATTTCACATCTCTGCATAACATTACTTGGAATATGGATCAAAATTAAACAACAATCTTATTTTTGATTTTAACAACGTGGTAAGTTCATATTCATATAGATTTTGTAATAAATGTTTTTATAGTAAGTAAGTAAGTATGAATTCATCACTGATTTTATATATTACAACGGGTATACGAATGGGTATCCCAAACATGTAACTGTCGTTACTAAAATAAAAATGGTTAAACTTGTTTTATTTATTTTACAATTAAGGAATTAATATTTGTGACTCAAGGTCAGTAATGTCAAAAAATAATTGCTGAACGATTCTTATAAATATTGACTTGGTTCTTGGTTTAATTTTTAATTGGTGGTATATACGAACTAAAATTGACAATATTCATTGTAATCTACTGCCTGCCAGCTCCATAGTTTTCTGTGTAATATTTGCAGAAAATAATTCTAACCTTCTTTTCTGCCTTTATAAGAAAATGCATTAAACTTTTTCATTATGAATATGTAAACAGAAAGTTCTTAAAAAGAAGATAAATATTATTTATTCTTTAAATTAATATTGACGGCCATAGAAGCTAATTATTAGTAATTTTTAGGATTTTTGAAGAATTTGTCACAAACACGAATGAAATTGTTTATCATTCGATTTAAGAAAAATCACTTTTTATTATATTAATGAAACGTTTAATATATTTTATGCTTGTTTCCGTGTATTTGTATTATGATTGCGATACTTTCGCTAAAATTAAATTGTGTTGTACCTGCCTGCGTCCGTGTGTCACGTTTTATTGTCCCTGATAGGGCACAGTTTGTCAGCGATCGCCTTGTCGTCATCGTGCTATTCTGTATCTTACAAAGCACTTCATTGGCAAGCGGTTAAGGCGTCTTACTAGAAATCAGATTCCCACGGGAACACAGGTTCAGTTCTACTGACTGCGATGTTGTTTTCTTTGTGAACTAATGCAATTCACATTACCAAGTGTTTCCTTTTACTGTTTCAGTGTTATTAAAGAGTTTAAGATATCTTTACTTATTTTGTACACAATTTTGAGCACTCTTCATCCGTTATCCGATTTAGCAAAAGTTGTTTTTCTTGATGTGCACTTTTATTTTTCGGCAGTAATAACCATAACAACAAAAACTAACAACTATTTCATTGGTCGAAATCAAAATAAACATTCCCATTTTGTGGTATGATCATGACCTTGACTTTTTCCGACTTCCTCGATGAAACTGTCACATAATTTAAAAAAAACGCTTCCAAAGCAGTAAAATAAAAAATATGAATGTAACTCGCACGAAATCGGACTTATACTCGCCTTATATATGTACCTCGCTCGCTGCGCTCGCTTGGCTATAACTGCGGCTTGTCCAAAAAAGTCCTTAATTTCGTACTTGTAACATAAATAGCTATTATCTGAAACTGTTTTTTTTGCAACTGGGGCATATTTTTAAAACTACACCTCACCTAAGATGCCCTAAACCCACTTAATTACTATACAAAGACAAAAAGGATATGAAACATGATTTCCATTACGATTATAGTAGTTCCGATTATGCGACTACTCGCCGAGTTGTGCCTCTTGGTTTTTTGCCCTTCTGAAAGGAACATGCCGATTAACGAGTTCAATCATATAATTGACCCTGACTGACAGCTGATACTCGTTGAGACCTAATTTGGGTTGCCCATGTCAATTTATGAGTAATATTTCGAAGTTGCATTAGCTCATCCGACGTTTTCTGCTAAAATTCGGAGTATTGTTTACTTGCTTCGTGAAGCTATGAGCTTGGCTGCAGTACGATATAACGCTGCTTCGTAGTAACTTCCAGTAGCGATCAGGATTCTAGTGTCAGTGCATCACATTGTGATAATAAACAACTTGAGCAAAAAGTATCAAACAAATTGTCGAGTTTTTTCTGTGGGGCTTTGCTTCCAACCCAAATTAAAAGATTTGTGTTTCGATTAATAGAACTGAGTGTTCATAATTGTTTCCGATTGTTGTTTGGGAATAGTTTTGGATAGCACCTAGAGTGTGGAGTTAAATCAATCCAGCAATGTTTGATAAGCCGCGAATATCCACGTTGGCAACTTTGTGATGCACCTACGGATTATTCTGCGTAGGACTGGAGAAAGCACGTTAAATCCGTTTATTTCCTCTTGACTTGTTAAACGGTCATTACTGTGGTCTGAACTGACTCGGTAAATGAGTCTTTACAGGCCAGGTGCCTGTAAAGTGTTACTGTCGTCTGAACTGACCGGTAAATGAGTCTTTACAGGCCAGGCGCCTGTAAAATGCTACCATCGCCACTTTACAAGCACCTTGTTTTTTAATAGATACATCCTTTATTAATCACTAATATAAATTTTTAGAATTTTCAGCAAGTGGAAATAAAACGTTGTACGCGGCTCGCTTGCAATTAGCCTTTATTGGGGCTCACCGGATTACAGGACTCGCTCCTACGTCGCTCACCCTGCAAATTATCAGCTCGCCCATAAAGGCTAATTTACTAAGCTAGCCACGTAAATAACTATTTTCAACTCGAGTAAACTTTTTACATGAAAGGCACATCTGTGAGCCAATGACATCGGTTTTATAAGGCTTTTTATTTATGCTTTTAATTTATGGGTTCTAAGATAAGCCACTTATTTATATTCAATTTAACATTTTGCAATTAAAAAGTATAGTAACGTGAATTAGTTTGACAACCTGCGTTTTTGAAATATTCCTGCTTATGCCGATTTTGTCCTTCATGTATCAAAACAGTACTACTTTATATAACCGCGCCTCGTAATTTAATTAATAAAACGCCAAACTTAGATTTGTGAACGCCATGTGATCAGGTCGCATATTTCATATTATTTTCATGTAAATATAATCAAATTTAACACACATTACTTCGGCACGAGGAACTGTCTTTATATATACATGTTTTATTTACCTGCACATACCTCTTAAAATCAACGTCACTGTAATTGCATCGAATTATGTCTTGTTATTGTTATGATGGATTATAGTTATCCAGTACTAGCTGAAACCCGCGGCATATGCCGCAATTAAAATGTACGACGAATTTAATAACTTTTGTTGCACTAAAGAAAGTTTTAAAAGCACGCTAGAGATTGGCAGTAAGGAAAAGTTCCAAAAAATATATTTTCAAATGGAAAGTCTCTGGAAAGGAAACGCTCGCCCCTGGAAGGCGTCCTAATTAATACGACGTTGTTGGAACGCAGTAAAAAAAAATTATGAAAAGAATTGTTCTACAAGTTAAGAAAAGTGAGAGTTTTCCAGTGAATGTAAAAGTTTTACGTGAGCATGGAAGAATGACGTAGCCCACGGCACATGCCGCATTTAAAGTTTTGGGCGTTAGATAGATATACTTTGTTTGCGACATTACAAACAAAAATCTTTTACACACGTCTACTATGGCAAATGCTACACCAAATACATACAATATATACAGTTCACATTTAATTATATATATTTATTCCTAATTCAGTACGTAAAACATGCTTAGAGCCATGTTTATGATAACGGTGATAAAACTTAGATTACATTTAGATTTTAGTTTATTGGCATACATGTTTAACGTCAGTGTACAAACAATTTCTAGAATATTTTATACCACATTGAATATTATGTATCATCGGATGAAAAATTTTATTATTTGGCCTGAACGAGATCAGCTGATTAAATCAATGCCAGAATGCTTCAAGGTAGCATTTGGCAACAAGATTTCAGTAATAATCAATTGTTTTGAGATGAGAGTGGAAAAATCAAGTAGCCTTGAAGTACAATGTACTACATGATCTATGTACAAACAACATAATACGGTAAAGGTACTAATAGGCATCACTCCTCCTGGATCAATATCATTTGTATCACATGGATATGGTGGCAGAATAAGCGATAAAGGTCTAACAGAGGATTGTGGGATTTTAAACAATCTCTTGCCAGAAGATTTTGTATTGGCAGAGGCTTTTTAATAAAAGACTCCGTAGGACTACATATGGCCACAGTGATTACGCCTCTGCTTTTCTAAAAGGGAAACGGCAGCTCGATCCAAGGGATATAGCATCAACCAGGAATATAGCAAGCGTGAGGTAGTGCAAGTATATTGTTACAATAATTATCTTAATTATATCTTTTTTTCAGAATACACGTCCAACGCGTTATTGGTGTCCTTCGTCAAAAAAATACAGTTCTTCACGAAACAATGCCTATGTTCCTGGCGAAAAAGAAAACTGACGATGTTGCTGTGGTAGATCAGATATTAACAGTTTCTTCTGCACTCGTAAATTTATGCTCTCCTATAATTGTATAAATATGAAATAAATTGTATTAACAAAGTTAATCTAATTATTTTTACTTTAATAATAATAATAATATCTACAAAATTATTAAAATTAGTTAATTAAGGATCTAACGTTAATACTATCCACCACCATTTATTATATAATGTAAAATTATTTTATTATCTTTTTCTGCATGTGGCCAATTAATAAAAAGCCAAATTACAATATCACATAGCAAAAATTATTAAATAGTAGGTACCTATACGATAAGAAACATAAGGATATTTTAAAACTATGTAAGCTACATTAACAATCAATAAAATTACACATGCTGTCTACACAACATAAAAGAATAAGAAAAATCATTTTTTCGTTGACCGCTTCTTAATTTCAATATTAATGAATTATTTTTCCTAAAAAAGGATGGATTAATAGAAGTCATTAATACACTGTTTTTGATTAATCCACTCTTTTTCATTAATTAACTGTTTTTGTGATTTTGATGTTTTGATGATATTTTGCATGGAGGTTAGTTGTATTAATCAAATTTTTCGTCACAAAAAAAGATTTTGAGGTCAACGAAAAATTTTTGTAATTTTTGTAATCAACTTGTTTGTTAATGGGTTATTAATAATCTCAACTATTAAAGGCACTCACTCGATTATTAATCGCCTTCATTAACACACTTGTTGGTTAAATAACTATTAATGCATAAAGAATAACGGATATTTTGAAGCTATTTAATATTTATTTATTGTGGCATCTCTAACAAATAACTATTAATGCATAAAGAATAACGGATATTTTGAAGCTATTTAATATTTATTTATTGTGGCATCTCTAACAAGTGTTACCCTTATTACAAGAGATGCAGTGTAGATATATTCTGCTATATGCAGGTATGAGCGTTATAGCATGTAAATTAAAATTAAAATAATCATCCTAACTAAAATAAACTTTAATCATGGTTGCAGGAGATGGATCGATGCCGTAACTTGCTACTATGACTTCCCGTACTGATTGGTAAATTTAAGTCTTAAAAATTTGTTACATCAATAGTTCATTTTGTTTCATTTTAGTTATAATAATACTTTTTTACAACAGATGCAAACATACGGTATGGAGCTGACAAATCAATGTTGAGCAGTATGTAAATTTGATTCACAAGCTTTAATATATCAGTAATCGGAATTCTGGTATAAAAAGAAGGTACAAAGAATAACCGTGAGAAACGAACAAGCCTAGCGGGTACTCTTAAAGTTAATAGCAAAAGCAGCTTGCTATCATTAATCTTATTATTCCATAATTTATAACAAAATTTTAATGAATTTAAGGTACATAAACAATCAAAATATTTACATAACAGTACAAAATAACAGAATAACTAATGTCTAAATTAAGTATGAAAAAGAATTGCAATGGATAAAGTATAAAGGATCAACATATTTACAAATTCTATCAACATAGAATAACAAAATAATTCTATTTATATACTGCTCCACAAATGTACTGGACCACCCATAAAAATGTATTTATTACATTACGTCACAATATATATATACAGTGTGTCCCCGGATAGGTGAAACAACTCTTGTGAAAGGTAAAAAATTCTCGATTTAAATTTTCATTTTTTGGGGTTCAGCCCTGCTTCGTTAAAGGCGAATTTCTAACATTATTTCAGTTTTGAAAAATCAAGTATGCCTTGGAAATTTTTAAAAATCTATTTTTCTGTAAGGTAAAGTACCCTTTATGTGGCAAATACGACAAAAAGTTATAAAGAAAAGTTGTTTAGAATCAACATCTAGGCCCCTATACCAAATTTCAAAATCCGCGGCCAACTTTGATTTCTCACATTTTCTTTCAAGTTTATTTCCCAAATCAAAGAATTTTATTTTTAACAAAGTTTTTTTATTATGAAATAAAAAAAAACTTTGTTAAAAGTAAAATTCTTTGATTTGGGACCTAAACATAAAAAGAAATTGTGAGAGATCAAAGTTGGCTGAGGATTTTGAAATTTGGTATAGAGGCCTATGTGTTGATTCTAAACAACTTTTTTTAATAACTTTTTGTCGTATTTGCCACATATAAGGTACTTTACCTCACAGAAAAATAGGTTTTTTAAAATTTCCAAGGCATACTTGATCTCTCAGAACTAAAATTATGTTGGAAATTCGCCTTTAACCAAGCAGGGCTGAACCCCAAAAAATGAAAATTTAAATCGAGAATTTTTTATCTTTCACAAGAGTCGTTTCACCTATCCGGGGACACACTGTATATAAAAGCTTTTGTTTTATGGGATACTCTTATTAAGCATATTTAATTTCACTATTCTCAAATATCAACTGAAGAATTAACAAAATCATATTAATAAAATTATGAAACTATAAAAAACTATATTTCACAAAAATAAGACGAATCACAAAAAAAGGTTTAATTAATAGTTCTTTGAGTCTCTCCAGAACGTTTAAAAATCTTTGGCAACAATTCGGCATACTTTGTATGCAATGTGCTATCAATATTTGGGCAAAATTCAAAATTTTAAAATGATATTTTATTAATGGACTTCGTTTTCTTTAAACAGAATTATGAAAAGAAATGCTTTTTATAGTGACACAATCATGAAAGGTTATCAAAAATTTCATGACTGCCCTTTTGGAAAATATTTTTAAAAATTGCACCAATATATGCAAATGGTCCAGTTCATTTGTGGAGCAGTATATTTACAGAGTTCACATAACCACTTTCCTTTAGGAATTTTTTTAATTGTAGGCATGCTGAATGGTACCATTTTATTCTACATTTTCTGTCATAACATTTTACCATTTGTTCGCCGTCGTCTGGTTTCCTACAGTGACACCATAGCTGCAATCCATAATTAAAATAGGTACATAACATTGTAACAGATAATTCACAAAAATACAAACCTCTTCATCATATATGCCTATTACGATGTCACTGGAAATTGAACCGACACCTATAGCTCACATGTCCATGGGGATGTCGTCTGAACTTGGACCAGCACTCGTAGATGGCATATCCATGGCGATGTCACTACAACTTGAATCCAAACCAGTGGTCATAGATGGCAGAACTAATGTTAGAATCTAGTAATTTCCAAGTTTTGTATTGGTAACACTTTTGACATCTATCATATTGACATTAAATCGTTAACCTTATTTAAGCTAAACGACTCAATAAATCGGAGGCGTACTCATCATTGTGGTATGGCGCATTTCAAAACAGAATTAATAACACACACAAAAATAGCGACAATAGCAATAACAAAATAACAGAATTAACAAAATCAACAGCAATTTTCACACTTTGACTTGCACAATATCGCAAGATAGTCCAGTTACATTAGACGGACAACCGCAGCATCTGCCGAAAAAATCCAAGTGAGCTGAAATTTTGCATACACCTTTATTTTGAAATTACAAATAATGTCTCAAAAGTCCCCATCGATATGGCGCTTGTGTTTTGAGTTATTCAAGGTCAAAGGTCACAGAAATAAGTTTTTCGCAAATATCTCGCTTTCTATGGGTCGTATGACTTTTTTAGTTATTACAAAAAATGAAGGCTAGGAAATTCTCTACAAAAAAGATTATATAGCTTTTTTACATACAACTAACCGATCAGTAGATAACACACTATTAAGTTTTGCAGACGGGTTTTACTTCTTTTTACGATAAAGAAAGTATTGGATTCACCCCAAAAATTCGGAAACTGGGTTTTCAACAGATCTTCACGTTGTAGAGTCCCCTGAACCCAAAAAACATGTTTTTGCTCATTGGTCTGTGTGTCCGTCCGTCGGTCTGTCTGCCAACAGAATAACTCATTAACGAAAAGAGGTATGGCGTTGAAACTTCATATATAAGTTTTTTGTACTATCTAAATGCGACAGCAAGCTTCTGAAGAAAATCACATAACCGGTGTGTATTGATGTGAGATAAGTGATTTTTCAGTTGAATACCTCTAAAATTCAACTTGAAAATCACTCATCTCAATCAATCCACATATAAAATGTAATAAAAATGTAAAGTTTGAAAAAACTCGTTGGAGCCGTTTTTGAAACACAAGAGTAAACATCATACTTCCGGTTATGCGATTTTCTTCAAAAGATAGCTGTCGCGTTTAGAAAGTACACAAAACTTATATTTGAAGTTTCAACGCCATACCTCTTTCCGTTTATGAGATATTCTGTTCGCAGAGAGACAGACAGACCAACCAATGAACAAAAACACGTGTTTTTGGGTTCAGGGGACTTTAAAACGTGAAGATCTGTTGAAAACTCAATTTAGAATTTTTGGGGTGAATGCAATACTTCCTTTATCGTAAAAGGAAGTAAAACCCGTCTGCAAAACTCAACAGTGTGTTATTTACTGAATGGTTAGTTGTACGTAATGCACCTGTATAATCTTTTTTGTAGAGAATTTCCTAGCCTTCATTTTTTGTAATAACTAAAAAAGTCATACGACCCATAGAAAGCGAGATATTTGCGAAAAACTTATTTCTGTGACCTTTGACGTTGAATAACTCAAATCGCAAGCGCCATATCGATGGGGACTTTTGAGACATTATTTGTAATGTCAAAGGTGTATGCAAAATCTCAGCTCACTTGGATTTTTTCGGCAGGCCGATCCTACTGTAGCTGGCCTAAGAGATTTTTGTAGGTATAGATTATAGTACAAATACATAAAATTGTGGGTTGAAGATACGAAAAGTCTATGTGACGAGTGTCCAGTATTGTTATACCGGGTGACCATAAATATCTGAGATCTCGGTAGCCATGGAATTAGCTACTTATAAATGTTGGGTTAGTATTATATTTCAATTACAATAAGTATTGGTACCTATGTAATGTAATAAAATGCAATAAGAGGAGGAGAATGTGCCCCGGATTCTGCAGTTTAGCCTACAACTCGATTATAAAAATCTCCTGTTCTAACTCCATTACTTATTGCAATCATTAATAATTTTTGACAGACAGGAATTTTAGTTGTGATGACATTAATGACATTTATTAGTTTAGTTGTATTCATCGCTTTAATAAAGCGGTGTTGATTCCAAAGGTAATGTGATATCAGGTACTTATGGCCACCCGGTATCAAGAACAAGGTGTTGAAAGTGATTTAGGGCTTCTTGATATCAACGATTTTGCTTTGATAATAATGACGTCTTTTCAAATTCAACAGTTGCTACAATTTACTTACTTTACTTAACCGGCGTTACAATCCTTTTGTGGATTTTAGCCTCCTTTACAACGTTGTTCCACCGGGCTCTGTCCTGTGCGACTCGTCTCCAGTTGAGCACCCTTAAGGTTCTCAAGTCCCGCTGAACACCGTCTAGCCATCTTTCCTTGGGTCTTCCCCTGGTCCTTCCGTAGTCCGGCCTCCATTCGAAAACGCTTTTTACTGCCCTGTCACTCGCCATCCGCTCGACATGCCCCAACCACCTGAGTCTTTGTGCTTTCACAAGACGCACTATATCTGCACCACTTATTAGCACGTCTAATTCCACGTTCGTTCTACGCCGTGGGCCATTCATATCTTGCACTGGGCCCCATATCTTCCTCATTATTGCTCTTTCTGCAGTTCGTAGTGCATTTTGGTCTCTCATTGTTAACGACCACGTCTCGCACCCGTAGATCATCACTGGCCTTATCATTGACTTATACACCTTCCATTTGGATGCACGTTGCAGTATTTTCGATTTCATCAGATTCTTGTACATAAAATAAATTTTGTTTCCATTCTGAATGCGTCTTGTTATTTCCTCGCTAGTGTTATTTGTGGTGTTTAGTTGTGAACCTAAGTATACGAACTCGCCTACCCCTTCAAAATTATAATTTCCTATTTTTAGATTCTGCAGCTGGTTTTCACCTTTGTTAATTCGCAAGTATTTCGTTTTTTTTCTCGTTTACGATCAGGTCAACCTCTTTTGCTTCCATCTCCAGTTTTCTAAACACTATTTTGAGCTCGTTCATGCTTCTACTTGTTAAGACGAGGTCATCTGCGTATGCGTTGATATGGATCATTTTGGTTCTGATATTTTTTTTAACATCTATTTTTCTTATTACTGACTCCAACATTAGATTAAATACCTTTGCTGATCTCCAAATTACTTTGCCTAGAACACACAACAAGTTTACAGAGCGATGACAGTTGTAATATTGTTTCTTACTGCAATCCGCCAGCAATTTAGATGAAGTGTGAAGTACATACGATGAAAAAGTGCGTCCTTCAATTTGGTCTTTCAGTGAAAATAATAAATGTAAACTTTAACCACACTTACAAACATAAACGGCAAGGATCGGTTACATCACCGATGCCATCGGCAGGTCGGCACGACTCGGGTCAGAATATGCAGGGTTGCCAGACTGAGCGCATGCCCGTTTTAAAAATGTACTTTTGTAGGAAACGGTTTCAGAATGTACCAGATTCTTACGCCCGTATTCATAGTCGTTCGCCAGCGGATCGCCGGCGACTCGCCAGAGTTTCGTTATGAATAGTATGTTGGCGGCACTGTACGTCTATGTCAAATTCGAGGTTAGCAGGTTATATTTTGTGTTAGTTTCTGTCAAAACTGACTGAAAACCTAACCTGATCACCTCGAATTTGACATAGACGTTAGTGTTGCTAGCGGAAAAAGGAGTTTTTCACGTCTTAAGTTGATAAAAAATTACCTTAGCTCATCCATGACTCAAAACTGACTATCTGGGCCATCTATTTTGTCCATTGAAAATTATATTTCGAGAGCAGTAGACAAAGAAGAAATACTTCGAGATTTTACAAACATAAAAACAAGAAAAAGATTTGCTATGCGTATAATTGTTGTGATTATTATTGTTTTATTTAATTTTTATTATTATTGGTGGTAATTTTTATTACTAATGTGACTTTTTTTAATATTATATTTACAAATGAATAATTAATAAATCTTTGTACTTATTGTACTCGTATTATTTATTTTTTATAGTACATACAAAAATCCGTTTTTTTCTTTTATCATCAGGGCGGCAAAAAATCTTGCCTGTAGCGGCAAAAAGTCTAGCGCCGGCCCTGGTAATAAGATTGTTATTTTAGATAATCAGGACTATTTTGATAGAGAATTACATTGCATAATAATGGACCCTATAAAGCATTAAAAAAGTCTCCCCTAAGGAGCATGATTGTTAAAACATAGGATGTGAATGTGATGACGTCCTGTCCCATACTTATTACTCCAGCCCTTAGATATAAGCTGACTCCTAATCCAGGAATGCCAATAATGTATTGCTTACCTAAGATAAATAAGCCAGGCAAAACGGTGAGACCTATTGTTTCTGGTATTAACACCCCGACTTACCTCATATCTAAATGGTTCACAAATGAATTTAGAAACTTGCTAAAACTTCAAAATACATTTTCGGTCGAAAACTCGTTAGAGTTTATAAATAAAATTAAAGATTTGGAACTTGGTGGAAGCAAGATTCTAGTTTCATTTGACGTTTTGTTTCCAAGCGTACCAGTCCCACAAACTATGACATATCTGCGAGAATTACTTACGGATAATAATTTGGATTCAAACAAAATTGACGAGTTAGTTAGCTTAACTACATCTTGCATGTCCCAGAATTGCTTTCAAATAGATGGAAAATTCTATGAACAGCACAAAGGAACAGCAATGGGAAACAGCCTTTCCCCTTTCGTTGCCAACCTTTTTATGTCAAAATTCGAAACTGAATTTAAGAATAACACAGAGTATTTCCCAAGGATTTGGCTTAGGTATGTGGACATTTTTGCTGTTTTTGATTTATCTAAATGTAGTATTGATAATTTTTTGAATCAGTTAAATTCCAAATTTCCTAGAATAAAATTCACATATAAAATGGAAAACGAAGGACAACTGCCATTTCTAGATACCTTAGTAATGAGAAATAAAAATAAGTTGGAATTCGATGTTTATAGAAAAGAAACCAATGTAAACAGATTCATTATAGCGGATTCAAATCATTGTTTTCAACACGAAATGGCTGCTCTAAATTTCTTAGTGCATAGACTCTTAACCTTTCCTTTAAACAAAGATCGACATACCACTGAACTTTAAACCATAAAAAGCATCGCTGTGTACAATGGATTCTCTTCTAAAATTATCAATAATTTGATTAGGAAACAAAAAACAAAATTGCACGTTCGGAATTCAACAATTCTAGTCAGTCTTAGAAGTGAAGGACTCAAGTACATCAAAATTCCGTTTCACCCGGCTACAAAGATCCTAGCAAACATTTTTAAAGAATCGGGCCATAAAGTTGTGTATGGTTCAAACAACAATCTTAGAAATTTGTTGGGAAATCCAAAAGTCAAACTGCGGACTTTAGAGAGATCTGGAAGGAAATTAAATGTTCCCATTGTGATTTTAAATATATTGGGCAGACACGTTGTAATTTTGGTACTAGGTTTAAAGAGCATTTAGCTCATTTCGAGTATTGCCCAACATATATACGAAACGGGTCATAGTATAAAAGAGGATGACAGTAGTTAAGCTATGAGAGTTCTGTGACAAACAATGGGCTGAGAGGTCTGTGCCAAACAATGCATATCCCCTCCCCCTGCCTTGGTCCGAACTGACCGCGGCGCACTGCCGGCCGATGTCCATTCAGCTGGCAACGATTTGCCGCTGATGGTCAGTATTATCGATTGATTTTTGCGATTGATTCGATTTGCGATGGCGTAGGGTTCGTGTTGCGTTTTTGCAAGCCTGCTCGCTGAATTTTTGCGATTGTTCGAATTTGCTGTGTCCATTTTAGCTGGTCATTATCTCAGCCTTATACAGCGAATTTATTATAACGCGCAATGTGGCATTCTCGCTTCCATAAGGGTTTGATTGTTAGTATTGGTTTCTACGCCACGCCGTGTGTAAATGCGCTTATTTTAAAATGTAATATATGAGCCGTAATTGTATGAATTCATAATTTAAAATCGTGTTGCGGCATGTCGCAGAGGGATAAATATCAGGTCTGTGAGGGTTGTGAACACCTGCATCCGGTGCTGGCATCGATTGAATAAATTATTTAAATGTAAGATGCGGCAACCCTTTTTTATGAATTAATTATTTTAAATTGTGTTGCAGCATGTCGTCCGCAGGCCTGGGAAAGGCTGAATTCGGCACACCTGCATGAACAGCTGAGTACAATATGCACTTCTTGTTGCCGTAAATCTCGCTGCTTAACACCTGCTTTTATGAATTAATTATTTTAAATCGTGTTGCAACATGTCGCCCGCAGGTCTGTAAAGGGCTGCGAACACCTGTATCCGGTGCATCTGCATGTCATAAATCTCGCCCGATAACATCGCGCAGCTGCATCCGGCCCGGCGCACCTGCATTCGGATCGTAAATCTCACCCCATAACACCTGCTTTTATGAATTAATTATTTTCAATCGTGCTGCAACATGTCGTTCCAGGCCTGTGAAGGGGCTGTAAACAGCTGCATCCGGCGCGCATCTAGCTTGGATATGGGGCGTGTGATGGGGGAAAATATATATGTATATATAGCATTCACTGCAACAAATTTCTACTGCAAATTCTGTAACTTACGTGCCCGATCAAACTTTTAGCCATTAGCTTCAGTTCTCCGAAATTTCAGCTATCGAAAAATAATAAAATTGCTACAGTGCGTCGAAATTCGGCTGTGATAGTGTATCAAGAATCCAAAAGTGCCGACAATTGCAAGCTACTATCCGCTCTTACAAAGCTGTTCTCTGTGAGTAGCGATTAATCAAATTTAAAATGGATCTAAACAAATTGAATAATGTTAGCGCCATTTCCCGGAAGGTGAAGCTGCAGGCTGGAGAGTTGGAATTAAACAGAAAATACCACATTTTAAAACTGAAGTCGGGATTTGCCAAACAAGGCGGCTTCAAATTTATTTTATGAGAATTGAAGCATGGTACCCTGTTTTTACCGAAAAGACTAGTAGATGCTCTCACGGAAGATGATATAACATCTCTGAACAAAAGGCGGCTGTACCTGGAGTTTTTGGGGCTCGAGCAGGTTGGAAAACAATTCCCAACCCCGTCACTGAGATTTGTAGAAGACGACACGCAGCTTAACAGCCTCCCAAAGTGAAGTCTTCGAAAGTGAAGAAGCGGCTGTAGAAATTTCTCGAGAGCCTTTGGAAAACATGTAAATATTTTTTAATTTTATTTTTTTTTTGCATTTGCTTTGCATTAGTAAATAGTTGTTTGGATTGAATGTAGCGGTTGCATTTAGAAAAGTTTTGCTAACATTTTATTTTATTGCTGGCTGCAAGTAGCTCGCTACTTGTAGAAAAGCTATTTTAAAATTATTGGAAATATTCGATTAGAATTCAAGTCATTTTAAATATTGTTAAATTTACGGCGAAACTAGATTAAAATAAATTTAACTATGAATTCTAACGCAACAAGCGATTTAACTAAAACAAAAAACATTCTTAACTATAAAAATGTATATCTAATTTTTAAAATTATACAGATTGGAAGGCAATTCCCAAACCACACCGCCGGCACAGCTGAAATTTGCCGAAAACTTGAGCGAGGGGGCGGATGAGGAACAAGGCAAGGAAGAGAAGCTGGAGGCCAAGAAGAAGGGTGTAGAAAAAAAATCGTATACGCATGTATTAGAACGCTCTAAAAATAGGCGAAGGTGTGTAGTTTGCTACAAACGTTTATCTAAAGAGTACGGCAGGATGAAAGCACAACGTTCGACAAGCAAGACTTATTTAAGATGTACTAAATGCGCAAAGAATTTCTGCGAAAAATGTTTTAAAGTAACGCACGAATTTATAACATGGACGCTTGTATTTGTGTAGTTTAGATGTAACATTTTGACTGATTATTATTCTTAAAAATGCTTTTAAATAATGCAACTTGAGCGTTATCAGCTTGCGATCAATTGCTGATCTCTTGCTTTTTTGTTTGTACGTATACTACCTATATGCAATCAATTATTGGTTTGGATGCCTTAGCAGCGAGCAAGCGAAAATCAGTCTAGCCGCTGCAATCATCATGGTAACATATTATTATTATTATTATTATTATTAGCGGCCTAGGTTCGATATACTTCAAGATGTAGCCATGTTTATAATAAGGCGTAGTATAGAGCAATTCAAATGGATCCGATAGCTGTTAAACCTGCTACTTAATTATTTGCTTATAAAGACAAACATTTAAAAATAAATCGGCGCAAACCTAAGTACAAAATTGGAGATGTCGTAAGAATTTGCAAGCACAAGGGCGCATGTTCTCGCGGATTTGCGCTAAACTGATCGTTTGAATTATTTAACATTGCAAAAGTTCACAAAACCCGACCCTGCTGCATATAATCTAAAGTATTCAACTATAAGTTACACTATTTAAAATCATTTTTACGAATGTCTATTGATTTATTTTATTTGAAGAATTATGTGGAATACTTAATTTAGCGCTATTGAAATGTAATTTGCGTTTAAGAAAATAAATGAACTATTAAGTTAATTTCTTGCTTTATTTCCTATGCCTGCAGGTAGCCCCCAACGTGGTAAGTTTCTACAACAAGTTCTTCATCGTGCGTGCAAGTCAAATAAAACAAACAATAATGCAATTCAAGTTAATAATGCTAAATTGCTCCATTTAAGGAAATGTAGATTAATATAAATTTATTAACATATGATACAATACAAGTATTGCTATGTAAATACAATATAAAACATATGCGCAAATATAGGAGGAGCAGATTAAAATGCATTATTTGCAATTATAAATCGCTGCGACAAGTTTCGGATTAAAATTTCTGCAGCAAGCGTTCGGCCAAACAAACAAGACTTATTTAAAATGCGCTAAATGTAAAAATAATTTCTTCGAAAAACGTTTAAATTAACGCACGAATTTATAACAAGGATACTTTTATTTTATTAAACAGTCAATCTTAAAAAATGCTTTTAAATAATGCACCTTAAGCGTTATCAGCTTGCGGCCAATTGCTGATCTCTTGCTTTTTGTTTGCGCGCATACTACCTATTTGCAATCGATTATTGATTTGGCTGCCTCAGCAGCGAGCGAGCGAAAATCGGCCTAGCTCGCTGTAATCATCATCGTAACATATTTTTATTATTATTATTATTAACCTCCTAGGTTCGATATACTTCAAAATGTAGTCATGTTTATAATAAGACATAGCATAGAACAATTCAAATGGATCCGATGCGCAAACACCTGGGCATATCGCAGCCATCCGAAAAGGCATCTGATTAACCTTTAGATTTAGAAGAAACAATAGAGATGTATAAGAAGTTGTTATACTTTCAATGAAATCGCATACTACCTTTCCAGCCTCAATATTCGACGCATAGCAATCACCCTCGGCGCTCTACCCTTTTAGGCTAGATACTAGTTAGTAGGCTTGAAATGTAATTTACGTTTAAGAAAATAAATGCTATATTAAGTTAATTTCTTGTTTTATTTACTACTAGCTGAAACCCGCGGCATATGCCGCATTTAAAATGTAGGACGAATTTAATAACTTTTGTTGCACTAAATAAAGCTTTAAAAGCACGCTAGAGATTGGCAGTAAGGAACAGTTCCAAAAAATATATTTTCAAATGTATAAAGTCTTTGGAAAGAAAACGCTCGCCCCTGAAAGGCGTCCTAATTAATACGACGTTGTTGGAACGCAGTCAAAAAAAATATTCCGGAAAGAATTAATGCTCTTATGAGATTATATGTGAGAATTATTTGCGCCAGCGAAATAATTTTCAGCTGCCTGCAATCTGTTTCTTTTCAGATTTAAGCCGTTGAGGCGTTGAACGTCATAAAAATATAAATGCGGTAACTCAAGTCTCCAGTTACGCCGTTACTGATATTGTTAAATAACTGATTAATTATGATTTCTTTGTCATTTTAAACACAAGAAGCCAAGTAGCGCAGATGGATAAGCGCTTGCCTTGCATTAAGCGATTTGAACCGGGCTCGGTGAGACCATTCACAGTTGGGCACCAAATTAACCCGGGTGTAGTCGCGCGTCCTAAACTTCCGTTAATGATCGCGCCCCGGTCGGTTCAACATCAGTTAGTTTTTTTAACAGAATGTATGTAAATTAATAAAAATCTTTTTCATAACACCTACTTGTTATTTGTTAATAACAGAACTGTCAACCTGACCGAAAAGTTCCTTATAACAGCCATGGCCATGGCTCAGATGAACTCATTAGCATCGGCCTGACGGCATCGGCCTGACGGCATCGGCCACAAATTTATTCTCGTTTGTTAGATGCCTACTAACGGCCTTATATCGATAATAACTATAACATTTCTCTTGCACTTTATTAGGAAAGCATAATAAACGATTTTACAGCGTAACATTCATTTATAATACCAGATAAATGAAAAAATAATTGAGTTACGTTAGATCAACCGCATTAACAAAAAAACGGTTTTAAATTTTTTTTAAATGTGCTGAAATGTCACTAAAAATAGCAAAACTGCATTTTAGGTGAATTTTTAAAAGTTCAGGTCGCAAAGGAGCTGCATTAGAAAGCTACAGCAATTTGTTAAAATGTGCGGTTGAATCGACCATAGCGCGACCACTTCCGGGTTAACTGTGCTCTACTCAGAACCACAGACCTAAGAGATAGAGTAACAAGGTCAACATAATACACACAGACACCTCACACAATGGGTGCTGTGCAAGCATTAAAAGGCGCGGTTCAACTTTGTATCCCGAATCCGGGGCAAGTTCAGCATTGTAACGCCAGATGCAAGCACATAAAGCACCAGCCTCTACACCGCAAGGTAAAACGAGGTTATCGATTATACATCCATACATAATACATTTTAAACTGGCATTATTATTATTATCTCTATAATAGCAACCATAAGTAACTGTTTATAATGTTTATATGCTAGCGAGTTAATTTTCATCTTAAATCGCTAGTGAATTAATAGCAGATTGTTCTACAAGTTAAGAAAAGTGAGAGTTTTCCAGCAAATGTAAAAGTTTTACGTGGAATTTTCCAATGTGTTGAACATGCAATTTTTCCTTGTAGCTGACAAAAATATCTTGTTAAATAATTTTGGTCAAAGTATGGAAGCGCAATGTTTACTGTACTGTATAAATATAAATAACCATTATACATTATAGAATAGACCTTACTTGAAAATGGATGAATCTGTTATTAATTCATTTAGTTTCAATTTAAACTGCAGTGTTCTATTATTCGGTTACTTATTTCAAGTGTTTGTTAAAATATTGTTTTTAAATTAAAAAGTTCCTTCATATTTTTATTTCGTAGCATCTTTTACCTTTCGGTGTCGGGAACCATTCATCTTTCTCTCTTTTTATTTACTATGTAGTTGTATATTTATTTTAAGACGGTTTATTTAAGCTTCTCACAGATTACGGAGGCGATTGCCCTTAATAAAGGGATCCGACACAAAGTTTCTTCCCCGCATAACCGTTATTTGCAATTTGTTGACATGCGGTTTTACTTACAGCATCAGGTCTTCGATCTCTTCCTTGAATTCTGGTATTCTAGCCGTCATTACTTGCAGAATTTATTGTCCAGTCCAATTGTCCTGCCAAAACATACATTTACGATACTCATTTGTCCAGCAAGGTACTGGCCTACGGGGAAATTTTAGAACCGTCTACAGTTTTCTTGATAAAACGGAACTGAAAATTCAGTAATTGCTAGTTAGCATTGTCATTCAACAGTCACCCGTGGCCTTTGTAGTTATTCATTTTGCGTTGTTCTTAGTGGTGTGTGAATCAACATGGTAAGTAAAATGTCCATTTTATTACCTACTTTTAATACAAAAAAATACCTGATTGGCTTAAACAAATGGTTCATCAAACAAAAACATTAATTCACTAGGTGTATAATATTTATTAAAAATACTCTTTATTTGTTTATAAAATCCTAATAGATTTTGTTGTGAGTGTGGAGTAAGGATTCATAGTCGGAGAATTCTTCAGTTGCGTGAGTTTTAATTTGTTATTTACCTCTTGTCTGTAAGCGCATTTTGGACAAAGTTACGGAACCTTTATGTTTGAAAGTAAACTTGATTAGTTAAATTACAAATTTTCTTTTTAGAGATATGTCCCTCCTGCAAATTACATTTTCCGGTGGGGCAATACGACATCCGTACCTGCACCGTGATACGTTGTTGCGAGTGCAATTTTCTGATCTGTGGTATGTATTACAATTTACTGTTAGGCATCCATCTTTAAAAATATGATCATTCGTCATTTTGATTATTCACTAAGTAATCGACTATCTTAATTAAAGAAAGAAAATTCAAAAGTTTGACTTCTTGCGGAATTAATTTGACTACTCCCTTTTTCAATTTAGATTTCCAAAAATATTGCGAGGGGTGTGGGAATACCAGAGAATTTTCTTTGAGGAAGGTAGTTGACATGGGGCAGCAGATAGCTGCCAATCGAGCAAAAGCTTTGGCTTGTCAGAGAGCAAAAAAAAAGAAGCAAGCGGTAAGATTAAATAATTAGTGTAAATTTGATTAAATAGTTGGTTATAATAAATTATTTTTTACTATCAATATTTCGATTAAATTAGCAAATCTGTAGTATAACTCACGTATAGTCTGTTCAGTAAACATAAAAATACAAAGTGAGTGGCCTTTGATTTCCAAAAGTTCATGAGTGTACTTCCAAAATGCATCTTTGTCTTCAAATGTACTTACAAAAAGTTACTAAAACAAATAGGTTAAGGGTGTGACATTTATCTAGCATCTAGCAAAAAAAATTAAACTGTTTTTGTGTTTACTGAATGCCCTATAGATCACAATGGCGAAAACAGAAAAACAATTGATTATCAGATTTTCAAATTATTCACAAAAATTAAAAATTACTTATTGTAAATACACCTATGGAATAAGTTGTTCCATTTCAAAAAATGTTAATTTTGCGAATAACTCAAAGTTTGATGCTCAATTGTTTTTCTGTTTTTGCCATTGTAATCTACGTGAACAGTACTACAAATGCTAATATAGTCGAAATCGTAGCTTTAACTTTGAGCACCCTGTATGTAGGGCTGTGTGAACCATACTTTTTTGAACCGAACTTTTCTAGTAAATGTTCAAACAAACATTTCAACCAAACTCGTATTAAAATTTTTTAGTTTTCAAAACTAATTAATTTCATCGCATTTACAAAGTATTTTAAAACATTTCTTAATTGTAAGTATTTACTTTAGTTCTTAATATTAAAAATAATATGTTTTATTAAATATCACTATTTTAAATAAATTGAGCAATTTAATTAATTCCCAATTTTATTGCAATTTGTCATCTCAATCTTATCTCCTGTGGAGAACTATCACATCTATAACAACTAATTTGCCATGTTGTTCAAAATTTGCAGAACAATTCTACTGTAGTGGAAGAGGAGTTATTGGTAGTGGAAGAAGAATTAGTGGTAGTAAGTATTAAAAAATTAGTATTAAATTACCTAATAATAAATTATTTTATTACAGGAGTCACTGGAGTGAGTGCCAAATAGTAGCCGTCAAAATGTAATGATTATTCATTATAAAAATAAATATATACATTGTGATTTTTTTATCTCGTTACAGCACATATTACGTGCATCGCTTTTTCATGTGTTTAAAATGTTGGTAACGTTTGAAATAAACTAATTTCATAGATGCCACTGCGGCAACTATGAAATTCGTTTATTTCAAATGTTATCAAAATTTCAAACACTCATGAAAAACTGTTGCACGTAATATGTGCTGTAACGAGATAAAAAACTATAGTGTATATGCAATTTCAATGTGGGAATTCACGTGGAGCGTGTAATTGGCACTTTGAAACAAAAGTATAAGATTTTAAGTGATACATTACCACTTCAACACAGTTCTGGAGTCAATTTTTAACAGCAGCGACAACAACTTTCTTTGTGACATGTGGAATGGTGTCCTGGGGATACCACATAAAAAAAACGTGCCGTCAACTCTACTTCATGGTGGTGTGGAAAGAAGTGCAGAGTACGTGCTTCATAAGCTTCTTTTAATAGCTATTAACATTTGAGGTAGGCCTGCCGAAAATATTAATAGGCGATACATTTCTAGTTATCTTATTATATTTTTCCCGCTGCTTATCAAAATTTTTCTAGATTATTGAAAGAAATCGTTTGGTTTTTCACCTGACACCAGGATTAATATTCGTGAGTCGTGTTACCTGTGAGTGTCACACATCACATAAACACTTGCAATTATAAACAAAACGTCTAAATCTGCATCTTGCTTTGCTAATTTTATTATCCTAGGAACTTAATAATAATATTAAGTTCCGTTGTCAAGAAAAAGCAGCAAACAAATATAATCACCGACTTACACGTTTTGTTACTAAGGCTGTATCACTGACTTACATGAACAGCAGCGGGAAAAATGTTTTAAGTGTCTTTATTTTAATATAGAAATAATCTTTTTGTAACCATTATACATTTTCTGAATAAATTTACTAAATGTGTTTGAATTTAAATTGTTTTTAAATAAATTTTGACCATAAAATGTTATTACATGTTATCAAATCTATTTTTTATCAATAGTTAAGTCATATTTATTTGCCATGTCAGTGAATAGCATTCATACGCGTTCCATATCAGGACCCTTACAAACAATATATCGAAATTTTCCTAGATTTTTGAAAAAATCGTTTGATTTGTCACCTGTCAACAGGATTAGTTTTCGTGTGTCGTGTTACCTGTGAGTGTCACATGTCACATAAACACTTGCAATTTATAAACAAAACGTCTAAATCTGCATCTTGCTTTGCTAATTTTACGTCTTGCCTTTAAGTCGTGCAACGTGTCGGAAATTACTTTATTCACGACAACTTTAAAGTCATTGGATTGCAATAGAAGTGCAACAACTTGCTTTGCGATTTTGGTAGCGTCTACACTACAATCACTAACAGAAGAAGCTGCTCTAGTTTTCATCGACATTTTAAAAAAGGAATATACCGAGCACTGCAGAAACGTGTGTTACTTGGTTCACAACATACTCCCGAATCCATTGCTTCTTCGGTTTCCTGCTAGAATTTATAAATTGTAACACACATTATGGATTATAATAGGACAAATAACTTACGAATGAAACTCCTTTCAGCTTGTGGCGTAACCGTGAAGCATTAGTCGGAATCCAATTCTTGTTTTTGCAAAATTTAGACCAATAATGTCGTTGTTGCAAATTTTTGGGAAATCTGAACAACGCTATTCCCTTACCTTGCTTTGTACTACAATCTGATGCACAGCAGACCATTATCACAGAATTAATACTTGTAGCCACTGCTAGAACACATTAGTTATTGCCAGGCCAATCTGAAATTTTGTAGGTTATGTAGCCTCAACTTTAAAGACACGCCTTCTTAGCGTGTGCGTGCGGCTTCAATTTTAGGAGCATTCAATAAGCAGATATGAACATTAACCAAAGTGGACTTGCCTTCAAAGCTGAGTCAATAGTTTTAAAAAACACAATAAATATGCATAATAAATAATTGTATTCTGTGATAATATCGCTATTAAAAGTTAAGGGAAGTTTGTTTACAAAAACCCGAAAATAGAAATGGTGGAACGCAACTATGGTACTTTTAGTTGTGTAAACACGGCTTTTAGTCTTCTGCATTATTATAAGTGATACCTGCACGTTGGTGTCAACGTACATACCAACCAGTCAGCACTTCAACTCTTATATTAATATAATAATTCGTATAGCACGCATACACATACACACGCATAGAATAAAAATACAAAATTGTTTTATACATTTATTTTCAAAATGCAATACAATTATTAAAATGCAACTATAGAGGTAGAATATAAGTGCACATACAAATATAGGAAGTGCATATTAGAAAATATATTTGCAAAAATAAGTATAAAATTAGCGCATTTCACACGCATAGAATAAAATACAAAATTGTTTTTATAAATGTATTTTCAAAATGCAATACAATTATTAAAATGTAACATAGAGGTAGAATATAAGTGCACATACAAATATAGGAAGTACATATTAGAAAATATATTTGCAAAAATAAGTATAAAATTAGCGCATTTCACTAGGCGCAGATTAATATGCATTAATTTTTAAATACAAAATTGATTTTCTAAATTTATTAGCAAATACAATGCAATTATTGAAATGTAACTATAAAGCTGGAATATAAGCCCATACACAAATAAAATTAATTAATTTCGCTAGACGTATGCATTTATTATCATATGATCCAAGCATTGATCATTTACACAATTCTTCGACAATTTTGCAATGAACCCAAGGCAATGTGGTATAACAAATTTCTACTGCAAGTTCTGTAACTTACGCGTCGGTCATTTGCTTCTGCTCTCCGAAAAATTTATTGACAAATACAATGCAATTATTGAAATGTAACTATAAAGCTGGAATATAAGCCCATACACAAATAAAATTAATTAATTTCACTAGACGTATGCATTTATTATCGTATGATCCAAGCATTGATCATTTACACAATTCTTCGGCAATTTTGTAATGAGCTCAAGACAATGTGGTATAACAAATTTCTACTGCAAGTTCTGTAACTTACGCGTCGGACATTTGCTTCTGTTTTCCGAAATTTCAAACAACGAACAATAAAAAACATTTATAACAGCCAATTGTTAAACATAACTATAGAGTTAGAATATAAGCACATATACAAATATAGAAGGCGCATATTAGAAAATATATTTTGCAAAATAAGTATAAAATTAGCGCATTTCGCTAGAAGCAGATTAATATGCATTTTATTATCATACGATCCAGTATTGATAATAATTTATTTTAAAATACAAAATTGATTTTATAAACTTATTGGCAAATACAATGCAATTATTGAAATGTAGCTATAATGCTGGAATATTGACAAATGGGAATTATATTTGACAAATAGTGAAACACAATTGATGTACGGTGAAAAGCAATCGGAAAACTCTGTATTTAAGGTAAAATTTATTTTAATCTAGTTTCCCGCAAATTTTGTAATATTTCAAAAGACGTTTTGAGGTCTGATCTAATACTCGCATTAACCCTAAGATAATACTTGCGAATTTCTTTTAAATGCCATAAAATTATTTGAGGCAACTCAGCGTCGGTAAAATAAGAATGAAATTCTTGCAATAAGAGAACACGTTCGGCTGTTTTAGTAGCATGCAAATCAAATCTAGTTTCTCGTAATTTTAGCAATATTTTAAATGCATTTTTGAGTTCTGCTCTAATGTTGCTATGAACTTGAACATAATGCTCACGAATGTCTCTTAATCGATCGGAAATTAGTTGAGCTAAATAGTCGTCAGAATAATTTGCGAAAGTTTCTCGCATGAAGGCGACAAGATCCACTGTTATAATAGCATCAAAAACGATAGCATTAAAAACGCTACATTCGTCAGTGCAACTTTTAGATAGTTGAGCAACTCCGCCAGAAGTCGACTGTTTGTCAAAATACCAATGCATGCGGCCGTTGCATTTTTCTACACGCCGATCTATGCCTATGTTTAACTCAGGGGAATTAAGCGCCATTACAGCAATGAAATAAAATTTAGCAAAATTTTTATATAAATTTCTAAATGTAACTACTTACTAATAAAAGTAAATACACAGAAATTAAAAATATTTACGTATTTTCGCAGCCTCGAGCAGATATATTCCTCAGCGTCAGAATTTTTCTACACCGATTTGCCTTTTTTTTTTCCTCTTCCGACCTCTAGCTCTCAAACCTTTGGCAAATTTCAGCTGCGCCGCGGTGTGGTTGGGTGTTGTTTTCCAATCTGTATAATTTTAAAAATTAAATATACATTTTTATAGTTAAGAACGCTTGTTACGTTAGAATTCATAGTTAAATTTATTTTAATCTAGTTTCGGCGTAAATTCAACAATGTTTAAATGGTTTGAATTCTAATCGAATATTTTCAATAATAACTTCTCCAGAAGTAGCAAGCGCTGCTTTTTTTTTTGCAAAACTTTCTCTAAAAATTATGTCGTACAATAAAAATATGCTTGCTACTTGGGCTCGACTCCTAGCATGCACACTACTTGCTCTAACACAAAGTAAAACTAAAATTAAAAATATTTACATGCATATTCCTCAGCGGCAGAATTTTTCTACACCGATTTGCCTTTTTGCCTGTTCCGACCTCTCGCTCTCAAGCCTTCGGCAATTTCAGCTGTGCCACGGTGTGATTCGCCGACAGCTGCGGACACTTTTGGCTTCTTGACACGTTATCAGGACAGAATGTCGACGCGCTGTAGTAATTTTATTCTTGGGAGAACCGAAGCAAATGACCGGCACGTTAGTTACAGAACTTGCAGCAGAAATTTACCACAGTGAATAATATATATATTTTTCCCCCACACACAGGTCCAGTTAGGTGCACCCTTCGGTTCGACTTTTTTATCCTACACCTGATCCACGTAATAAAATATGCAAGATACGGTGGCTAAATCTCGCGATTCGCGGCAGCCGGATGTATATATTTACACTAGAAAAGGGTGATATTTATTTAGGAGAAAATATTGCTGGAGATATTAGCCTCTGCATGCATGCTCGAATCGAGATGCGCGATAATCGATGTCAACTGCGGTTGATCCATGAAGTAGAATATATTTCCGACTTATTTATTCAATCGATGGTAGAAGCGGATGCAAGGTGTTTACACCCCCATTCACAAACCTGACCCCTGTTATTTATACCTCGAAGAGGCGCATTAACACATCCCGATTTAAAATAATTCAAAATTCATGCAGGGAGTTTATTATAACGTACAATATGTGTAAATGCGCTTTATTTTAAAATACAATATGGAAACGTTGCTGTGTATATTAAAAAAAAAAAAAGACATAAAGCATGCCCCATAAGTAGCCGAATAAATTAAACAGCAGATGTTTCAGTAACAGCAGAAATTTCAAAACCAATTTTATTTATATTTTCAAACGTTATCCGCATTTATTTTCGCTACTACTCCAACATGTATTGCAAATATCTTTAAACGTTTGAAATGCCATATCCTGTAGAACATTAATAAAATGTTTATTTTCTAATTAATGATTACATATTTACACGATTATTAGCAGGAGTTAAAAAACGTACAAAAATAACAATGTGTCAGGGCAGTTTAATTTTTTTAGCCTATCCAAACCATCGACAGCTAAATACAATTAATGTCATAAGTACGACTGAACTTCCAATGTTATAGTAAATTTAAAAGTGGTTTGCTATATTTAATCAGAAATATATAGCAAACCGCTGTTACAATAGAAAATTAATCAACATACACCACTGGCATTAGCTAATTAATATTAATTGTACCGATATACAATGATTTCATTATTTCGACATGCACTTTACTTAATCGCTATGCAGCTAAACTTACAATTAGTCTCTTATACATACTACACACTGGAAACATTCTGAAACTCTCATGGCATGTGACAAAATAATTTGGGCACGGCATTAATTAAGAAATTTAGGCACCTAATCGAAACAATTTATATTTAACAATGAGTTGAACATGAAGCTTCAAGGCGCAAATAAAACAATTATTGTGTTATGATAGATCTCATTCGTGCTTTCGAGGCTAAACTGCAAGTTTTCCGCAAACTTGAAAAAAAAAGAACTTCCAATGTTATAGTAAATTTAAAAGTGGTTTGCTATATTTAATCAGAAATATATTAGAAAATATATTTTGCAAAATAAGCATAAAATTAGTGCATTTCGCTAGACGCAGAAAATTATATACATTTTATTATCATACGATCCAGTATTGATAATAATTTATTTTAAAATACAAAATTGATTTTATAAATTTATTGGCAAATACAGTGCAATTATTGAAATGTAGCTATAATGCTGGAATATTGACAAATGGGAATTACATTTGACAAATAGTGAAACGCAATTGATGCGCGGTGAAAAGCAATCGGAAAACTCTGTATTTAAGGTTAAATTTATTTTAATCTAGTTTCCCGCAAATTTTGTAATATTTCAAAAGACGTTTTGAGGACTGATCTAATACTCGCATTAACCCTGAGATAATACTTGCGAATTTCTTTTAAATGCCATAAAATTATTTGAGGTAACTCAGCGTCTGCAAAATAAGAATGAAATTCTTGCAATAAGAGAGCACGTTCGGCTGTTTTAGTTCTCTGTTATACCTATACACACCCTTATTAACATTATGTAGTTGCGAATCGGAATGGATATTCTAGCCTTATATCTACGGTGGAATCTTTCAAAGATTCTTGCTGTTTAGAACAATCTATTACGAAGATTGAGCAAGTTTTGTAGTCGCTGTAATTAAACAAACGCTTATTCGACTCTTTTCCATAGCACTTTTCGCGAAAACGGCTGTAATTTAGAAATGCTGGCGCATAATCGCTGCTATCAAAATCGAGATGCACTTTTAGATCGGGCACGCTTGAATGCATAGTCGGTCGGATTTCCGCTTTGGGAACCTGATATTTATCTCTCTCAGCAAGGTAACCCTCATCTTGAGTAAAAATATGCACTTCCAGTTGCCGCGCATCTCGCAACATCTCACAGCATAACACCTGCATTTTTTATATTTTAAATCGTATGGCAACGCTGACGTATTTTATCTTAGCCGGCCCTATGCGCGAACGCCCAAACATTTAATAAGAAAGATTCCACCGTAGATATAAGGCTAGAACAGGGGCGGCGGACCTTTATTCATCTACGCACCATTTTTCTAAAGAAACGTTTAATGAGGTCATGACGTGCCATCAAACAATCTTGACTTAGCGATTAAATGGAGAAAATATAAAACTAAATACTATCAATTTAACACTTTTTATTTGCAGCCAAAAATATATATTTTGTACAGCAATAGTAACATCATGTTTATTTAAATGAAAGAAAAATTAGTGCGACTTCCGCTGTTGCAAATTAGATGCTAAATAACTTATATTAGCTTCATACTTCGCTACTTTTAGCAGAATGCAAGCTGAACTGGAGTCATCTGACAAACGGCTTCTAAGTGAGTCTTTAATGTTATTCATTTCTGAAAATAATTACTCGCAGGCATGGGTAGATGAAAATACTGTTAAGGTAACAAAAGCCAGCTTCTTCAGACAGCTAAATGCGTCTGGAATTAAATTCTACGTTTTAATAATTTTGATATTGGCATTTTTACTCATATTACTTGATACAGATAGACTTTCTATTTCATCTAATTCCAACTCTTTCCTTGTTTCGATGCATTTTTGAATCCATATTGAACTAGACTGGAAATCAATCAGCTGCATTTCAGGTTCTCCAATTTCCAACCAATCAAATTTGGCCAAGTTCAGTTTAACATGTGAAGTCACATCAGGATACATAATAAACTTCAGTGTTTTCGATAATTCTTTGAACTAAAAATCTCGATGGCAATACTTTGATTAAAGAATTAATTACCGAATTAAACTCTTCAGTATGGAAAAGAGTCGAATAAGCGTTTGTTTAATTACAGCGACTACAAAACTTGCTCAATCTTCGTAATAGATTGTTCTAAACAGCAAGAATCTTTGAAAGATTCCACCGTAGATATAAGGCTAGAATATCCATTCCGATTCGCAACTACATAATGTTAATAAGGGTGTGTATAGGTATAACAGAGAACTAAAACAGCCGAACGTGCTCTCTTATTGCAAGAATTTCATTCTTATTTTGCAGACGCTGAGTTACCTCAAATAATTTTATGGCATTTAAAAGAAATTCGCAAGTATTATCTTAGGGTTAATGCGAGTATTAGATCAGTCCTCAAAACGTCTTTTGAAATATTACAAAATTTGCGGGAAACTAGATTAAAATAAATTTAACCTTTAAATACAGAGTTTTCCGATTGCTTTTCACCGCGCATCAATTGCGTTTCACTATTTGTCAAATGTAATTCCCATTTGTCAATATTCCAGCATTATAGCTACATTTCAATAATTGCACTGTATTTGCCAATAAATTTATAAAATCAATTTTATATTTTAAAATAAATTATTATCAATACTGGATCGTATGATAATAAAATTTATATTAATCTGCGTCTAGCGAAATGCACTAATTTTATGCTTATTTTGCAAAATATATTTTCTAATATATTTCTGATTAAATATAGCAAACCACTTTTAAATTTACTATAACATTGGAAGTTCTTTTTTTTTCAAGTTTGCGGAAAACTTGCAGTTTAGCCTCGAAAGCACGAATGAGATCTATCATAACACAATAATTGTTTTATTTGCGCCTTGAAGCTTCATGTTCAACTCATTGTTAAATATAAATTGTTTCGATTAGGTGCCTAAATTCCTTAATTAATGCCGTGCCCAAATTATTTTGTCACATGCCATGAGAGTTTCAGAATGTTTCCAGTGTGTAGTATGTATAAGAGACTAATTGTAAGTTTAGCTGCATAGCGATTAAGTAAAGTGCATGTCGAAATAATGAAATCATTGTATATCGGTACAATTAATATTAATTAGCTAATGCCAGTGGTGTATGTTGATTAATTTTCTATTGTAACAGCGGTTTGCTATATATTTCTGATTAAATATAGCAAACCACTTTTAAATTTACTATAACATTGGAAGTTCAGTCGTACTTATGACATTAATTGTATTTAGCTGTCGATGGTTTGGATAGGCTAAAAAATTAAACTGCCCTGACACATTGTTATTTTTGTACGTTTTTTAACTCCTGCTAATAATCGTGTAAATATGTAATCATTAATTAGAAAATAAACATTTTATTAATGTTCTACAGGATATGGCATTTCAAACGTTTAAAGATATTTGCAATACATGTTGGAGTAGTAGCGAAAATAAATGCGGATAACGTTTGAAAATATAAATAAAATTGGTTTTGAAATTTCTGCTGTTACTGAAACATCTGCTGTTTAATTTAGTTCGGCTACTTATGGGGCATGCTTTATGTCTTTTTTTTTTTAATATACACAGCAACGTTTCCATATTGTATTTTAAAATAAAGCGCATTTACACATATTGTACGTTATAATAAACTCCCTGCATGAATTTTGAATTATTTTAAATCGGGATGTGTTAATGCGCCTCTTCGAGGTATAAATAACAGGGGTCAGGCTTGTGAATGGGGGTGTAAACACCTTGCATCCGCTTCTACCATCGATTGAATAAATAAGTCGGAAATATATTCTACTTCATGGATCAACCGCAGTTGACATCGATTATCGCGCATCTCGATTCGAGCATGCATGCAGAGGCTAATATCTCCAGCAATCTTTTCTCCTAAATAAATATCACCCTTTTCTAGTGTAAATATATACATCCGGCTGCCGCGAATTGCGAGATTTAGCCACCGTATCTTGCATATTTTATTAAGTGGATCAGGTGTAGGATAAAAAAGCCGAACCGAAGGGTGCACCTAACTGGACCTGTGTGTGGGGGAAAAAATATATATATTATTCACTGTGGTAAATTTCTGCTGCAAGTTCTGTAACTAACGTGCCGGTCATTTGCTTCGGTTCTCCCAAGAATAAAATTACTACAGCGCGTCGACATTCTGTCCTGATAACGTGTCAAGAAGCCAAAAGTGTCCGCAGCTGTCGGCGAATCACACCGTGGCACAGCTGAAATTGCCGAAGGCTTGAGAGCAAGAGGTCGGAAGAGGCAAAAAGGCAAATCGGTGTAGAAAAATTCTGCCGCTGAGGAATATGGATGTAAATATTTTTAATTTTAGTTTTACTTTGTGTTAGAGCAAGTAGTGTGCATGCTAGGAGTCGAGCCCAAGTAGCAAGCATATTTTTATTGTACGACATAATTTTTAGAGAAAGTTTTGCAAAAAAAAAGCAGCGCTTGCTACTTCTGGAGAAGTTATTATTGAAAATATTCGATTAGAATTCAAACCATTTAAACATTGTTGAATTTACGCCGAAACTAGATTAAAATAAATTTAACTATGAATTCTAACGTAACAAGCGTTCTTAACTATAAAAATGTATATTTAATTTTTAAAATTATACAGATTGGAAAACAACACCCAACCACACCGCGGCGCAGCTGAAATTTGCCAAAGGTTTGAGAGCTAGAGGTCGGAAGAGGAAAAAAAAAGGCAAATCGGTGTAGAAAAATTCTGACGCTGAGGAATATATCTGCTCGAGGCTGCGAAAATACGTAAATATTTTTAATTTCTGTGTATTTACTTTTATTAGTAAGTAGTTACATTTAGAAATTTATATAAAAATTTTGCTAAATTTTATTTCATTGCTGTAATGGCGCTTAATTCCCCTGAGTTAAACATAGGCATAGATCGGCGTGTAGAAAAATGCAACGGCCGCATGCATTGGTATTTTGACAAACAGTCGACTTCTGGCGGAGTTGCTCAACTATCTAAAAGTTGCACTGACGAATGTAGCGTTTTTAATGCTATCGTTTTTGATGCTATTATAACAGTGGATCTTGTCGCCTTCATGCGAGAAACTTTCGCAAATTATTCTGACGACTATTTAGCTCAACTAATTTCCGATCGATTAAGAGACATTCGTGAGCATTATGTTCAAGTTCATAGCAACATTAGAGCAGAACTCAAAAATGCATTTAAAATATTGCTAAAATTACGAGAAACTAGATTTGATTTGCATGCTACTAAAACAGCCGAACGTGTTCTCTTATTGCAAGAATTTCATTCTTATTTTACCGACGCTGAGTTGCCTCAAATAATTTTATGGCATTTAAAAGAAATTCGCAAGTATTATCTTAGGGTTAATGCGAGTATTAGATCAGACCTCAAAACGTCTTTTGAAATATTACAAAATTTGCGGGAAACTAGATTAAAATAAATTTAACCTTAAATACAGAGTTTTCCGATTGCTTTTCACCGTACATCAATTGTGTTTCACTATTTGTCAAATATAATTCCCATTTGTCAATATTCCAGCATTATAGCTACATTTCAATAATTGCATTGTATTTGCCAATAAGTTTATAAAATCAATTTTGTATTTTAAAATAAATTATTATCAATACTGGATCGTATGATAATAAAATGCATATTAATCTGCTTCTAGCGAAATGCGCTAATTTTATACTTATTTTGCAAAATATATTTTCTAATATGCGCCTTCTATATTTGTATATGTGCTTATATTCTAACTCTATAGTTATGTTTAACAATTGGCTGTTATAAATGTTTTTTATTGTTCGTTGTTTGAAATTTCGGAAAACAGAAGCAAATGTCCGACGCGTAAGTTACAGAACTTGCAGTAGAAATTTGTTATACCACATTGTCTTGAGCTCATTACAAAATTGCCGAAGAATTGTGTAAATGATCAATGCTTGGATCATACGATAATAAATGCATACGTCTAGTGAAATTAATTAATTTTATTTGTGTATGGGCTTATATTCCAGCTTTATAGTTACATTTCAATAATTGCATTGTATTTGTCAATAAATTTTTCGGAGAGCAGAAGCAAATGACCGACGCGTAAGTTACAGAACTTGCAGTAGAAATTTGTTATACCACATTGCCTTGGGTTCATTGCAAAATTGTCGAAGAATTGTGTAAATGATCAATGCTTGGATCATATGATAATAAATGCATACGTCTAGCGAAATTAATTAATTTTATTTGTGTATGGGCTTATATTCCAGCTTTATAGTTACATTTCAATAATTGCATTGTATTTGCCAATAAATTTAGAAAATCAATTTTGTATTTAAAAATTAATGCATATTAATCTGCGCCTAGTGAAATGCGCTAATTTTATACTTATTTTTGCAAATATATTTTCTAATATGTACTTCCTATATTTTTTATGTGCACTTATATTCTACCTCTATAGTTACATTTTAATAATTGTATTGCATTTTGAAAATACATTTATAAAAACAATTTTGTATTTTATTCTATGCGTGTGAAATGCGCTAATTTTATACTTATTTTTGCAAATATATTTTCTAATATGCACTTCCTATATTTGTATGTGCACTTATATTCTACCTCTATAGTTGCATTTTAATAATTGTATTGCATTTTGAAAATAAATGTATAAAACAATTTTGTATTTTTATTCTATGCGTGTGTATGTGTATGCGTGCTATACGAATTATTATATTAATATAAGAGTTGAAGTGCTGACTGGTTGGTATGTACGTTGACACCAACGTGCAGGTATAGTAAATAAAACAAGAAATTAACTTAATATAGCATTTATTTTCTTAAACGTAAATTACATTTCAAGCCTACTAGTATCTAGCCTAAAAGGGTAGAGCGCCGAGGGTGATTGCTATGCGTCGAATATTGAGGCTGGAAAGGTAGTATGCGATTTCATTGAAAGTATAACAACTTCTTATACATCTCTATTGTTTCTTCTAAATCTAAAGGTTAATCAGATGCCTTTTCGGATGGCTGCGATATGCCCAGGTGTTTGCGCATCGGATCCATTTGAATTGTTCTATGCTATGTCTTATTATAAACATGACTACATTTTGAAGTATATCGAACCTAGGAGGTTAATAATAATAATAATAAAAATATGTTACGATGATGATTACAGCGAGCTAGGCCGATTTTCGCTCGCTCGCTGCTGAGGCAGCCAAATCAATAATCGATTGCAAATAGGTAGTATGCGCGCAAACAAAAAGCAAGAGATCAGCAATTGGCCGCAAGCTGATAACGCTTAAGGTGCATTATTTAAAAGCATTTTTTAAGATTGACTGTTTAATAAAATAAAAGTATTCTTGTTATAAATTCGTGCGTTAATTTAAACGTTTTTCGAAGAAATTATTTGTACATTTAGCGCATTTTAAATAAGTCTTGTTTGTTTGGCCGAACGCTTGCTGCAGAAATTTTAATCCGAAACTTGTCGCAGCGATTTATAATTGCAAATAATGCATTTTAATCTGCTCCTCCTATATTTGCGCATATGTTTTATATTGTATTTACATAGCAATACTTGTATTGTATCATATGTTAATAAATTTATATTAATCTACATTTCCTTAAATGGAGCAATTTAGCATTATTAACTTGAATTGCATTATTGTTTGTTTTATTTGACTTGCACGCACGATGAAGAACTTGTTGTAGAAACTTACCACGTTGGGGGCTACCTGCAGGCATAGGAAATAAAGCAAGAAATTAACTTAATAGTTCATTTATTTTCTTAAACGCAAATTACATTTCAATAGCGCTAAATTAAGTATTCCACATAATTCTTCAAATAAAATAAATAAATAGACATTCGTAAAAATGATTTTAAATAGTGTAACTTATAGTTGAATACTTTAGATTATATGCAGCAGGGTCGGGTTTTGTGAACTTTTGCAATGTTAAATAATTCAAACGATCAGTTTAGCGCAAATCCGCGAGAACATGCGCCCTTGTGCTTGCAAATTCTTACGACATCTCCAATTTTGTACTTAGGTTTGCGCCGATTTATTTTTAAATGTTTGTCTTTATAAGCAAATAATTAAGTAGCAGGTTTAACAGCTATCGGATCCATTTGAATTGCTCTATACTACGCCTTATTATAAACATGGCTACATCTTGAAGTATATCGAACCTAGGCCGCTAATAATAATAATAATAATAATAATATGTTACCATGATGATTGCAGCGGCTAGACTGATTTTCGCTTGCTCGCTGCTAAGGCATCCAAACCAATAATTGATTGCATATAGGTAGTATACGTACAAACAAAAAAGCAAGAGATCAGCAATTGATCGCAAGCTGATAACGCTCAAGTTGCATTATTTAAAGGCATTTTTAAGAATAATAATCAGTCAAAATGTTACATCTAAACTACACAAATACAAGCGTTCATGTTATAAATTCGTGCGTTACTTTAAAACATTTTTCGCAGAAATTCTTTGCGCATTTAGTACATCTTAAATAAGTCTTGCTTGTCGAACGTTGTGCTTTCATCCTGCCGTACTCTTTAGATAAACGTTTGTAGCAAACTACACACCTTCGCCTATTTTTAGAGCGTTCTAATACATGCGTATACGATTTTTTTTCTACACCCTTCTTCTTGGCCTCCAGCTTCTCTTCCTTGCCTTGTTCCTCATCCGCCCCCTCGCTCAAGTTTTCGGCAAATTTCAGCTGTGCCGGCGGTGTGGTTTGGGAATTGCCTTCCAATTTGTATAATTTTAAAAATTAGATATACATTTTTATAGTTAAGAATGTTTTTTGTTTTAGTTAAATCGCTTGTTGCGTTAGAATTCATAGTTAAATTTATTTTAATCTAGTTTCGCCGTAAATTTAACAATATTTAAAATGACTTGAATTCTAATCGAATATTTCCAATAATTTTAAAATAGCTTTTCTACAAGTAGCGAGCTACTTGCAGCCAGCAATAAAATAAAATGTTAGCAAAACTTTTCTAAATGCAACCGCTACATTCAATCCAAACAACTATTTACTAATGCAAAGCAAATGCAAAAAAAAATAAAAATTAAAAAATATTTACATTTTTTCCAAAGGCTCTCGAGAAATTTCTACAGCCGCTTCTTCACTTTCGAAGACTTCACTTTGGGAGTCGCTGTTAAGCTGCGTGTCGTCTTCTACAAATCTCAGTGACGGGGTTGGGAATTGTTTTCCAACCTGCTCGAGCCCCAAAAACTCCAGGTACAGCCGCCTTTTGTTCAGAGATGTTATATCATCTTCCGTGAGAGCATCTACTAGTCTTTTCGGTAAAAACAGGGTACCATGCTTCAATTCGCATAAAATAAATTTGAAGCCGCCTTGTTTGGCAAATCCCGACTTCAGTTTTAAAATGTGGTATTTTCTGTTTAATTCCAACTCTCCAGCCTGCAGCTTCACCTTCCGGGAAATGGCGCTAACATTATTCAATTTGTTTAGATCCATTTTAAATTTGATTAATCGCTACTCACAGAGAACAGCTTTGTAAGAGCGGATAGTAGCTTGCAATTGTCGGCACTTTTGGATTCTTGATACACTATCACAGCCGAATTTCGACGCACTGTAGCAATTTTATTATTCTTCGATAGCTGAAATTTCGGAGAACTGAAGCTAATGGCTAAAAGTTTGATCGGGCACGTAAGTTACAGAATTTGCAGTAGAATTTGTTGCAGTGAATGCTATATATACATATATTTTTCCCCCATCACACGCCCATATCCAACGTATATGCGCGCCGGATGCAGCTGTTTACAGCCCTTTACAGGCCTGGAACGACATGTTGCAGCACGATTGAAAATAATTAATTCATAAAAGCAGGTGTTATGGGGAGAGATTTACGATCCGAATGCAGGTGCCGCCGGGGGATGCAGCTGCGCGATGTTATCGGGCGAGATCTATGACATGCAGATGCACCGGATACAGGTGTTCGCAGCCCTTTACAGACCTGCGGGCGACATGTTGCAACACGATTTAAAATAATTAATTCTAAAAGCAGGTGTTAAGCAGCGAGATTTACGGCAACAGGAAGTGCATATTGTACTCAAGAAAAAGGGTTGCCGCATCCTACATTTAAATAATTTATTCAATCGAATGCAGCTGTTCATGCAGGTGTGCCGAATTCAGCTTTTCCCAGGCCTGCGGACGACATGCTGCAACACAATTTAAAATAATTAATTCATAAAAAAGGGCTGCCGCATCTTACATTTAAATAATTATTCAATCGATGCCAGCACCGGATGCAGGTGTTCACAACCCTCACAGACCTGATATTTATCCCTCTGCGACATGCCGCAACACGATTTTAAATTATGAATTCATACAATTACGGCTCATAATTGCATTTTAAAATAAGCGCATTTACACACGGCGTGGCGTAGAAACCAATACTAACAATCAAACCCTTATGGAAGCGAGAATGCCACAGTGCGCGTTATAATAAATTCGCTGTATAAGGCTGAGATAATGACCAGCTAAAATGGACACAGCAAATTCGAACAATCGCAAAAATTCAGCGAGCAGGCTTGCAAAAACGCAACACGAACCCTACGCCTCGGAAATCGAATCAATCGCAAAAATCAATCGATAATACTGACCATCAGCGGCAAATCGTTGCCAGCTGAAAGGACATCGGCCGCAGTGCGCCGCGGTCAGTTCGGACCACCAGGCAGGGGGAGGGGATATGCATTGTTTGGCACAGACCTCTCAGCCATTGTTTGTCACAGAACTCTCATAGCTTAACTACTGATGACCTAAAAATTGTAAAGGTTTTAACTACAACAAGCAACTCAATTCTTTTGAAAGCTCGGCCATTTTTTAGAACCGAGATAATAAACTTTTGAACAAAGATGGTGGACCAATACCGTCCTCCATCTTGTATAATTTGTTGGAGTTACATTGACCGTCGGCCATGTTCATTGACCCTCGGCCACGCCACGCCTCCGGGGTCAGACAGTATAAATAGATGCAAAATGGGCGGTCATCGCCCACTTCCATTTGTGATTGGGTCACGAGTATATCGTTGTCTTTTTGCAGTGTTAGTTTTTCGAAGCTACTGATGATGACATCTTGGCTGTCGAAATACATATATAGCAGTTGTTAAATATTTGTGTGGTGAGGGGTTTTAACAATTTGTGATATTTTCAAACCGGCTCCAGCAGTGTTTTAAATAAGCGTACTACTTATTATATTGCCCCTGAATATATCGATTAATTTATCCAATTTTGCAACTGCCTTTATAACAGTTGTGTGCAATTACAATACCCATAATCTGGTAAAGAAATAGCTCGATTAGGGGACCCACGAAAAGTTACAACAACAATTTACTTGTGAAGAATCGCTAAAGGCAGCTACCAGTTCCTCCTTGAAACTTAAATTTTTTGTTCGAGTTATGATTATTATATTCATCTAGCGTGACATATTCGACTTGTCTTAATATTTCGACTTCGTTAACGCCAAAGCGGTTGCTGTCTTACAAAACTATGTAGTTTTATGAGACCATGATTATATGTAACGTTGGTTTGATTGCGATTGTTAAGAAATTTTACATGGCGCGGGTCATGTCACTTGGAACCCCTTACTTTCTGAAACTGCAACCCAATGTACACATGTCATGACAAGAGCATGACATTCATTTGTTACACTTTCGTACTCATTTAATAAAGCTGGCGAGTTTTCAGATGTCGTCTCTTTCTATCCTAAATATAGAGTACCTATCTGTATTAAGGTCACTAAATCACGTTAGCGTAGCTAATGTGATTTAGTGACCTTAATCTGTATGTATGCTGGGTTGCAGTTCCAAATTAGTAAAGGGTTCCAAGTTATGTGGCCTACCCTGTCTAAAAAGTAAGTTGACTTATAGCAAAGAATATAGATAGGGGAAGAAGGACAGCCTATGGGTTATTAGCGTATTATTTAAAAGCTCCTCAGTTCTTGCCTGGTCCTCAAGCAGCCGCCGCCAGTACTAATAAACTTGTTCACGGCCACGGTCGAGAGACGCACTTACAGATTCCTGTCGCATTTTTCCCAAGAACGAGTCTCAGCGTTGCCAGATTGCAAGGAAGTTACAGAGTTATGATTTTAACAGCAATTTGTATAAGAGCGAAATTGGTAATTGATTTTGCGCTCAAATATACACAAGATTTTATACAGAGTGGGGTAATTTTCGAGGTGCCACCATTGGCATCTCGGAAACGGTAAGAGATACAACTTCGGTCAAATGGGGAAAAAGGTGCACATTTATGAGGCCAATTTATTGACGCTTCTGTTTTCCGAAAAAAGCGCATAGCCTACTTGTTATAATCGAAAAACTGAAACTGGTCGATTTTTTCAACCATGCATAACTTTTTTATTATTTCATATAATTTTAATTTTCAAAAAAGAGCTTGTAGGAAATTGTAGGCTCTACAGAATAGCTCTACTTTAATATTTTTCTGATTCGTAATTTTCGAGGTACAGCCCAAACCTACATTTTTTAAATGGAACGGATATCAAAATTTTGCATCATTGGAAAGCTTATTTTTTTCCCTTTTCATTCATGTATGGTTTCATATACTTATTTTCACAAACTTTTAAAATATTTCATAAACACTTTTTAATCTAGTGTGCCTTGACTGTGTTAGTTGTGAAACAAATGAATAGTGTGCTGTGGTTGCTATGTAACAAAACAAAAGACAATTTCCAGTGAAAACTTTCTAAACATACTGCAATAAGAAATAATAAGCTACTAACTACTCAAAGTTTAATCATATGCTCAAATGATAGTTATTATTAGTGACTTTTATTTGATACTTTTTCCACAAATATTAAAGTTTGGCAAATGTTTTACGTTTTATGAAAATAGGTTTCTCGGTCAGTTCTATCGTAAATAAGTCAATAGTCAATAGGTCGTTACCTACTTTCGATTAATTCTTCATTAGCATCGTTCCTTACTGATGTGCTTTCCTGTAAGACGTGTCCCCATTCCTTAGACTAATTAACAGGACAGCTTATAAGAATTTCTTCTGGAAATTCAACATTCAGTTGTGCTGAAGTTTGTCTTCAGTGTTGCCGTACTCTTTTCACGTTTCCTTTTCCGAAATTGATCACTCGAACGCTTATTTTAATCATGGTTAATTCGTGCGTATATTTTGAATGTAAGCGAAATCGCAGACCGACTGCGATTTAAGCTTTTTTCGTGTTCCTATAGAAAAAGAAAGACGCGATTTGTGGTTGATTAATTGTGGCAATCCACAGCTTTTCACGTTATCTGAAGAACGATTACGTGAAAGAACTGTGTGTGCCATGCATTTATCCGAAAAGCAGTTTATGAATTCAAGAAAAAATAGGCTGAGTCATAATGCTGTTCCCTTAAATTACAAAACTGCCATGCAACCTGACCACGCAACATCGCCAGTGTCGCCCAAAGAACTCGCATTTAAAAAAGAGATCATGCCAAGGGTCTATGGTAAAGCGGCGTCTTGTTCGGCTCTTTTCATTTGGATGAAGATCATATTGCTTCGCCTATGCAATTAGATGCAGATACCATACCGGATTCGTCTATGATACAGTTCCTTTAAAAATGCCCGTTCTGTATACAGTGTGGTGATAACGTCCCGCACAAATTCATTATTTTTCTTATTTAATGTGTTTTGGGAAAAAACCGAAACACGTCATTTTATTTTTTAAAAAAGACTCAATTTCCCCCTTATTTTGATAGATCTCCTCACCAGTTAAATGATGATGTAAAAAAATAGTGCCCCTCGTAGGTCTAACAATGTTTTGAGAAAAATACACATGAAGTTCAAACAATTCAGAATTTATTTTAATGAAAATAAGAGCTATGACAAAAACTGCCTAATTTTGATTTTAAAACATTTACCACTGTTTCACAAATGTGTCAAAGTCAACAATTTAACGTTTCTAAGGAAACAGATGTGGTGCGTATATTTTAATTAAAAAGAATTCTGAATTTTTTGAACTTTATGTGTATTGTTCTCAAAAAATTGTTATGTGGGGTACTAATTTTTTATATCACCATTTAACTGGCGAGATCTATCAACATAAGGGGGAAAAATGGGATTTCCATTTGAAAACATTAATAATGACGTTATAGCGCAGAAACAAAAGCCTCCCTCCTCCTTCTATTATTTTAAAATTAATTGTTTATTTTAATTGTCGTTACTATTTTGCTTCAAAGAATCAGAAAATAAAAAGATCGAGTTTTTATGCCATACAAAATATGATTTTCAGGGACTTCGAAAATTTCACCTAACCATGTTAGGAGGCGGGGTTTTACGATAGCGCTCAAGCAGCCATTTTGAGGAAAATAACTATACTGTTAAATGCAAAAGAAAATATGAACAATTTCCAGTATGGGAAAGTCTAGGGACGGTGCCATGTCCACTTTTTAAAGAATAAAATTGACGTGTCAGGGTTTTCCCGAAAAACATTAAATAACAAAATTACTAATTTTGTGTGGAACTTTATCACCACACTGTATAATAAAATTTTTAAATCTTCCATCGATAGTAGGTTAACACGATGTCCGATTATAGGGGCTTAAATCTTATAGTTTCCCCAAATTTGTTGCTCGATCTTCTTGTAGGTACTAATTAAATAAGGTATAATTAGTTAAAATTTCTTTTAAAGTTTTATTAATTAAATCAAAACTAAATCCCAAGCGTAAGTATACAGGGTGATCAATTTTCACTTCTTTAGGCGTTTTTATTCAATAACACAAAATGAACAAAAGTTGGCAGTTTCATAAAATACAGAAAAATTATTGACGCTTTGAATTCTCTGATAAATTGTGTAGAAATATGTAGGCAAAACAATGAGCTTGTAAAGCATTTTTTCGATGACTGACATCGAAAGTAGATTTTTCTCACTGTCATTTGACAACAGAAAGTTGACATTTGCCGCTGAGCGTGCGTTTTCATTATTTTGCCGCTCGCCGAGCGTTTTGGGTTTCCGCGTGAACAAAATAGGTAGCCACGTCCGAATGTTTCCTTGACAATGCCCGACATTTGTGGAAATAATCGCGTCACATGTCTAATAGACTGCGCGAGTAATGTTAACTTGATTGTCAATTAATTTTTGCGATAAAATAAAATTTGACATTTTCCTTTAATAATATGCTCAGTCGTCGAAAAAATAGTATGTATGTTTCGAGCTAAAAGTGCGGTTGCCGCTTTTGCATGATTGCTGGTTTCGACTTCGTCTCAACCAGCAATATTCATGCGCAAGCGGCAAGAATGCACTTTCAGCTCTTAACATACAATATACTATTAATGGAGCCTACAGCATGAAAATCTTTTCTGTTATTAGTATGTTTTATTTTTAAAAACCATATTTCAACAGGCCATGTTAGAAATGCCAACACCTACCAAAACAAGAAAGCGCCGTAGTTCTGCTGTGCTACATCAAAAAATTGCAAAACTGCGAAGACAAGTGATGGCAAAAAATTCACAAATTTACCGTATAAAGAAGCAATGTGCACGAAAGGGGGCTAATTTAGATGCATTGGGCTTGAAACCAAAAACCATTCGCGTCTTTGTAAATATTCAACTTTCTCACAAATCTAAACAACCTTGGACAGAAGCTGAAAAAGAATTGACCTTAAATATGTACCACAAATCTCCAGCCCTCTACTTTTTTATGAGAGAAAAATTAAAATATACTATGCCCTCCAAATCTACAATAGTTTCATGGTTAAGGTTAAACCAACTTAATACAGGCACCAGTACGGAACTAATGAAAAAACTGGCTGTTAAAGTTAACAGCATGACCGATGATGAAAAACAGTGTGTCGTATTACTTGACGAAATGCATTTAAAGAAAGGTCTAGAATATAATCCACGCCAAGATATGATTGAAGGTTTCGAAGATTTAGGACATCTTGGACGGAAAAGCAAAATCGCTAGTCAAGCACTAGTGTTTATGGCAAGAGCACTTATTCACAAATGGAAGATTCCTGTCAGCTTTTATGTTTCTTCAGGTACCATTAAACATGGAGAGCTATCTTCCCTCATTATTAAAAACATCGAAGAGTTACAAAGAATAGGACTTAAAGTGCGTGCTGTTACTAGTGACCAAGCTGCTACAAATACAGCTGCATTTTTAAATCTAGGAGTGACTGCAGAAGAGCCGTATTTTTTTGTCTGCGACGCAAAAATTTTTGCAATATATGACGTACCGCACTTGATAAAAAGCGTACGGAATAATCTCCTATCAAGGGATTTTTACGTGGAGGGCAAGAAATTTTCTTGGAAAGATATCGAAGAGGCATACAAAATAGATAAATCTTCTTGTACTGTTCGAGCAGCTGTAAAAATCACGGATGCACACATCTACCCCAATACTTTCCAGCGAATGAGGGTTAAATTTGCAACGCAAGTGTTTTCCAACACATGAGTGCTACGATAAGAACTGCTGTTGGAACGGGCGAGTTAAAAGCACCAGCGCTCTGGATACTGCAGAATTCGTACAGAAAATTAACTATTTATTTGATTGCTTAAACAGTCGAATGCTGAAAGACCGTACCCATATGCATGTGCTCTGTCCGTCAACGTACCGCTTACTGAAAATAATTTGAAAGAGTATTTGCAGTGGGTTAAGACTTGGCAAACATATACATCTAATAACAAGGTGAACCAAGGTGTTTATTGTTTTAAGGGACTTATTTAACCATGCAGTCAGTTATGGAGCTATGGGAAGACTTAAAACAAGAGGGTCTGTTTCCTCCTGACCAGCAGACTAAACCAAGATCCTCTAGAAAATCTTTTCGCGGTCCTGAGGTATAGGGGAGGCAATTCTTCGAACCCCACAGTAAAATCTTTCCGCCAAGCACTACAGTTCAACATGCTGGTTAAATTGCAGCATCCTACAGAGAGCTCCAACTGCGAAGTTGATGAACATGCTGTTGTTAACATGGCGAATGTTGAAGTGCCGTGACTCTGTAGTGCATCTAATGAACTGTTTTTACAGCAAAAAGACTATGGTGCGGGCTACTGTGTTATTTACCTAAAAAAACCTTCAAATATTTTAATAAAAATAGTTACAATGTTACTTGAACATTTTGAATATTATTTTAAAAATAGTAAGTCGTGTGTAAGTTTTAAGAAAACATTATTAGCATATAGTGTAAATAAATTGAAAATTTTAGTACCAGGGTGGCTTAACGAGCAACTCTCATAAACTGTTTTAATTAATCATTTAATTAAGTGCAAACTCCATAAAACGTTGAATGGCTATCGCAAGATTTAAGGACTACAAACCAGTCTGGTACACGCAACAAAAAATACAACATTTAAGTAATGTTTAAAGCTTAAAAAATATACGTTTATATGCTTACAGATATATTTGTGTACTTCCTATTCTTTGTAACTTTGTATATTATATTGTTTTATTGTATGTAATATTTACACCTTGAAAATCTCATTTATTTAATAGATTATTGAAATTGGCGAGAGTAAGAAATGTATAACATCTTTATTTCAAAATATTTTAATTTAAACTGGCGTTAATGGATCTGACTCAAATTTCCTATAATCTGCCTTAAAAAAAGTAATTAAACCCGTAAAAGGTTGGGGCAAATTGGGGTTCAATCCCTAACAATAGGTACCTAACTCTTTATTAACAAATTATTATTTATATCGCCCAAAAATTATGTTAATGCAAGTAATAATAATTTATTTAAAAATAGCTATTTGGCATAATTTTTGAGCGACTTAAGTATAATAATAATAATAATCAATGTCGTTTATTGAGAAAAAATAAATAAAATTGTTATTTTACAATATACTTGAATTATGAATACATAAGTTGCTCAAAGGGGCGAAGTTCAGGCGTGCTAATCGAATTAGCATACTGTTCTACCACTTAACCCAAGGTAAATAAAGAAAACAGATAATTTGTTAAAAAAGGTATATTGTTGGGTATTGAACCCCAACCCTCGATAGTTTGCAGCTCTTTAACCACATAAGTTCTTTTTGGTTTCTACTCTAATTTACGTTTAAAGTGCAGTAATTTAAACTAGAGTATAAATTATTAAATAATTGTGAGTTTTCTGTGAAAACCGCCCCGATTAATTTTTTTAATAACAGATTGTACAGAACTTGGGTCAGATCCCTAATCACCAAATTAAATTTTGCATACATTTCTGAAAGATAATTTAATGTCGATAATATATGTTCGAATAATATTGTCTTATTCTTTGCTGAGACTATACATAGAGAGATAGCCAACTTAAATCTGCTAAATACACATTTTTTAATGCATCAAGTAAATGAGATATTCAAGGCGTACTGTTTTAGTAGCCGTACTCTATTCGTATCAACTTCACAAGATACAATATTATTTGTGTTTTATTTGCTTTTTAAAATAGATCATTGTTAAACTATATTAATCGTCAACATTACTTGAACAATAATTTCCTCTCGTATTAAAATTTTTAATGTTTATTAATTTTTTTTTGCCATTATTTGTACATAGCTAATTCTATATTTATTATAGAATTTTGTGAGAATAAAGTGGGGACAATCCGTATTCCGTATAATCTTGTGCTCATCGGTGAACTTTTTGTTGAAATTATATTAGAAACCTCTTATGTATAATTTTTATAGGTACCTAGCTACCTATTAAATGTTTAAAAGTGTTGCATGTGAAACTTATAAAACCTTTATTTTACTAGTACGAGTTCATCCGATTGACAACAAATGTTTAAATAATAACAAAACATACCAAAGAATATACACCTATATTTAATATTCTTTGTAACAAACTTAACTTAGATGTAAGCAGAATCAAACTACTTAAATATTCTTTGGCAGAATACAAGTTTATTTCGGGTAGGTACAACCATTGTAAAACTATTGGAATTGTAGAGAGAAAGTTCTTGCAACACTGTTATAGCTCAAGAATGCTAATGACGCATTTACCTGCTGAATGCCACTGATAAGGTAATCACTTTGATGCTAGGAGCTTCCAGCGGCATTTTCGAACAAAAAAATGATATATTTAACCAAGTAAATAGTTATCGAACCCAATTCACAACATATACTTTATAGCCCATAAGGCTGTCCTTCTTCCCCTATCTATATTCTTTGCTTATAGTACCTTCATACTAACTATTGAATATGATCATTTTAATTAAGTTATGTTGAGTTAAAAGACGCCAACTGGCCATGAACGAAGCTATTCAAAAAGTTATCTTATTTTGTTCTGATATATATTTAGCATAGCTATTCATTTTCTGTGGCAATATTGCATTAAATTTCAGGTTTCAAAATGGCTTCTGTTGTGATTTTATCTAAACAAATTCGTATTATTATTATTTTTTGTATATAAATATTGATTAATATTTATTAAGCTTTCTTCAACAAGTCACACAAATTACAGCAATCAGTCACCAGCTTCATCAATTCTAACTGATTGGCAATTTAGCTGATTATGCAATAAAACTTGAAAGTTGCACTCTCTTTCATCCATTTTCCCAACATTACTGATAGTCACTATCTCATATTTGCTTGAAAGTGAATCGAAATTTTAAATTCCTTTTTGCGCTGGTGGCGGGGGGGGGGGGTCCAGGAAAACTTAACTTCAAGTTGTCGACCAAAATTCCTATGTGCTATTTCCTGCGATCTTTAAAAAAGGTGGGCTTGATTTTTTTGCTGTAACTCGGTTCCCGTTAACGGTACATGTTAATAAAGTGGACATTTTATTTAGAACTAGCGAATTACCCTAGCAACGTTCCGCTTCGCTAACTACACGATTTAATTAAATTAATATAATTTAATTTTACTTTACTTTTTCGTACTTTTTTTGAAAACAAAAACCGGCCTATGATCTAAGTCTAAAAATTAACAAAATTTTAAGCTATCATATAATTTAATCGGTCCAGGAGATAGCGAACAAAGATACATACATTCATAGAAAGAGACCACCGAGTTCATGGTATAGATTTTTTGTGCTCTACAATTTATGTTTAATTACTTTTCCACTTGCAACCAATATTAGTCGAGAATCGAACAAGAAGGAAGCCTGAAGGGGCTTTTTTGCTTGTGTTTCGTTCCTCGTCCTATTTGGCGAAAAAGTAGTTTAAACTGGTAGAGCTTAATAATACCTACAACTTAACCTGTTATAAATTGAAATGCGACTAATAAAATTACGACTTGCAGAGCGGACCAAAGTCGGCAAGTCGGCCATAATTTTGATTCCATGCATCGTACTATTACATAAATGACCGGGATCGGTAGCTCAGTGGTTAAGCATTCTGACTACTGATCTAAGGTCGCGAGTTCGATATGCGGTCCGGTGAGGTTTTTGAAAACAAAAAATGCAGATGAACAGCCTCTCAGAATGCCATCATTCGGAAGTGATGTAAAGCCGTGGGTCCCATGTTATTACTACAATGTGTAGCATGTAAAAGATCCCTTGCGGGGTAGTCTCGGCAAAATTCTAAGTAGGACTAAGGTACCTGGTACTCTGCATGCCTAGACCTTGTCCATTAACAAACAAACAAACAATTACATATCTGACATATAAATTTAATTAAATTATATGAATCATTATATTGCATAGAGAATATAATTCGTTGAATTTTGAGCCAATCATCATCTCTTCAATTAGGACATTGGCTAATAGGATCTTGTACCATACTGACAATATAGCGACTTATGATTTGTGATTTGGTGCGAGCTAGCTTGGCTTTGTTTCACGTATCAAATGAACTAATTTAGAATGTTAATGATTTTTCTAGGTTAGGTCGAGGGTTTTAGGCATAAAAAGCAACAAAAGGTGTGTTTGAGGCCAACATTGATCATTAGCATTGATACTCACGCAATAAAATAGCATTACGCTCTCTCTGGTTTATATTTTAAATTATTATACTTACTTTCTTTCTAAATGTAATTCGTAGTACGCCTAATCCTCTTATATATATTTCTAAAGTCCTGACTCACTCACTCATTCACTCACTCACTGACTCATCAACGGCCAGCCCAAACCCTTGGACTTAGAATGCTGAAATTTTGTACAGAGGTTCCCTTTATGATGTATACAAGGAATAAGGAAGGATATTTCGAAATTCAACACTTAAAGGGGTTAAAATGGGGGGTTCCAATTTTGTATGGAAAATCATTTTAAATAGACATTTCGACTTGAAACTTCGTAGGAGTACTTCTAAAATAAATAAGCAAATACGTATTTCGTGATTTTCCGAAAATCAACCCCTTAGGGGTGAAATGGGGTAAATAAGCCTATAAATCGATATGAGTGTCGTTATTGAGGTTTCTTGGGACGTTGATTGCGAAAATGGCATTTGAAATTTGGCAAGCAGATTTCTAATAGGAAGTAGGCATCCGCTAAGAAGGATTTTTGAAAGTTCAACCCCTAAAGGGGTAAAAAAAGAGGTTGGAATTTTGTAAGATCAAATTTGAACTAAGTCATTCAAAGTTTTTGAAATAGAAGATGGACGGACGGGACGGGAAGGGAAGAGACGAGACTGGACGGTAAGGGATGGGATGGGAAGGGAGGGGAGAGAACGGGGCGGGACGGGACAGGAAGGGAAGGAAAGAGAAGGGATGGTATGGGAGGGGGGACGGAGGGGACAGGACGGGACGGACGGAAAAGGAGGGGACGGGACGGGACGGAAAGGAGGGGATGGGACAGGACGGGACGAAAACGGGACGGACTGGACGGGAAGGGATGGGATGGGAGGGGAGGGGACGGGACCGCTCGCGAGGGACGGGACGAGACGGGACGGGAAAAGGGACGGTGACGGGACGGAAAAGGACGGGGACGGGGATGGGGATGGGATGACAGAAATAATTAGTCATTATTTAATACACAAATAACGAACCTCGGGCGTACAAAGTCGCTGGTAACAGCTAGTAATCTATATTTTTTTAAGAATATTATTTCGTTATATCCCAGTGGAAGAAAATACAACTCGTCTTACGAGATTACAGATTTCGGATTATAATATTCATAAAAAACCATCGATAGTAATAAGCGTACTAGGTAATATATTACCCCTGAAAATCTTACAAAACAACTTGAAGTTCAACTTTCCTGGACTCGCCAACATTCCAAAAAAAAACCCGGTGTTTAAAATTTCGGTTATTAAGATTATTACTAAGTACTAAACATTGTTCAAAGTACTAGGTCACTTACAATCCGAGTCTCAAGTTCATATGTGACTTTTGAAAGATATGACCCGTTGTTTATGTATTCTGAAATGAAGAATGTCATTACATTATTAGAATGATTATATTTCACCATGTCATTACATTATTAGAATGATTATATTTCACCAAGCATGCAGTACATAATATTATATGATTGCACATTACTAAAAAAAATTTAAATACTTTAACTATTTGGAATGACAATTATTCTGAGCAGTACATAAACTACCTCTCGCCCTCTCACCATTACATCATGATTGATATGTTGTAGTCCATTGTGCATTCTGCATTTCAACCATTCCGCCAATAAAATTTTCCCACTGCAGTCGGTCTTGAGCTCTGCATAGTAGCTGAAGGTGGTTCGGCTAAAATACTGCTCGCGTGATATCAAGCCATCGCTTAGGGGATCTGCCTCTCCGTCTTTTGTCATGTGGTTTTCTTGAACAATAGTTTTCTCCATGTTGTTTTTTTCTAGCAATATGGTCCAAGAGTTGAAGTAGAGATGGGCGAGTAAGTGAGTATTCACGCACGTTTCACGCTTGTTTCAAACCCTCACCTTCACGCACGCGCACGCTCACGTTCACTCACGTTCACAGCGTGAACCGTCACTTACGACGTGACCCGCAGCTTTTATTTGAAAATTCAAATTCAGGTAGAACAGAATATTCAAACTTAAAAGCAATAAAGGACCCACAATAGAACTAAAAACTCTAAAATAAAATACGTTTTGCACGTAAAATAATTTACGCGATATGTTGCACTCAGAATAAATGGTAGACACAAAAAGAAATAAATGGCAATTGACTACAATAGCTTACAACAAGGGATAAATATTGATTTCTCGCAAAAACCTTTCTTGGAACCGCGTTGAAAAACATTATTTTTAATAACAAAAACTGTCATTGGAATTGACATTTTCCTTACTGATATCTACGAGTATAAGAAGGTATATGTTGTTAGGCAACACTTAATTTCTAGGTTTAAAAGTAATTTTACGTCCGAGGAACTAAAAGTAACTTCTACTTGGTCACTAGAGACGCAGACACGCGATTGACTGTAGACAGGACATTCACAACACAACACAAGTGTGAAGCTCCGTCGCTGCAGGCTGCCACACAGAGGTACAATGACCTCCCGCTCCAGCGCTAGATCTTCCACATGTGGGATAGCGGTGAGGGGGACACGCTGCAGTTTTTTATTCGTTACTAAATATTCAACGCGAAATTAACGTGAAACGTGAATCATGCCTTGGACATTTTCACTTACGTTTGTTAAAAGCCTATTGTACTAATGTTAGTAGTGTACGTTATATATGACCGTGAATAGACGATCAAGTGAGAAAAACGCAGTCGAAGCATATGAAAATAAATATCCGAGTTGCAACGGTTTTTAAAAAAGAAGAGAAGGTAGAAAAATAATAACAGGTTTTTGTTATATAAAATTGGTGACAAGAGCTGTGCATAAAAGTTTCTTCGTGTAAAAAATGTGGTAAACTCGGGATTTCTAGTTCTGCGGTGATAGTATGTGGATACTAACAAAGCGTGCTTGAGGTAGATTTTGAGAGCGGGTACCACTGTCCAATGGACTGAGCTCCAGGTCATATTGACGATTTAGGAACCACGGAAAGCGTTGCATAGTTTTTTGCCTGTTAAGCACAGAGTATGTATAATTGTTTTTGCGTTTACCTAATTCTATTTTCGTTATTCGATATTATAGCAACAAGTTTTAGGTGAAGGAAATGCATTAGGTTGGGAATCTCTTCTTAAGAAGTTCATTACGCCCCACCCTTGATACAGGGTGCCCCGAAAGGTCTATACAAAATAATAACACATATTCCTGAGGCCAAAATAGGACGATTTAACCCAATTTACCTCTATTCAAAGTTGCTTCGTTTAGCCGCTAGAGGTCTTGAAAATTAATTAGCTTTTTAATTTTTTTAAGTAAGTCGAAAAATCTTGAATAGATTTTATTCATTTTTTGGCCATGCGTTTGTACCAGTAAAATAAAACTTTTTGTGGAATAAACCCTAATTTAGAAAATTACAGGGTGTTTAAAAACTTTTTCACAATAAATTATCCATCCATATTTTTCAACCCTCTGTATAATTACTACCAATGATCTTTTTATGGATAGCTACTTTAATTTAGAAGCTATTTCCTCTCTTACAAAATTTTAGTTGGGTAAACGGTTTAGCCACAAAAAATATTTTCTAAATCTTTACAAGCCTGAATCAGTAATTGTAACTTAACACTAGGGTTGTAGGGATTTAGAAAATATTTTTTTGTGGCTAAACCGTTCGCCCAACTAAAATTTTGTAAGAGAGGAAATAGCTTCTAAATTAAAGTAACTATTCACAAAAAAATTGGTAATGATTATACAGGGGGTTAAAAAATTTAATAAAGTTAATAATTTTTAAAGCCCTCTAGCGGCTAAACGAAGCAACTTTGAATAGAGGTAAATTGGGTTAAATCGTCCTATTTTGGCCTAAGGAATATGTGTTATTATTTTGTACAGACCTTTCAGGGACACCCTGTATAGTCTGCGAGCCCCGGTAGCGGAGAGTACACAACTGCTTTTCAATCCGTAAAGTTGTGTTGCGGCACTGAACTAGATGCCCTAGCGTTTAAAATGTGTTGTAGTTATTCTTAGTTTAATTAAAGGCATTAAAAGTAGTATCTTAGAGTGCACACGATGCTTGAAAGGCGTTTTGTAGTTTGTTTCCTCTTCAGCGAGTTCTCGGTTCGTATTCATGGGCAGGCGGAATTTTGCCGCAGTTATTAGATCGGTATCGGGCCCGTTCACCATTCGCTGTTGGGATAGAATTAACAGTGCTGTTCCCGGAAGACTGGTCTATGGGAAAGAGTAACCTGACCACACACAACGCATACTACATACAATATACACATGCTGTGACCTGTAATTGGTTTCATGTAACTGTTGGTCTCAGCTTAAATAAATAAAATAAAATAAAAATAAAAAACCGAAGTATTATTTCTATGCGTAGTCCATGACATTTTAGGACATTTCGAAAGCATCTACTCTTCTCATAAACTGTACAAAACATCGAAAATGTATAATTTCAAAATGTTTACTTCATAAACTAGGGTGATAGCTTTTAATGGCCAAGATCCCTTTTGAACAAAAATCATTCATTGATGATACGCCAATCAAACGAGTCAATTGCTTCAGTTATTTAGGATACAAAATTGCATATGAAGAACCAACAGACAACAGCAAAATAGCCAAATTCAACTACATGTGTGGAACAATAAAATTACCTATATCTGAAAAAACACGTCTTAAGCTAATGGCTGTCCCCGTACGAATGCAAAAATTGAATGATTACTAAAAGTCAAGCAAGAATTAAAAAAACGGAAATCAGATTCTTACGGCACTCTGCTGGCTATACAATGTTGTACCATACGCACAATGAAGAAATTAGACAATAATTAGGTATCTTCAATAATCTTCTGTAATAAAAAAAATAAAACAATACAGAATCATTGAGCGACCACAAAAAAAAACGCTGAGGACCAGCTTTAATCTGTGAGTTCGGAACACACCAAACGGTTTAATCCCTGTCGCTGACAATAATGATGATGAATGATAAATTGTTACTACGATATTTACAGTAAGATAAACTTTGTCGGTTTTGTGTGCAGAAGTGAAACTAAGCTTTAGCAATTGTAAATAGTTGTTTTTTTCTAAATCCTAGTTTTTGACATTTTACAATTCATAATACATAAAATAACGCCATATCCTGCAAAAGTCACATATAAACTTGAGACTCGGATTGTAAGTGTACCTACGTAGTCATTTGGACAAGGTTTAGTAGTACAAATTCTTAAGAACCGAAATTGTAAACTCCTTTTCTGGGATTATGGGGGGTCCAGAAAAGTTAAACTTCAAGTTGTCCACTATGAAATATAATGATTCTAATAATGTAATGAAGTTTATTCTGTCATTTATGTAATAAAACGATATATGAAATAAAATTACGCTCCGACTTGACGACTTTGGCCGGCTCTACAAGTTCGAATTTTAGTCGCATTTATAATAAGTTAAATTGTAGATAGTTTCAAGCTCTACAAGTTTAAGAATAACTTCATTTTTGCTAAATGGGACGAGAAACGAAATACAAGAGAAGAAGCATGAAAACAAATCTCGACCCCTCCACGCTTTCCTATGGCGTTCTTTCGTATATCTTGACTAATATCGCTTGAACATGAAAAGTAATTGAACATAAATTGTACAGCACGAACAATTCTAACTAAAATGTCCACTTAATTTTCATGTACCGTTGACGGCAACGCACTTTTTTTAAGATGGCGGAAATAGCACATAAGAAATCTTTTTTAGAAATAATCACGATAAAGTAGGGGAGGGCGGGGAGGGTTGATACACTTAACAAACAAACTCTCATAACATTGTTAAGGTTGTTAGCTAAAATCTATAAATTGTACATTTGATAGTTTAGTTATTTACCTTAACAATGGTATACATAAAACTTTTAAAAAATTATGTGGAATGGAGAAATATTTTTTTTTTAAATTTTTGCAAACTGTATCAACCCTCCCATGACTTGGGAGGTTTGATACATGACATGGGAGCCTTGATACACTTCACCCAAATTAATGCTATTGTATATTAAAACAACTTGTAAACACAAAATGCTTTTATTTTACCTTTAAATACAAAACAACTTAGCAAACATTATCAAATTTATCAAATTTGATAGCAAATGACAGCTTCCGATTGGATCTGGCTGTCCCTCCCACGAAGTTGGGGGGTGGTAATTTAATGATATCTTTTCTTGGCACCGTTGCCTGATCTGGTACATTGGGGTACACAAACCGGTATCCAGGTTTAGTGCGCCTCATAAAATTTATATCATATTCTTCATCTTCGTTTATTATATCCACCACTTGACCAACATAATGTCTTAGGCTTTTATTTGTACGAAAACGAACCAGTACATAGTCGTTTTTCTTGATAATTCCTTGAATAAAATAGTCTTCTTCCAAATCGTTTAGTATTTGATCTTCAATATCAGTTAGTTCATTCGAACCTGATGATGCTAATGAAAAACTATCAGAATCGGATTCATCAGGCTCTTGGTTTTTCTTCTGTGTAGTTTTCTTTACATTTTTTTCACTGTTTAGGTTTCTTTTAACTGCTTTTGCTTTTTCCATCGATTGTCGTTTCATTTGGTGTTCCTCGACTTCCTTTATATTAGGAGTGTCTGTCAATATTTTAGTTTTCATAGATTTTCTTCCACCTGGGTTTTTCCTGGATGGAGCTTTAGGTAAAGGTCTAATTTCATCTGGAGATATAAGCGATTTAGATGGGATACCCGATGGACCAGGTTGAACTGTTTCTTCCAATAAATCTGTAGGCTTTAAAAGATTTGAATTTTCAGGATTCTGCAAAGGTTCTGGTGTGCGAAGATGTTCATGTGGGTTTAAAGGTTCGGGTGTGCGAAGATGTTCATGTGGGTTTAAAGGTTCGGGCCGATCAGTTACGCTTGAGCAAAGATAATCAGATTCCGAAAAAACTTGGGGGTTGAACGGGTATATTCCTGTTTTTGAAAATCCTTTTATTATGTTTAGCGGTGTAAAAGCCCTTTGATGAGCCTCGCCTACAAGACCGGCTATACTTTTTAATGATATCAGTTGTCCAGGGTTATTTATCATGTAATTATCACACGCTTGGTTAAAATATGTTTTAAACGGTCCGTATGTGGAGACGTCTAAGGGTTGAAGCCGATGGCTTGTATGTGGTGGTATTGTAAGGAGGACTATACCATTGTTCTTGCAAATATTTAGTCCTTTTGGAGAAATGTGACTGCTGTGATTATCTAAAATTAACAGCACCTTGTTTTCTTTGGTGCATTTAACAAATTTGATAAAGTGTAACAAATAAACTTCAAAGTTATCGACCGTCATCCAACCACTTGGATGAGTAGTGGCTTTCGAACCTGGAGGAGCTCCCGCCGTCATATAATCTTGTTCTCTTACCCTTGGAAAGACAAACATAGGGGGAATAGAGTTACCCGTTGCACTAACACAACAACAAACTGTAATAGTTTGCCCTCGATCGGCTGATGTCATCTTTGAAACCTGTTTTTGGCCTTTTTGAGAAAGAATACGACTTGGTTTATGGGCAGTCTGTACCCCAGTCTCATCGCAATTATAAATTGCTTCAGGCCCAAACTTCACACGCTCTAACACTTCACGTAACAGTGTAAAAAATTCTTGCACCGTATGCCGATTGAAGGCAGTTGCTCGACTAAGGCTGGTGGGCTCAGGTGTTCTTAAGGACAGTTGGTTATTTCGTGTCATAAAACCTCGCAGCCAATCACGAGAGGCTGCTTTATTTTTATTCCAATTTTCTGGAAGTGTTTTCTCATTTGCTATACCATACTCATATGCTAATTTACGAGACTCCGTTGTTGTTAACCCATAATTCATTTTGGAAGCTATTAGCAAATAGTCTACCAAACTATGTTCTTCCTGGTCAGTAAACAGTTGTGAAGACTTAAAATTAGGCGTAAATTTTGTTTCGTTGCCATCTTTTTTATATTTCATTACATATCTTCGGAGGGTCATTTTGTCCACATTATATTTATTAGCAGTAGTACGCAGCTTGCAGTTCTCTTCAACAACTTCTTTTACTGCTCTTTTCATTCTCTCTGGGGAGGCAGGAACTCTATCAGTCTTTTTCGTCCATCGAAAAGGCATCCTATCTAAAAAATTAAAGAGCTATTACACGAAAACACATATCTGTACTACAAGGGAGGCTTGATACATGTATCAAGTCTCCTTACATTTTTTGTATCAAACCTCCCATATGCACAAAAATTTCTTAAATTGCTGACAACACAAACTTAACCCAACTTTTTTCGTTTCATATATTCATGAAAAGAGAGCTTTATAGACACAGTTTTCGGAAAAATATACTGAATCTGTTATGTCTTAATAACATATTAAAAATATTCTTACACATACCTGGCAAAAATAAGCAGCAGTTAATTAAAATATCTGTAATTATCAAATGCAACGCACACGTTACGTATAATCAAGGTCGTTCGTACTAGTCGAGTGTGGCGCTATCTAGGGAACATCCTGCCACAATTACAACAATATAAATACCTATTTAGCGCCAATTTTAAAAAAGTATCACACCTCCCAAGGTATCAAGTCTCCCCACCCTCCCCTATATTATTCGTTCATATTACAGAAAAAGTTGGTTGGAATGTAAAATTATAGCACAAAATGTCAGACTCATTAGCCTACTTTTAAGAAACCATGTATATGAGATAACTTCTAGCAAACACGATTTTCAATATTTCTGAAACTTTGCATAAGGCCATCATTTTATATTATGAACCACTTTTCTCAATGGTGTTTTAACGTATCCAAACCGTAAAAGGTATTATTCTTCTTAACATATAATTTCGGCTTAGACCTCGTCGTTTGTATATGAACACCCAGCATTTTCTGGCTTAATGTGCCTTGCACCTTGTGAACGTTTTGCAAGACCTTGCAGCTTTCATCATCAGAGTGAAAGTCACACTAAGAACCGCAGGTCGGTGTAGAGCTATTTACAGCCAGGCGCGCGGAGTGGCGTAACGCTTGTTGGTCGTTCAAGTGCAACGTAATCCGTGGGGCTTGGCCGTATGACGCACAGTGGTTGTAATGCTTTAGATCGTGTATTACAGGGGTCCACGTTTTACTAAGCTTAAAGCCACCTTTCCGGTTGATATTATTTGGATGTTTTTCTATTTCTATGGCTTCGCGTATCACTCGCGGGAAGTAGTGAGGTATTCTGGCAAGTACTCTGGCGTGCTCAAATTCTAAAGTGCGCTCATTTCTAAACGTATGCTCAGCTACGGCTGATTTTGTGATGCGTTTGTGTTTACAATCGCCTTTATGTTCTTGAAGTCTTAGCTCAACTGAACGACCAGTCTGTCCAATGTAACTCGAGCCGCAAGAACAAGGAATGCGATACACGCCAGCGGTTTTTAAACTTGGAATCTTGTCTTTTTCCGATCTGAAGCCGTTACCCAAAGTTTCCTTGCTCGTTAACACAGTTTTGATGTTGCATCGTTGCAGAACACGTCCTATATTATCAGTCGAGCCTTTAACGCAAGGTAGAAATGCTAAGCCTTTCAGAGGTGGGGATTCTTCTGTAGCATTTTGTGTCATAGTCTTGTCTAGTGCTTTTCGTATGGCGGTAGTTGTGTATCCAATCTTTTGTAAAGAGTCAAACAGATGTAGCTTTTCTCTCTCTAGATTTTCCTCATCTGAGATACGAACGGCGCTTGTCGTAAAAGGTACTTTATCTGAATAAACTATATTTTTTAACTATATATAAGGCCTCCTTGATACGACGCGGGCACCACAAATACTGGGACTTTTAAAGGATCGCTCCTAGAGTACGAAGGAATAGTTGTGCCAAAAATCAGAACTACATTATTTTTTTGAGGAAGATATTTATTATGCCTGCGCTCTACCATTGCTTTGGTTTCTTTTACGTTTATTTCATGTCTCGTTTCTACAGGACGTTATTCCCTAGGTTGAGGTTAAATTGAAGTTCTTTCTGGTTTTTGTCAAGAGGACTATATCGCAGGCAAAAGCTGGATGTGATATGTGTGCAGTCTTTAATGGCCCACTTGATTTTTTTTTTGGAGACTCTTCTAAGCGGTTCTTCATTTTCCGCAGAGCAGAAAGTTCGAGTCTCAGAAGTCGGGTTTATTGTTTGCTTCCTGGTCGGTTGCGTCAATTTTTTATAGGACTCCTTGACCAACTGGTGGCCCCGTTGGAATACGAACCGATTCTGACACTTTGGCTCTATTGTTTCGAAAAGGGCTTCTGCAGCTGTGTTATTTTACATTCGGATTGCGACTTGTTGAAGACGTCATTGAGCATGGTTTATTGCCTGATGTCTTTGTTTGCCGGAAAGAGTTGAATGCACACCTGCTGAGTTATCTTGAAATCCCCGTAATTTGGTTTTCCTGCACTTTCTTTTGGACTGCGTATTTCGAATGACCAGACTCTTTTTGAAATTGAAGAATGCAAGGTGCACGTGATGGCACATAATTTAGATCTTGACATTTTTATACAAAACCGGGTAGCGCAGTTGGGAAAGCGGAAAGCGCTATTAAGCAAGTCCTCGGTTCGAATCCCGCGGGGACCGAAATTTTTCCGCAGCCTTGTAGATTGAAATCGGGCTCGGTGAGACTATTCACAGTTGGGCACCATATTAACAATGCTCTTCTCAGAAGACTTAAGAGATAGAGTAACAAGTTCAACACATCACCAAGACACACACCTCACACAATGGTTGCTGCGTAAGCACAAAAGAGGCGCGCTCCAACTTTGTAACCCGAAACCGGAGCAAGTTCAGCATTGTACCGCCAGAAGCAAGCGTACAAAGCACCAGACTCTACACCGCAAGGTGAAATGAGGTTACCGACAATACATACATACATACATTTCTATACATAATGTGCTGTATATTGCGCAGCAATTTCACTTGGACATCCATTGATGATGCGCACATCTGTAGCACGAAGATTCATTTTAATTTGTGTCTTTTGTACTATTTCCGCAGCTAATTTATGATAGTGCATATGTTGGAAAGTTCGCAGTGCCCCGCCACAATAGGAAGAAAGGGTAAGCAGGAATCTTTAATTAGAATTCGTCGTTGAATGTCCATTTCTTTACTGCATAGAGTAAAATTGAACCATTCGCCATATAATGTTAATATCAAGCTGTCCGTTGCAAAGTAAACTCCTCAGTTTAATTAATGTTCCACGAGCTCTTGCAATCTTGATCTTAATTGCTTAATCAGGGCCCCACATTTCATTTAATAAAGCTCCCAAATACCTCTATGTGGCGACTTGCTTAATCTACTGGTCATCCAAAAAACAGTCGTTCATCGGTCATAAGAGTTTTGTTAACAATCATAATATTTGTTTTATTAATATTAATTTTTAAGCCTATATTCGTGTAATATTCCTTCACTCTTTGTAATAGGTGTTGTAGGTCTTCAAGGTTATCTGTCAGTATTGCCATGTTATTGGCTTATCGAATGCAGTTGACATATTCGCCGTTAATGTTTATTCCCCTTTCTCAACGCTTTGACAACTGCTATCTCTGTGTAAATGTTGAGCAGAGTTAGCGAAAGAATACACCCTTCTCGAACTTCTTAATTGGCATGAAATTTTTCACTTTCAAGTTATTCAGTTTTTACAATGGCAGTCTGGTTCTAATAAGGCTCTTTAATTATTCGGCGATCTTTGCATCCTATTCCTATATCTTCATAAATTCGTACATGTTCTGAATGTTTTACTTCATTAAACGCTTTCTCCGCATCAACAAAGCATCTACAGAATTTTTTTTTGTATACATACGAGCTATGTATACTTTTATAAAAAAAACGTGTAAAAGCATTGTTCTATTGCAATCTATAGGCAACTAACTATACACTAAATTTCAAATTTAACCTTCCAACTTTTTAAAAGAATAGTCTGTGGTGACAACAGTACTCAAATTATTTTATGTCTGCGACGCCACGGTACGGGGTTCAATTCCCACATCTGGCAACTGGCGGACGGCCTACCCAGTCTCTTTCAAAATTAGGTACCGAAACCACAGTTGTGAAAGTAGGGAAAGCAAGGCAGTCGTCGAAGGCGCTATGCTAACCAGTACGCCGTTAACGAGCGAGATTGACTGGGTTCCGGAAAGAGATATTTCGGTAACCCTGACCCGCCTTGCTCAGGCCATGTTTCCACTTGGAACGAAGTGCCCGAACTTTATTATGTGATGTTTGATAAGAGGCAGGGTTTCTGTAGCTAAACACTAGTTTTATGCGTGTGTCGGTTCAATTTACTTCCATGCCACGTTAAGTTCATGACTCCGCGGTCACGATCTTATGATAACTTAACAGCTGTATGTATACTGGAAAATAACAATGAGACGAGATGATGTAAGTATCTGCAGTACTGATAATGAGAAGAAGCGGTCAACTGCTCCACAGAATTTGTTTAATCACTCAATCTCAGTAGCACACTAAACACACACATTTTACTCGGTCACACCGAATTGCAAAGATTTTGTGAAACAAAATCAATAAAACTTTTTTGTTATTTAAGTTAAAAAATGGTGTTTCAATGCTTCAATTCAAGTCAATCTTTTAAATGACTAAAATCTATTTCTAACTATTTGATTGTTTTCATAGACATTAGACAAATATAATAGGCTAACACATAGCTGACAGCATTGGCGTAACTAGGATTTTTGGCTGGGGAGGGCCAGGCCCCCCAACAAACCATCGTCAATACCTATGTATACCTATGGAGACATGAATTTACGTACATACATAACTTTTTCGCATAAATTTATTTGCTTTTTCTTTGATGCCGTTATACGAGGGCAGTCCAGTAAATTTCTGCAGCCTAATAAAACAAAGTTTAGTAACCAAAATTTGTTTTTATTATTTTCTCAAAATATTCCCCCTTAAACTCAACATTTACGCATTCGGTAAAATCAATTTTCAAAACATAAATTCTACAATTTTTGAGTCACTTTAGAAACAAGGTTTTTCAAGCTTTCCACAGCATCTTCGGGAGTTCCAAATCACACACCACGCATTTTATCGTTTAATGGAGGAACTAGAAAGTAATCGGAAGGTGCTAGGTCGGAACTGAATGGGGGATAACTTAGTAATTTTAACTGGAAAGTCTCTGAAAATTATTTTATTTGATGTTCGGTATGACTAGTTACAAGCATTGTCATGGTGCAGAACGATCTCACCCCTTGGGCGCCATATGCCAAGCTTTTTGAATAACGTCTGGTAGGCATACAGTTGTGTACCATTCTGCAGTAACGCTACGTTTATTTTTAAGCACGACAGTTGTGATAAGTCCTGATTTTTAAAAAAAAACAAGCAATTGTTATCAAGATCGCTTCACTTTAACTGGATTAGGATTTGTTGGAAACATCCTGACTACAGCTTAGATTCGGGTTCAAATGCATATATCCAGCTTTCGTCACCAGTTTTGATGTAAACTGCTTTAGATTTACCTTCATCATATTTCTTATACCGTTCCACATGCTGTTGTTGTGTTTCTGTGTGTCTGTTAAACTGTGTGGTATCCACCCAAGACATACCTTTCTTACACCCAAATGAGTATGTAAAATCTTGTGTATTGCAGTCATGCCAATGTCCAAGATGCTTTAATAATTCTATAAGTGACTCGATTGTCCTACTGAAGCATTCTTCGCACAGCGTCAACGTTCGTATCAGTAACTGCTGAAATTTGTTCTTCGCAAAAATCGTCGCTAACTAAAAGTCGTTCAAATTTTAATTTTTTTAAACCAGAAATATACGCTTGGCCACCAAAAGCAGCACGAAGTCATCTTTCTTTCAGAGATAAGGAACTTTTAAAGTCATAGTAAATCATGGCTCTAAAATGTTCTCCTGTTATGTTCATTTTTGATGCACAACACTTATTTCAAAACTAACTGTATAGTAACTAAATTTGAACTGTTAAATTAGGAAACAACAAACATTTGTTTATGGCAAGTTACATTTCCATGGTGCACTTGATCTATTGGTTTGCGGAAATTATGGGTGCTGCTACCTACTCTCGTAATACTACATGTCTAAGGAGCATATCAATAAATTATTTCTCGGTTCATAAACAACATAAAAATGTATAGATTACCTCTTGCAACTCAATGAGGTTGACGGTAAAATATATTATTTCAGGAGAAACATCACTTGGTTTCCATTTGCACGTTTTTGAGCCACAATTTTTATTTTTTTCTCCGTATCCTGGAAACAAATGCTTTCTTGAAAACATCAATATCCTCTTAATTGTTATTGTGATATGTTTTTATTCTATCTTGGGCTAGTAACTGTGGAAATTCAAGCACCACAAAATGTTCTTTGCCGTACATAAAACACTATTAAACATAAAATTCTGGATCGTACTCTTTACAGCTATAAACTCACCTCTTTAGGCAAGGCAAACATCTAAATAGCAAGTCACCTTAAGTCGGAACTGGACGAGCCTATAATAGGCAGCTAGCTGCATGTGCCCAGGGAGTAGTTACCGATACATTCAAGTTTTCAACTACTTTACTTACCCGCATATGAAATAATTGCAATTGTATTTTTCTGTGTACATAAATTGATCCTTTATTTGTAGAAAACTTGAGAGAAACTAACAAAAATGGTGTAAATTTAACTAAAAAAAATATTCATAGTAATTATTAGCTAACTAATAACGTTTTTTCTTGTATATTATTATTCATTAGAGTCATGCGTCCAACATATGGTATTTATACTATAAAGTTTTTAAGCCAAAAAAAGGTAATAAAACCAGAAAATGTAAGAACGTGTGAGGGTCAATAACCAACCCCTTAGTTTAAATGGGTTAATAGAAAAAGCAGATTTTTAAATTTATTTAACTTCTATTTTTCTGGGGTGGGCCAGACGGCATTCTGGGGAGGGCCTGGCCCCCCTGGCCCCCCCGCTAGATACGCCAATGGCTGACAGCCCATCACACTAACAAAGGGTTAATACCAAACTTCTGGTTGCAGGATCGTGCCACAAATGTTTCTACTGCACCGGCGTGGATGTACCGGGAGTCCATGAAAATCAGGAGCCAACTCCTGGGGTGCCCCACACTCCTGCTTGCGTCTACGTAGATGCTGATCATACCAGCGTTCCTACACTGGACTGTACTGGCGATTGCGTCAAAGCCGTGGTTGTCTCTGGGGGTGGTTCGTGTCCCCATAAATACAATATCTGTTTGTTCTTACAACTTTGTTTCAGCTACACTAGTCATGAGAGGATGCTCGGTGCCTCAGCAGTGTAAGGATGGCACTGGAGAATGCTACAGCTGCACTGGACATCTGTGCAATTCGTCCACCTATGCCGTTTCTTCGTTAACTTTAATTAGTATTTTAAGTTTGGCCTTTCTTAAATGGAATTTATAACTACGTGCGATGTTATGGCAAGGAAAAGGCGTGGAAGTAGTCCGTCTACTTTGTGTGTGTTTGCCATTGTACAATGTACAACCAATGATATGTTTCAAAAATGCTGTTGCCTAAAAAATTAAAACAGATTTTTAAACCTATAATTTTAATATTTTGTTGTTTGAGGTCTACCTCAAACTTTTTCTTATACATGTAATTTAACAAGCATCGTTTTGTAGCTATTATAAATAAATAGAAGTTCTCTGAATTAAGATGAAGAATTTATATTTATTATTTTTTTATTGGAAATCAAACAGGCACAGGCCCAATTACCTGTTTTCTCTTAAAAATATATGAAATTTCAAAATATAAAGAACTAGCTAATAAACGACAGCATACAAAAGAAAAATGATTATACTATAATGAAACTACAAAGAGTAAATTGAAAAGCGCATTTTTCGGAAGTTGGAATACACATTGCAAATATTGTAAAAATGTCAACATGGACATGACAATGTATGATATAGTTACGCATCATTCGACTCAGAATTGGGAAATAACCTATATTATTATGTGAATGTGTATTAAGTGAAAACAAAGATGTATATATGGGTCGGTAGTTTGGGACATTTAACGTTACTTGGGATACTACAATGTTATTAATTAGTTTAAATAATAGTTACAGTAGTACACGTAAAAATTTATAAACTGCTAGCAGAGTCGGAGGAGTTCTTGACTATGTTGGTTAGACTATTCAATCATATCTATGATATAGGGGAACTGCCAAAAAAGTGGCTGGTGTCAACCTTTCTCCCCCTGCCAAAATTATCAACGTCAAAGAAATGCGACGAATACCGCCTTATAAGTCTCATAAACCACATAACCAAGATATTCCTAAAGATCATACATTTGAGGATATACAAAAAATGTGAAGCAAATGTTTCTGAAACTCAGTTCGGATTTAGAGACTCCATGGGAACACGTGAAGCGGTGTTTGCACTACAGGTCCTAGTTCAGAGATGTAGGGACATGAGCCATGACGCGTACATCTGTTTCATAGACTACAGTAAAGCTTTCGATAAAATCAGACATAGCAAGCTAATCGAGATACTAATGACATCAGGAATCGATGGCAAAGACATACGAATAATCTCTAACCTTTACTGGGAACAGACGGCGACAGTATTAGTGGACAACAGCATATCGAACGAAATTGAAATCAAGAGAGGAGTACGACAAGGATGCGTCCTCTCCCCCACGTTATTTAATCTTTACTCTGAAGGCATTTTCCGAGAGGCACTGGAAGGGCAACCTGGAATTAAAGTAAACGGTGAAAATATCAACAACATCAGATACGCGGACGATGCTGCCATTGTCGCTAACTCCTTAGACGAGCTTCAGAACCTTCTAACGAGAGTAAAACAACAATCGGAGCAATATGGCCTAGAGCTAAACATCACAAAAACCAAATATATGGTGGTGTCAAAATCAGAAAATCCTCAACAAGAAATATTATATATAAATGGGCAAGTCGTACAACAAGTGAAAACTTATCAATACTTGGGAACCACCGTGTATGACAGCTGGGATTACCGGGGCGAAGTACGATGCCGTATAGAAAAAGCAAGGGCCGCTTTTGCAAAACTGAAAAGATTCTTTTTAGCCAAAGACCTCAGTCTAAAACTGAAAATAAGGATGGCAAAATGTTATGTGTTCTCTGTTCTCCTCTATGGTGCGGAAGCCTGGACAATAAATAAAGAAATCACGGATAGGCTAAATGCTTTCGAGATGTGGATATACAGACGAATACTGAAAATACCGTACACCGCCCACGAAACAAACGAGGAAGTGCTGAGGAAACTGGGCAAAGAACGAGAAATATTGAATACGGTAAACTCGAATATCTTGGACATGTGATGCGAAATTATAAATACCGCATCTTACAACTCATACTACAGGGTAAATTAGAAGCAAAGAGAGGCCCAGGAAGAAGACGGCATTCCTGGCTGAAAAACCTCAGAGACTGGTACGGCCTCACGTCAATAGAACTGTTCAGACTAACCGCCAACAAAGTGAGAATAGCCATGCTGATCGCCAATGTCCGGAACGGATAAGGCACCATGAGAAGAAGAAGAATAGTTATTTATTTGAAATCGGCATTAAAGTACCTCAAAATCGGTATTAAAATACGAGAAATTGGCATTATAGTAATCCATTGTTTTACGACTTTCTTGTACGTAGGTAGCGAGCCGACAAATAAACGTCAATCTACGTTAACATAACCTACAAATGTTGGTTAAAATGTTGTAATTTCACGATTTCTCGATATCAAATAAAACATAATGTACGCCTCGACACTGAAGTGCCTTTTTATCCCTCATGTGGTTTATTTGCCTTGGCCCTACGGGCCTCGACAGCTGAAACCACATTCGTGATAAAAAGCTAAACTTCATTGCCTTGGTATACAAACTACTATTGTTATACTGGACGATAAAATGTTATTTCCTCGACAAGCGAAAAATGTTAATTTTCGAGCGACTGAGAAGCAAGTGAATTAATTTCGCGAGTCGATAATGTTTTTTATTGTCTAGTATAACATTCTATTTTTTTTCTATAGCAAGAACTTTAACAATTAAAAAAATTTTTTTTTAATAGCAAATGTTAAAGTGTGCTTTAATCGACTCAAAACAAAAGGTCAAGTGTTACTTTAACAGCAAGGGTAGACAAAGTAGCACTTTAACATCAAGGGTAGGTAATACCTATTTAAGTAACAAGGAATGTAAGGAGCTATTAACATTTGAGGTAGGCAATTACGAGCCAAGGCAAAGTCGCGGCTTGTTGCCTGCCGAAAATGTTAATAGGCGATACATTCCGAATTATCTTATTATATTTTCCCGCTGCTTATCGAAATTTTCCTAAATATTTGAAAAAATCGTTTGGTTTGTCACCTGTCCCTAGTAGTCAAAGAGCCAGCAACGGGTTTGCTTACAGTATTTTTAACAAGTCTGTAACTGTTATGGAAGGTCCCTTTGAATATACTGATTAGGGGAATCGAAGTCTGGCAAGCCTGTGGTGGTGGTTTTGGCCCCCTTGCGTCCTTGAAGGATGGAAAAAATAATAAGAAAATTGTATAATAGCAAGTCTGGCTCTTTGCTATGTTAAAGTAATCATATCTTATGTAAGTAAAAAGATTGACAGACGCTTTCGCCGGTGGTAAGTTTACCCCAGATTCACATAAAGTTGCATAATAAACTTAACCATTCACTGTAAAATATCGAGAGATAAAAAAAAACGGATCCTCAGCGGGCTGTGGAAATTCAAACGTGTCAATAATAAGTTGGTGGCACTGTAAGTCTGTCAAATTCGAGGTTACCAGGTTAGGTTTTCTGTCAGTTTTGACACAGACTGACGCAAAATCTAACCTGCTAAACTCGAATTTGACATAGACTTACAGTGTTACCAACATATTATTCCTAGGTTTTGTGTCAGTTTTGACACATTATTTTTTCCGCTCTTCAAGGATGCAAGAAGGCTAAAACCACCACCGCAGGCTTGCCAGACTACGGGTTCCCTTCTCAGTATATTCAAAGGGACCTTCCATAACAGTTACAGACTTGTTAAAAATACTGTAAGAAATCCGTTGCTGGCTCTTGGACTATAGGATTAATTTTCGTGAGTCGTGTTACCTGTGAGTGTCACATGTCACATAAACATTATAAACAAAACGTCTAAGTCTGCATCTTGCGTTGCTAATTTTATTATCCTAGGAACTTAATAATAATGTTAAGTTTAGTTGTTAAGGGAAAGCAGCAAACAAATATAATCACCAGCTTACACGTTTTGTTAAACGCGGTATCACTGACTTACATGATTATATTTCCTATGACTTACATGATCAGTAGCGGGAATAGTATTTAACATTACTAGCTTGGTAAGAGGGTTTCTACTTGCGAATAGAAGGAGCCACTCACCTTCTTGTAAAATCTGTTACCTTGCGTGTATTGTTGAATATTTTATTTTTTCCTCACTTGAAAATAACTAGAAATTTACCATTTATTCAAAATGTCAAAATGACAAGCAACTAAATTCATCAATATGACACATACTAATGAAGACAACTTTGGCTTTGCACGCTATCATTTATCTATGAGCACGCTTGTAAAACGAATCCCGGAAAAAGTTCCGCCGGAAAAAGTTCCACCGGAAAATGTTCCGCCGGAAAAAGTGCCGTCGGGAAATAAATCCGCAGGAAAAAGTTTCGCAGGAAAAAGTTACGCGTGAACACCACGGCCGTGGAAAAGTTAAATAAGAAATAATAACATAATGTCGATTTCATACATAATGTTTTATTCATAAAAAAGGCAACTTACACTATAGATTATACCATGAGATAAAAAAAAATGATTCTGAGCAGGCCTTGATATGTGTTATACGTTTGGCAGTATTGAAGTGTATTGTCAGTCTCTGTCAAATTCAAGATTAAAAGGTTAGGGTTTGTTTGTTGTTTGACACAGACTGACGTACAACTTAACCTGCAATATAATCACAGTTACAAAAAGTGGTAAATATTCGGTGCACGGTCCGGTCTAGTGCGCATGCGCAAAAATAACAGTGAACATAAAAATGTAACGTTGAACAAACTCTCTCTCGTATTTTTTCTCTAAAAAAAATTATCAAGACCTAACAACTAACATAAACCATTAACCTGGACCACCGCCGAGAGCGCAACGCATTGCGTTGAACAAACTCTCTCTCGTATTTTTTGTACCCTATGGTATGGTACTTATTAATCATGTAACATGGACAAAACACCAAAGCATCGCTTTCATGCGGAACTTTTTCTTGCCGAACTTTTTCCTGCGGATTTATTTCTCCACGGCACTTTTTCCGGAGGAACATTTTCCGCGGAACTTTTTCCTGCGGACCTTTTTCCGGCATCGTGTAAAACTGACAGTTAACTTGTAAAGATTTCCGTTCCGTGCCCGAGCCGTTATGTACTGTCAAGTATTGCAAGTATAAGCCTTCAGCATAAATTTATGGGAGCCTGGCTCCGGGAATGGTAGTGAGCCATTTGGCGAATTAAATAAGCGTATTCCGGGACCTAGGTGACCATTATTTTCAGCGGATGTGCCGCTCCCTTGGCCTTCAGCCCTTATTGTGTTGTATTTGTTTACTAACCCCAATTTGTAGCATTTGCTACCGGAACCCTTGCCTTCGGGCCTGTAACGAGTATGGTAATAGATTACCCATTTTTAGTTTGCTTATTGCTTTTCATTTCGAGTATCTGTGTATTATTGTGACTGACAAGAATTGAGTTTCTTGCTGCGTTGTGTATGTATTCCTTTGTACGGGGCCTAAGCAACTGGATAAAGGACACCAAAAAGGTAGGTGTAAAAGCCAGTGCCGTGGGAGCACCCCGTGGAGTGCAACGCAACGCTGAAACAAATCTTTAGCTCCTGCTATTTGTTTCCCCATTTAGTCACTTCTGGGCCAGCCTGTATATTTTCACTTGAGTTATAATTCGCTGTATTTCAATTGATATCAAATCTTGTTCGCGCAAAAGTGCTGGTTTCGGTTTTTCCGAAATTCACTTGTCATCTCTCCGCGAAAGAGAGCAGTAAGGTACTATATTTATACGAGCAAGCTTATCCGCCATTTTGAGTTACTGAAAGTGGCGGCAAATTCAAATTCTAGTTACTTTCGAAATAGCATACGGTGAGTCGGAAAAACAACGATCATGTCATTTAATTTAATCCGTCTTGAAAAAGATTGGTTTTTAAGCAAATAAAAAGAAAGCAGAAAAAATCGAAACGAAAACACTGTTAACCAACACGCACGTGGTTCAAATTAGAGAACTTTAATAGTACCTTAGTTCAAACAACAGTGACGAGTGACAGAACTCAATAGAACTGACAGATACAGTTGACAGCACAGAACAAAACCTACACACTGTATATAGAGTTAAATAACCACATGTGGGCGAAGACTGTAATTATAATTAGCATCGTAATGGAATGCACCAAGATTTAAATCAGCATGCATTGTTCGTCTGGATCGAGCAGTACGTACTCCAACGGTTTCTAGTCTTGCTTGGTTGACAGACGACAGAACGCACGGTTACCGGTCAGCGCAGCCAACGGCTTGGCGCTAAAATCCCTGTGACACAAAATCTAGTGGGATAAGCTTGCCTGGTTAATAAAGCACTCTAGAGAGCAGCTATTCCGTCGTTTAGCGGGCATTCTATTTCTGCATTCGGTTGAATTAACTTGCTTCTACGAAGGCATTCCCGCGTGCTACTGCACCAATTATTAATTAACTTAGTTTCTGAGCTGATGACTAAAATCAGGTATGTCTACGCTCCTTGATGATATTCATTTTAGTAATTTCCCGTTTTTTTATTAGCTCTTTGATGTCATTTTGCAACGTCACTTTTAAACGCCATTCTTTGATGCCGTTTTTAGACGACTCCTTATTTGAGTTTCCTAATTAACACCCTAATCAATAACTTGGACCCCCAACTCCTTTCTGGAATGTCACCTTGAGCTTTCCAAGTGGTACAAGGAGCGTCTATTCCATTATCAAATTCGGCCACGAGTTCGAGATTGCTGTCGGCTTACACTAAGCTAATCCTGGACCAATTCAGTGCCTGCCGGCAACGTTTTTTACCACCACCCAGGTTAGTCTTGTTTCAACTTTTGTTGATAACCACGTCCGCCTATGAATTGTTGGCTGAATCGATTGTAACGACGCTTCCAATTTACAATTTACAAATTTAAAACTACGCTTTACAAATTTAAAACGTAATGTATTAATTATTCATAAATCTATGCGTTACAAATTTAAAACATAATGCATTAATTTTTCCCAAATTTACAATTTACAAGTTTAAAGTTTTGCTAAATGAATACGTATTAAGAATTTTGTAAGAAGTGCCCTCACGCCATTTTACTATCATTACCGAGATAACGGTTAAAACATATGACAGTGGTAAGCTTACTCCTTCATTGAATTGCAATCATATTCAATCCAAGAGCCCAAAAGAGGTTCACATATTTTTTGTGCGTGCTGCATTTTTAGCATTAGTTATATACTGTATTTAAACTTTGTGATAAACAATTTACAGACCTAATTACGATGTTGCAAGCAACTATTATTTATTAACTACATAAACCTAATTGTTGGTGTAATTTTATTTATTTCTTGAAATCTGTGATTTCTGGCGCCCTGTGTTTTTCTTATTATTAAAAGAGCTTGCAGCAGTTCAGCTGATGATAGAAATCTGCGACCCCAGGCCACCGAATTTGAAGCTAGCTAGGTCATTGCGGTGAGTAAGCACATTTCAGAGCTACCGTAGTGTATAAATGATAAGGGGGTTGATCTGCGATTATACTACCATTGATTATTATTAGTGATCGATCGCAGATTTTCAGTTTGGTGTTTCTTTATCTTCTCTTGTTTCTTTTCGATAATTTTCAGTTGCGGTCGTTTTGCCTTCTGGTGTCAAGAGTCCTAGTAACTAAACATTGGTTATTGCACCCTTACGTATTGAAACGTTTCTGTTTTTCTTTACCCAATCATCAAAATGCATATTGAACGCTTACTTCGGGCGGAAGCGGAGTATGAGTTGCGAATTAGAGGCCATGATGCCACCGGTACCGTGACCCTTTTGCGCTCTGGTTACGTGACGTGTTAAAAGACGAGAGACGCATGAAAAAAGTAACGAGACCGGCGTACCCTTATACGTTTGAGGAGGATGTTGCAGCAGTAACATTTTTGACCGAGGAAATAGAAACAAAATTTCAATCGTACTTAGCGGACCCGACCAAAGAATTGGCGGCGGCTATTGAAACAAAATTTTGTTACGGGTTAGGAAGACTCATTAATTGTCCGGCAGTAACGGAAGAGGAAAAAGCTACAAAAGATACATTAGTCGCCGCGTTGTCTCTTATGCGTTCCGGGTATGAGATTAAAGAAATTAAACTCGTTTCAGCTGCGGCTGCGCTCGAGACAGACCCGGCACCTTCAAGTTTTGGCACCACAACTACCAGTAGTGCTACGTTAGCAACCTTTACGCCTACTGCCACCTTAACAACGACTACGTCATTAACTTCAGTAACGACAACCCCTAGTAAATCCTCACTAACGCCACGAACAATTTCATATAAAGGCACTCCTGTTTCGCGATGGAATTTACAATTTTCAGGCGACCAAAAAGAATTATCGGTGAATGCGTTTATCGAACGTGCTAATAAATTACGATTGGCTAGGAACCTTACCGAGGACGAATTATTTACGCAAGCCATTGATTTATTTTCGGGTAACGCGTTACTGTGGTATCGAGCCAATAGAACAATACCTACTGATTGGCATGATTTAGTGCGACTTTTGCGATTGGAATTTCAACCAACTGACTACGAAGAGCGATTACTAGACGAAATTAGGCGTTGTACTCAAGGTTCGTCGGAGACTATGGGGATTTATATTGCCGTGTTGCGCACCATGTTTTCGCGTTTAATGGAAAGCGTACCGGAAGAGAAACAGTTGCGGATCATGTTGCGTAATATTTCGCCGTTGTACGAGACCCAACTAGGACTAGCGGACATTCGTTCCATTAATGAATTACTACAGTACGGTCGAAAAATCGAGGAGCGTCGCTATGCGATTGAAACATACGTACCGCCGACTCGAAAGAAGACTGACCTTGAAACCGATTTAGCGTATGTGGAGACAACCTCTGTTGCCGAAACAATTGAACGTGTCGCCACCATTGAAGCACCTTGCGCTTCGACAAGTGAGAATAGTACTCGTAATCTGACACCGAAATTGACTCTTAAATGTTGGAACTGTGATGAGTCAGGCCATAGGGCCAGCGTATGTCCGCATCCCCGCGGAAAGAAATGTTGTTATCGATGTGGCAAATCGGAAGTAACCGTTAACACGTTCTTGCCAAAAATATTAAAATTGTTAATAGATGGTTAATTGGGTCCGGGTTTTTGCGGCGTTGGTAAAAAAAAGTGTGCCAAACTAGCTCTCGCGTGGGTGTGGGTAAAAATACCGGATGTACTTACTAGGGCGCCAGATCCAATGTTCCCGATCGAATGACACAACAATAGATGCCTTTTGTCGGATCCCCAAAAGCTGAAAAATTCTGCAAAACAACCCAAGGAAGAAAAAGCCAAACCTATGCAAAAAGAACCTGTTTTATTTGTCACGTACTTCAGCGCTATATCCAGGCAGAGCCTTACAATAAATAAATTCAGATCTCTACAGACACCATAATAATATTCGACAAAAATAAAATCGCCTCAACCGGAACTTACTCGGCTACTACAAGGCACAAATATGTAAAGTACTCAACCAACAAATAACAAATGTATTGCGATAATACAGTAAAATCATGTAAGGTACTCACCCAACAAATAATAAATATAATTGGATAACATCATGAAATAATTTATTTCAAGACCGCCCCTGAAATATCGCAATATTCAGAGCAAACAAAATTATAACAATAACTTTAGAACAGAATTTGAATGAGTCGCCTACTCGTTACACCCTGAAAAAGAACAACAGCATAAAACGCAAGTAAATTACCTGAAGTTATAATGGTCAGGTAAAAATAAACTAATTTACCCTTCAAAATTTAGATATGCAAACGCCTAACGGTATTCAAAGGCCTTTAAATATGCACGGCGCGTGGTACAAGGAAAAAAAATTCATACATAATTCGTGTTACTAGCAAATCGGCTTGCGTATCATTCACAAAGTTTAAAACTACATGAGGTCGTTAAAATTCGACTCAGTTCAAATTCGATGTAATAGAAAGACTCACCGCACTACAGCGATTAGAACTAATTATGTTTCCGAAAGTTAAATTGCCATTTCAAAAGCGGTAATATCGTAATGAATTCACAATGCACCAAATGAAATCTAGGTGGGTACAGCAATTATGCTAATCTGCATGCAGTACATAATTTGATTTTCAGGCTACTGAAAGATTTCATAGCAAAACAGCTTTCATAACCTCAGTATCAGTAAACTGTTTGCGAGCTCAAAATTGCGGAGCAGATAGATCACACTATTAACTCAGGTAAAATAATCATATAACGACACACACCTGCGGCAGAATAAAGTTTGATCTGACCTGATACGCTGCTAATTGACAGCTAGTCGCTGGATACAGCACGGGCTTGCGGATCGATGGCTAATCCAGACAGCTTACGGTGGGCTCAGAGGATGGCCCCAGCTTCGTTCGATAGCTTCCGAAGAGGGTTGAGCGTCCCACGGTGTATCGACAGCTCGGAATGTCTGTCCTTGAAGGAGAGCTCCAGGTGAAATTGACGCAGCTTCGCGTTGCAGGCGATCATCAAGGGTTTAATGGAATGCAAATTACTTTCCCAGGGTAGTGGTCTAGCACCTAGGTTATTCCAAATATGGTAGGTGGTAGCTTCGCTTCTCACGATCGTATCCAATTTTCTCCACGCCGTAACCAAAGGTCTTCGTTGCAGGGAATCTTCATAACAGCCCGGAGGCTTCCGGAAGGGCATTTAGCTTACCCCAGGTTTCTTGTTGGAACGGATCTTCTAGTATAACAGCATGTGGTTCCGCAATAATTGCGACTGGCGAACATCACTTGGGGAAGTTCCCGAAATTACAAATTACCAAGGTACCTCCAAATTAAGTGTAACGCCAAACACTATAAAGGGAAATTATTATTCCATATTTAAATATGATATCCATGGTACAAAACACAGGATCTTCCTATCCCTCAGATGCTGTCAGCTAACCCCAAAAACCGGAAACCGGAAACCACCCGCCAAAAGTTTTTCCAAAAATCTCATTATCTCCAAAACAGCCAACTGCAAAATTCTAAACGTTTTACAAAGAGCATATGCAACCTTCCATACACCACCGCAAACAAGGTAATCTATCAGGATAGACGGAAATTATAGAATATATCCTACTGAAAATTTCAAATGTAACAACGTGTCCACGCTGCAAGTCAGAATCTACGAGACAGGGAAACGGTTCCGCGAGACGTTGAGCGGTCTAGCGACGTCGACGCGTATTTTTATTAACTCGACTAAATTTATAAAGCAGGCCATTGACAAACGCGAGACTCAATTCGTTAAGAATAAGGTCATTTTGGATTATGTATTGGAGAGGTCTTTGGATGATCAGCGACCCTATGTAACGGTTGACATCATGGGCTTCAAAATGTTGGCTTTACTAGATCTAGGTGCTAATCGCACAATTTCAGGAAATAACGGTTGGGAAGTGTTGCGAACCATGGGGTTACGTTTGAATAGGAAGTTACGACCCGTGTGTTCAGTAGCAAACGGACAGACTGTGGAAAGCTTGGGAACTGCCCACTTGCCGATCCAATTAAATGACAAAATCATAACTATTGACGTCTTAATTGTCCCAGATGTACCGCATACTCTGATCTTAGGGATTGATTTTTGGAAATCCGTAGCTATCGTACCCGATGTGTTTCGTGGAGAATGGAAATTTTCCAAACCTAGTTTAGCTACCATTAGTACGCCTACCGGAACTTTGCAGTCAGCCTTAGACTTGAGTGGAGAGCAACAACTTCAATTAGACACTCTGATTAGTCAGCACTTTTCGAATACCAAGACGGAACTTGGGTGTGCCAAATACGTAGAACACAAAATCACGACTACGGCAGTACCAATTAAGCAAATGTACTATCCAGTTTCTCCGCCATGCAAGGGCATATCGACAACGAACTAGACAAGATGCTTAAAGCAGGTGTCGTAGAGCGTTCACGATCAGCTTGGTCAAGTCCTATTTTGCTGGTAAAGAAAAAGGATGGTTCCTATCGGTTTTGTGTTGACTTTCTGAAACTTAATAGTCTTACTGATAAGGACGCGTACCCATTACTCTATGTTGCCTCAATTTTGGATCGTCTACGTGACGCGCGTTTTATAACATCTTTGGATATCAAGTTCGCCTATTGGCAAATCAAAATGAGTGATGAGTCAAAGGAACTGACAGCCTTTACAGTGCCTGGACGTGGTTTGTACCAGTTTACGCGTATGCCGTTCGGCTTGCATAATGCAGCAGCCACGTGGCAACGGTTTGTCGACCATGTCTTAGGCCCCGAACTCAAACCATACGTTTTCGTATACCTTGATGATGTGATCATTTGTACCCCGTCATTTGAAAAGCATCTAGAAATCCTTAATGAGGTTTTGCAGCGTCTACAGGACGCAGTCTTAACATTGGGATGTGACAAGTGCCATTATTGTCAACCCGAGTTGCGATACTTAAGATATGTCGTTAACGCCCAAGGACTCTTGGTTGATCCCGACAAGATATCCGCGATTTTGAATTTACCACAGCCTAAGAGCGTTTCTGAAATCCGACAAGTGGTCGGTATGGCTTCTTGGTACCGGCGATTCATTCCAAATTTTTCGTCAATTATCGCACCTCTAACGTCTTTGTTGAAGAAGTATCAGAAGTTTGAGTAGACCGCGTCGTGTGAACTCGCTTTCGCTACCATCAAAAATTGTTTGGTATCTGCACCCATTTTAAAGTGCCCTGATTTCAGCCTTCCGTTCACTGTTCAAACGGATGCTTCTAATATTGGCATCGGAGCCGTTTTGACTCAGACCATCGATGGCCAAGAGCAAGTAATTTGCTATATTAGTCGAACCCTAACGAAACCGGAACGAAACTTTTCGGTCACCGAACGTGAATGCCTAGCTGTTCTTTGGGCAATCGAAAAACTCCGACCGTACCTCGAAGGTACTCATTTAACGGTAATTACCGATCACCATTCGTTAATATGGCTCAACAATCTTAAAGATCTTAAGGATCAGACGAAATAGAATGCTGTAGCGAATACAAATATCTAGGAATACTATTTGACAAAAGTGGTACAGACGATAAAGAAATTCAATCGAGGATAGTACAAGCAAGAAAAGCAATAGCATGTCTAAATGGAATCCTATGGAATAATAACATAACAAAACACAGAAAATATAACATCTACAACACAATGATAAAGAGCAGTTTGTTATACGGGGCCGAAACGTAGAGAATTACAGAAAAGAACAAGAAAAAGATAGAAGTAACAAATATGGATGCTTTAAGACGATCTGCAGGAATTTCACGTAGAGATAGAGTGAGAAATGAAGTGGTGCGACAAAAAATGGGTGTACAAGATACAATTATGAAAGACATTGAAAGATTGCAACTTATATGGTATGGTCATGTACAACGGATGACGGAAGAAAGGCTACCTAAACAAGTTATAAAATGGATACCTCACCAACGCCGTAAAAGGGGAAGACCAAAAAGAAACTGAAATGAGGGTATAAGAAAAGCGATGAGCGACCGCAATTTACAGGATGGACAATGGAAAGACACAAAAAGATGGAAACTAGACGCCGGACAACGTCGACAGACGTTCTGAAACCGATATATATATAATCTTAAAGAACCTACTGGTAGACTTGCCCGTTGGGCCGTCCGCATTCAACAGTATGACTTCATCATCAAACATCGCAAGGGTAAAGACCATGTCGTTCCTGATGCGCTATCCCGCGCTGTACCGGTCGTTGACGTTGTGTCAGTACCAGATTCCGATGAGCCCGCTCCTATCGAATCTGTACCGCCTGTTGGCCAAACTGACCGGTGGTATATACGCATGTGCCAATGAGTAGCCGAAAAACCCTTTGCGTTCCCAAATTGGAAAGTAGACAACAATGAGTTGTTTAAACATGTTAATGTCAAGTACCCAGACCTTGATGAGGGGGGCAGTTGGAAAAAAGTGATTCCAAAACCCCAACGTGCTGAAATCTTGCAAAAGAATCACTACGAGCCTACCGCAGGCTATTTAGGGATCTTTAAAACCTTTAGTCGGATCACCCAACGCTATTATTGGCCTAAGCTTAAAGCCGACGTAGTACGCTACGTAAATCATTGCATCACGTGTTTGTCCCAAAAACCCGAACAAAAACGTCCTGCTGGCCTAATGTGTCGACACCCTATCGTTACTAAACCTTGGCAGATGGTTTCCATTGACATTGTAGGACCGTTACCCCGCTGTAAAAAGGGTTACGTGTACATTCTATCGATCGCCGATTATTTCACGAAGTTTACGCTATTCTTCCCGATGCGTACCGCCATTGCGGCTACAGTTTCACGATTAATCGAAGACAATGTTTTCTTTCTCTTTGGAGCACCTCAGTTTGTACTGGTTGATAACGGTGTACAGTTCCGTAGTAAGGAGTTCCGACATCTAACGGACACCTATAAGTCAAAAATCATCTTTAACGCCTATTATCACGCACAAGCCAATCCGGTAGAACGGGTGAATCGAGTGTTGAAGACCTTGCTAGCATCCTACGTAAAGGACAATCATCGTGATTGGGATAAATACCTTTCGAAAGTCACTTGCGCTGTACGTGCCGCTATTCATGAAGTCACCGGACTGACTCCATATTTCGCAAATTTTGGTAGAAAAATCCAGTTGGAGGGAAATGACCCCGACAACCCTAACGAGACGAATGGTTCCGAACAAATTCAGGTAGCAGACCGTAAAGCCCTAGTACAACGGGCTTCCGTGTTGAAGTCTCTCTATCAGGATATCGTTAAGCGCCTAGATACATCGCATAAAGCCGCAAAGGCAACGTACGATCTGCGTAGGCGTCCCGCTCACTTTAACGTCAGTGATACCGTGTGGCGTCGCAATCACGTACTCTCCGACGCGGCTAAACATTTTAACGCCAAACAAGCACCTAAATTTGTAGGACCCTTTTATATTCAACGAAAAGTTTCGCTTGCCACGTACGAATTATCGGATGAAACCGACGCTTCTAAAGGCGTCTGGCATGCTAAAGACTTAAAACCTAATCCGACGGGCGACTAAATTCTTGTCGTTCGTTTTCCTTCAATAACTTCGACCTCAGGTCACTATTCCCATTTTCCCCAATTTTTGGGGTGCCCATCTTTTGCTCACAAATAATAACATCTGCTGTGGGAATTACACAATGGGCCAATCCCGTGAAGCGCAGCGTGCCCTCTCCAGGTGGATCGTGGACGAAACCTTGGGCTCCCTTATAGTTCCCCTTTTTATTTATTGGTTGCAACCTTTGCAAGTATTTTCCCCGAGTTCCCTTGGTCGGTTGGGCGGAATTGTGCTCGGCCGTAAGACGTTTTACCAATTTTGACAAGCGCCTATTTGCGATTTATTTCTAGGTTGGTATCGCACTACCTTCTTGGGAATTGATCCCTGTGTTCGATTGGTAGGTTGGACAGAAACATATGCAGGTGTAAGACATTATTTTACCCGATTTCGACGAGTGCTTCAAGCATTCAGTTTGGTTCAACCAAACGACCCCGTTAGGTCACATTCTTCTTCTCTTCGTACTATCTTTACCTTTTATTTTCTTCTCTCAGTTTTATCAACCGTGTCCCGGCGACGACTACCAAACCCCTTTGCGCATCTTTATTTTCCACCTTCCGAAACCGTGCTGTTAGGCGATAGCCATGGGCCCGGTGTTAAGGTCCAGTCGGTGTTTCGTGCCTATCGTCGCAGTACGTGCCATGCCTGTTTCGGGCATGGTCGGTTTTCGTAGTGTGGAGGGATAGTTGAACCTGCCGGCGAGACTGTCGGATTTTTTTCTTCGTGTCATTTTGGTGAGTGTTTTGTTTGGTTCCCCGAGGGGACCAAACTTGGTCGTTTAGTGGGCCCCTGGTGGAGTACCATTCCTTTTGGGACAAGTTGTTCAATGTCGCCCGTCTCCCGTAGTCCAGGGAATGGATACTAGCCTTCTGCGAACCACCAGGTCCGACTCGAATTTCCGTCTTTTCCACTGGAGTATTCAGTCTTTCTTCTTCCTCTTCTCACTTCACACCTTTCGCACCCTATCTAGTAGCCAGAGCGCTTAATTCTTTTGGGGGGTGCAACTCTGTTCCTATCGGTTGCCTTAGTTGTCGGTGCTTCGTGAACTCGTCACGTTTTGCTGGTATAGCTTTATCTACCGGGGGCGGTAGCATGTGGTGTCCGTCACAACGATTGAGCGACGGAGGAGCTCTCTCGTGGGAGGTACCGATCTTCAATCAATACCTTCCGTACCTTTCGTTAACTACGTAGCGATCTTGCGCTTTGCGCACCATTTATACCATGGAGGTACCTTCCTTTTGGTCTATCTTCGCTGTTTTCCTTGCCCGGCTCATAGTCTCCTTCTAGAATTTCATTATTGCGTAACTCAATAAGTAACCTCTGCCCCCCCTCCCGATAAATTGGGACTTATTTTTTTCGGTCATGCCGCGTGTTGTTACCTTTTGGGTCTTCTGTAGACTCACCGGCGTTGACCGGTATGTTTCTATACATAGGCCCATACCTCCATATCGGTCCCCTGGTAGTTAATTGTGCAACCCTTACTCACAGGTATATTCTATCAGCCAACCATTTTTTTTGGTATCGGGCTTCCTACCGCCTATGCCTTGTCTCTGGTCCGTGTAAGTTCTGATTGCACGATAAATGTGATTTGGGGCCAGGCGTAGCTCGGTCGTCTCGGTTCTCTTTGGACCACTCAAGAGACTTCCGGGGTCAATCTCTTTAAGTAAAGGGGGTGTTAAGACTCCCGATTCCCGTTAAAAATCTATCTACAATTCCTCATTCTGCTCCCGCGTATTGCAGCATAATGTAAGCCATCGGGCATATTTCCTTATTTATCTAGCTGTTTGATGCACTTGCAGGCCAGGCACCGACATCTGTCGCATAAAGTACCCTAAATAAGGCACTTGCTTCAATACCAAGGCAAACGCTGTAACGCATGGTCATAGCATAGAAAACCCGCTAAGTGACTTAACAAATCGCTTGCAGATGGAGTTTGCGTTTAGTCCTCAAGTTAAAAGGCGAAGCCGTGGATATCAGATTTCGGCGCCGGTCAGACGAGCGTTATGCACGGGGAAGCCCCGCGCGTTGTTGCATGTCACATTGTGGGCGATGCAATTCAGCACTTCGAACAATAGATTCTTTATGCACCTGAGTGAGATGCCCAACAATGGAAAGTATTAAGGGTGATGCAAGAATTGGAGGGAACGCGTCGTCAAGAGCGTCTCTCAAGGGAGCCCAAATTAAGCTTCCCGATCGCACGGTTGTGCAAGTTAAACTAAGAACAAAGAACAACCCCTTTAGTTCTTAGGGGCGTGTTGTACCCTCGGGCTTGTGTGCAGTTACAAGTGCTTTTAATCCCTTAAAGTTTCAAGTACCGGTGCGTACATTTCCTCTCTTATATTAGCGGATTTGCAACAGGAACGAATACAAAGCATCAATATACAGGGTGAGCAGTTGTGAGTTATCGTTTGGCTCAACCCTGCTACTTCGCCGAAGGATCTTACCGCCACAATTCCCTGAGCAAGCAGGTCAACCGTCCCTATTTGCCTATCAACCCCTGCCGCATCTAAGCCGTTATCGCAACCCTCTTCTGTACGAGAGCATCGTCGGAGCGTTGAATCTCCTGGTTGAGATCTCCCGGCACCATTACTTCAACAACACAGTTGCTTGGAGCCCTAGCGATAAAGTAAAGTATTGTACTAGTATTTATAAACAGTGAATTGCGTATAATACAGTGACGTGCGAAGCTGCGGAACTCTCAATTTACCGTATATGTTATTTGTGGGCCGTGTGCTAACTGCCCGAGCCGTTATGTACTGTCAAGTATTGCAAGTATAAGCCTTCAGCATAAATTTATGGGAGCCTGGCTCCGGGAATGGTAGTGAGCCATTTGGCGAATTAAATAAGCGTATTCCGGAACCTAGGTGACCATAATTTTCAGCGGATGTGCCGCTCCCTTGGCCTTCAGCCCTTATTGTGTTGTACTTGTTTACTAATCCCAATTTGTAGCATTTGCTACCGGAACCCTTGCCTTCGGGCCTGTAACGAGTATGGTAATAGATTACCCATTTTTAATTTGCGTATTGCTTTCATTTCGAGTATCTGTGTATTATTGTGACTGACAAGAATTGAGTTTCTTGCTGCGTTGTGTATGTATTCCTTTATACAGGGCCTAAGCAACTGGATAAAGGACACCAAAAAGGTAGGTGTAAAAGCCAGTGCCGTGGGAGCACCCCGTGGAGTGCAACGCAGCGCTACTGCGATTGGTTTTCGACTTTTGACCGGTCGTCAGTTATCTATCAATCTTAACATCTCCCAAAAATCGTGGCGCCCCTTAACTTTGTCTTAACAACCCAATATCGAAACCCCGTTGTGGCATTTCGTCCCGAAACGCACCCTAAACCTGTGAACCCCCCTAGCGACTGAGTTCTGGCCGAAGCATTTGGGCTGTGGGGTACGTGCAGGGGCGAGCACTGCTTTGGTTTTGAAATCAAACGAATTCTTCGTGGTAAACCTCAGTTTAAAATCTATGAAATTTCTATAAATATTATGTAACCAATTTATTAATTTTACAAGTTGTAGTATTAATAAGGTATCACATAAGTTTTAGGAAAAAAAATAAAATACTACAAAATAAGTATAATGCAATGCATTTAAATGATAATTGTACCAACATTTTACCTTACACGTAAGTTAATCAAGACAACATTTAAATTAATAACAAAGGACCATGGCCTTCGATGGTTGGCAGCTTTTGTCTAACCTGTCCCATGAGGTTTTGGACGGTGTTAATATTAATTTCGCTTATCTCTTCTTAGTTCTGCTTTATTTCGAGCTTTCCACCCATTGTCATATATTTTACTGTCAACAAAATTTCGCGATCTGTTGATTATGGGGATGAGTCGTATTAATTAATTGGAGCAACTTGGAAGCCATCTTCCGGTATAAATGTTGGCTACCGCTTTAACCCTCACATGTCTTGAATAAGGCCTCGAGATTCCGTCATCGGATATAGCACAGCAAACTAGAATTTCGTCGACCAATTTTTTTCTTTTAGCAAATTGCAGCGAGGTATACCTTAGAAATATTTCCCGCTCAGGCATGTGTCCAACAATGTTGTACATGCTCTTTCGGATGTGTATCTTGTACGCCATAACGGTGCAAATTATTTGACATCTACGAACTGTCATTATAAGTTTGAGTCTAAGAATATTATTTTACTATGCCAACTAGATTGAAAGTCATTTGCGTTTATCTCTAGGTCAATAAAATTTTTCCCAAAACCTATGTAACACGTTAAAAGAAACTTCTGGCAGCATGGAAATAAAAGTTTATGAATGTTAGACAACTCATATATCGAAATGAGTTTTGGGTTCATAACTAGAAGAGATTTATAGTTGGTATTTAAACTGCGCATAGTAAAACGATTATGATATATAACCTTCCTGACTAACTTCTGAAGCAAATTTCTGCATCGGACCATTAGCAATATTTTCAAAGTCAGGGGAATAATGGAAATTAAACACCTTATCCACTTAATCAGTCTTATTATGTACTAGTTAATCACTCGAGCTACGCTTCGGTTCGCTAATTTAAGAGAGATTCATTGGACTTAAAAATATATGCCATTTTCGCAATCAACGTCCCAAAAAACCTCAATAACGACACCCATGTCGATTTTTAGGCTTTTTTACCCCATTTCACCCCCTAAGGGGTTGATTTGCGGAAAATCACGAAATAAGTGTTTGCTTATTTGTTTTTAAGAGTACTCCTACGAAGTTTCAAGTCGAAATGTCTATTTAATATTATTTTTCCATACAAAATTGAAACCCCCATTTTACCTCTTTAGGGGTTGAATTTCGAAGTATGCTTCCTTATTCCTTGTATACATCATAAAGGGAATCTCTTTGCAAAATTTCAGCTTTCTAGGTCCAAGGGTTTGGGCTGGGCGTTGATTAGTTAGTGAGTCAGAACTTCTATTCTTATACAGGGTGGCGCTTTTGGATCTGATTCACTTCAAATAGCTGTCAAATTGTCAATATTGAAGATAGAACGGACAAATAAATTTTAAAATTAAGAGTGATAATGGAATTTTTTTTAATAGTGGTACGGGTTACTTATGGAAAATAACGTCTGTCAAATGCCGTCCTTGTTGATTGACGCATTCTTGGAGTCGGTCACAAAAGCTCTGCATTGCTCGCTGAAACATGTCAACTGGAATCGCAGCAACTTCATCCCTGATTGCTGTCTTCAATTCCTGAATGGTGCGGGGCTTATTCCTGTAGACCTTCGCTTTGAGGTAGCCTTATAAAAAATAATCACACACCCTTAGGTCCGGCGAGCGAGGGGGCCAAGAAACATCTCCGTTGCGCAAGATCACATGTCCAGGAAACAGAGCGTTAACGGCCTGCATGAATACTCTAGCCATATGTGCAGTGGCTCCTTCCTGTTGGAACCACATTGTTTCGATGTCGTATTCATTTTCTTCCAGGTGTGGCCTCAGAAATTCTTCGATCATGGTGACATAACGCTGGAAAGTAACTTTTTTTTAATTATAAATTTAGCCAGTTCAGCGCACAAGCGCTATGCATAGCTTAGTTGTAAGGATGACGTAACATAGAACGTAACATTAAGAGGACAGCCCATTGAGCTCCTCAGTGACAGAATAATACAATGTGAATAGTTGGACACTTACGTTATATTACAGTATTACATTAAACTAAAATTAATCGTCTGTATCACTGGCATCTGACGACGTTAACAGCATATCCTGAGGTAGTTTACGCTTTAACTTTTTATGAATACATTTTTCACCAACTGCATAGTGAACAGCACCAGAACACTCAGAAATCTTGCTAAAAAAGTTTTTCGCTAATTGCTTAAGGGACGATTGCATTTCGGGGATATTTAGTTCGTGATGTAACTATCTGGGTATTCCAAACGAACCACGGGGTACTAGTAATTATCCGAAGCATTTTATTTTGGAATACTTGTAACTTATTTAAATTTGTTTTAGATGTAGACCCCCACACTACTCCACCATATGTTAATATAGGTCTCAGTATGGATAAGTAAATTAATGAACCACATTTTATTTTAAGTCGCGATTTGCGATTTATAATTGTGTACAGTTTAGAGAGACGTACATAACTTTTATTTAACTTTTTGTTGATGTGAATATTCCACCTTAGTTTTTCCTATTCAAATTCACTCCTAAGTATTTGATAGTCTGGTCGGGTGGGTTCCATTCCACTTCTTTCTGATTTATGATAATTTGTCCTAATATACTGGTGTCTTCTGGTTGATTGCTAACGTGGTCACTTGCCCCTCTGACTGCGTGTGTGGATAGTTTGCCAGGAGTCGTAAATTTTTGATACAAATTTTGTCCTACGCCGGCTGTGCTGTGTGTTACGAGGTTGGCTACTTGGGTTTTTACGGACCGTTTTTATATAATAACTACAACCTCTGTAATTCGCGGGATGTTCCCCCCCCACAGTTTACACATTCCGGTTTGTCTTTATTTTTTGTTTTCGTACATTGTGTATACAGGTGGTTGCTCTTACATTTAACGCAGCTTGGTTCCAATCGTCAATAGTTACGCATGTGACCGTATCTTTGACAGTTCTTACATTGAGGAACCTCCCTCTGTTTTCTTCTTGGCTCAATTGATATAATGCAGTGATAAAGTTTGGTTAATCCCTATATTTCATTAGCTTTGGAATTATTAGTTAATTCTATGGCACATAGGTAGCTGCATTGGCTTACTATATTTGTTATATAATCTAGCGACCTTCACAACAGGGTAATCGAGTTTTACTAATTCTCCAGTTATTTCAATCTCCGAGAGTGAGGTTGGGACATTTCTCATAATTACACACACGTTGTTAGATTCTGGATTCTGAAAAGTGTGGTAGTTGAGTTTATTTTCAGTATAGAATTGTGTTAGTTTAAGGTAGTCTTATATACTGGTTAGGTTTATTTTTGTTGACGTTCCTCTGGTCGCAACCGTAAACTCCTCTTTGACTATTTCCTTAATGTCCTTTACGATATTTTGGTAGTACGTGGCTTCATGCAGGAAAATTGGAGGAAATTTAGTTTTGCACTTCGTTGCTTGAACCGGACTCGTATTGGTTTTATCGGCTTGGCTAGCTGAGCCGTTGGTATAAAGAGCGTAATATCTATTGGCAGTTAGAAGTAAATTGGCATTGAATAGATATTTTTTGTTAACCACGGTAGGCTGTGAGAGTTCGGAATTATTACGTTTTTGCCTGTATTGGATCCCCAATCCATATTATCTGGCCGCGCAACTATTACATTGTTGTTAGACAATTCATCTGAGTTCATTTTATTATTTGTGATCCCTCCGAACGGCCCCACGAACGATTTTTGCCGAGAAATATAAACTTTTGTTACTTACTGAAGCAATCTTCTTACACACGTGCATAGATATCACACTAATCATTAAACCGCACGACAACGATTAAAAACGAACTGTTCTCGTAGAAAGCTAGCACGGAAAGTAACGGTGACCGCCTCCTCGCGTTCAGTTTAAAAAAAAGTAAGGCCCGATTATGCCCACGTTGGAAACCTTACGCTAAACTGTTACCTTATTACTGTGGAGAGGCTGTTGGTGTACTTCTCTTGGGTTTTCGTCAGCCCAATAACGGAAATTCTGCTTGTTCACCAACCCATTCAAATAAAAATGAGCTTCTGTTATGTTATTCCGCCTCGACAAATTTATCAGTACGCCCCTGTGCTCTTAATTATATTTAAAATTCGTTTGAACCAACTTACAATGCTCGCGGCCCACGGAATGCTCTCCGTCAGCACTTCGGTGTAGTACGCTAATTGCTTTATTTATCCCGACATACTGGCGTCAACGCCAAAGAATTGGTGGTAAAAGAAACACGTATCGTCTTGAATAATAAATCGCTTTGTACCACAACCCTGGCAGCGATAGGCCAAGAATTCTTGGAACCTATACGCATTACCCTGTATGATATATAAGAAGGAAATAAATTCTGAATAATCCCCTTTCTCCCACGCAACAATGGAACTAGGTTTTAAATTTTAATCGTGTTTTTCAATAACTCAACGCTGCCCTTCGGCGAGGCCACCTTGGTAATTCAATCCCCTGGGATTCGCTGCGACATCGAAAATTCATTCCAGAATGTTCTAGGCCCCTTTCGTTTGTTGATAGCACGCACAATAACGCTTCTTTGTTTCACAACAGTTCAAAAGTGGTGCAATAATGAGAGGGAGAATTTCCATCAGCGGTTGCAGAAGAGAGATGCTTTTCCGGGGAACGGGGAACAAATCTTGTGGTCTTCACGCAATTAAATTTTGGAAGTAGTTCGGGGACAGCCTTCATAGCCGTAGGTGCAAAAAGAACTCCGAGGCGGTCGTGAAGTTAAGGGAAAGGCCCGCGAATCGTTTTATTGGGGAAAACGTCGTTTATCGTATCGTTTGTTGTCCGCTCTCTAAGTACAGAGGGATGCATCGTTTGCCAGTAGTGCACATATAGTTCTAACGTCGTTTGATTATCCCCGCTTGTGTACTCGTGTTGTTCGAGGATAATTGCAGTTGCAAATTCTGATTACGTTCGCTGGGCCACCCCGGAAACTAAAGTCATCTTCGCCAGCTCCGTCGCCGACCCGCTCTCTCTTTCAAGTTGGACCCCCTGCAGCAGCTTTGCCAAGCTTCCGCCGAGGACGTCATCGCTACCCCAACATGCTTACAGCTCCAGGTATTTATTGTATGTGCGATATATCTTGTGTGCCGAGATAAGTGGCGTCTGTAATTTTTACTGTGCAACCCCAGTGATCAAAACGTTGCGTACGCTAGCCGAATTTTAAAATTTGATTTGCTTGTTGACATCAGGGGCTTGACCCTGGATATCTTGTCTTGTATTTTGTAATAACATCGTTAGACATTAAGGTAACTTTGCTTGGGAACCCTTTCATGTTCAAGTAGGGTGTGCCTTTCTTTTTTATTAAATTTAAACTCGCCTCCGGGCGATTATTTCAGTGTAAATTTGTTTGTAAATTTAACTCATTCTATAATAAATCTGTTAAAGTCAGTCGGTTTATTTGTCGAGTTCTGAACCCCTTCTGGGTTCCTAAGTAATTTAGTTAGGGCAAAGGCCAGGTGTAACTGCAGTTGTAAAGCTAAAGCATGTCTTATGAGCAAGCAAGCCCCCAGAATTTGGGCCAGTATTAGTGTGCTTTTGTTACTCTTTAGCAAGGGTGGGCCTTAAGGTAAGTCATTTGTTTATGGCCACTCTTGGTGTTCTATCTGAAGACTCGGTGGAGACTTGGACAGCGCGGCGAGGATAACGTACACGGAGGACTTCTCCATAGGCTACGTGTGTGTTCTTGTTTCTAACACGTTTGCCATTCCCTACCTAGAAACAAGTGGCGCTCTAGGCATCTATTTTAAGCAATCTTTAGGGTAAGTGCCGCCGGTTTTTCTTTGAGCTTTCGAACCACGCCTTCCCGACTGAGTTAAGTGCGAGTAATCGGAGCAACAAAATCTGCTCCAACACATTAAGATCTGTGTTCTTTTTAGTAAAGCCGGCGAACCCTGTAGTTTGTACCCGATTTTTGACAGTGCTCGTGATCAATGTCGATCTGAGCATTTAAAACTGTAACACTTCGTCTGAGATCATGAGAAGCACGCCTTCTTCTTCCAAAATCTCCAACATGCGCTGGCTAAACCGAAGCCTTTGTCGATGGTCTGTTGGAAGCAGCTTCTGCACAACCATGATTTTATATGGCTGGAATTTTATGTTTTTGTTGAGAATTCTTTGCAGACTCCAACGTGACATCCCATGAGCTGGAGCACGTCTGGTTGAGCGTTTTGAGCTTGCAATATCATCTCGTCTTACACGCTCCACATTCTCAGGTGTGCAAACCGTAATTCGTCTACCTTTAAATTGTGGCTTACATGAACCAGTTGTGCGAAAAAGATTCACCCATTCCAATATCGAGTTACGAGATGGAACAGCACCGCGCACTGGAATGTTGAAGTGCCGGCGAAAAGCACGCGTCACTGCAACTATGGACTCGTAATTTCGCAAAACCTTTTCTACCGCGAAGACGCGATGCTCCACGCACGAGGTAGCCATGTTTACTAAACTTCCCGCTGTCGAGAACACAATGAAATGGTCAGGGACCTCCCACCAAGTCCCCTTCGAATGTACTACACATTCCAAAAACGTCAGATCCAAACGCGCCACTCTGTATATAAGATAACCAGAGCATTGCCTTTTTCTGCTGTTGTACATATGTTTTGAATTGGAATTATTGAAATTATTTATCAGTAGTTCTGTTAAAACAACCTTTATTATTATTAATGTTCGAGTTGTTATTTTTATAGCAGTTTAAATTATCAAAAATTTAGAATCTGAGGTAATTGGAATTGTTAACTTACGTCGAGTGTCTCAAAATGGAACATTACTAAAGTTAACCACTCTGGGATGGAACTTGTAATCGGAACATTTTTGATGAATTTCAAATACAGTCAGTCTTATATCTGGGTTTTAGAATTGTGATTTTATTAAATCAATTAAGAAATAGTTATTTGTGTGTAGAAGTGTAGAAATGAAGGTTATTCCGGCACGAGACGAATGTTTGTTGAATGAGCGTTAGCGAAATATGTTTCTACAGAGTAAATATTTTGCATCAATAAACATTTAGTAGTTATCTTCTTTTCTTACTGTATTTGAAAACAGGATAACAGGAAGGCAGAGTTGAGTGAAAGTGAAGTAGATACAGGGTTTGTTCGCTCATTAAATTTTCTAGATTAATAACTTTAAACTGTGAGTATATAACTACCAAAATCACACACTAATATTACTAATTCCGGGTGCTGTAGCTCATGAAAATATCTTCGTTGTTGGATTTATTGTACCCGAAATAGTGCAATTTTGGGAATAGAAATAATTTTGAGGTTAGTCTACTCTCCACCTACAATCCTTTTATGTCAAAAACAACTATAAGTTACTCTTAACTGTGTTACACTATCGTTGGATCAACGTTTTAACCGAAAAGTGATGCTTTTTTATGCAAAAATTGTAAACACCTGCTGATAATGAATCGCTTACCACACATTGCGATGGATGCAACGCACTTGTTCACCATGTCTGCTTGGGGTTATCTACTGATGCAGCAAACTGTTTAACTCGCTCAAATTTATAAACGTCAAATGGTACGTACTGCAATAAATGTAGCAATGGTGGTGATAAAATTCATCAGCTTAAAAACTTTCTGGTAGAATTGGTTGATACAAAATTTCAACTAATCGATAAAAAAATTCAAGACCTGAACGGCAAGATTCTTGGGGAAAAACACTTGCGGCTGAAAAATACGAAAAAATCGTGTCCGTAGCAGTGGAACGTGTTAAACGGTCAAACAATATAATTATAAGCGGTATTAGCGAAAACAATGAAGCCATTTCCGATAAAATTAACATATATAATGCAACTAGTGGGTTCTAGATTATCAAATAATCATTTCTGTTTACACGAGATATATTGTTTGGCAATTACGCGAGTCCGAAGGACGAGCGTGACTGCCTCAAACAATATATCTAGTGGAAACAGAAATGATTTGATAATCGAGAAGACACGAGTTGCATTCGGCTAGATTATATCACGAATCAATAAACAACGTTTGCATAGTGTATTTTAAATATTAAAAGTACAGTTAATGTGGTTGTTATGACAATTGTATTGACAGCAGGTAACGTGATGTTTGTGAAAGCGTGTGATTATCACCTATTAATCAGGAAGGTATGTGATTGTCAGTTGCTATGTATATTTTCAAAAGTTAGTACATGCGTAACTATGCATTTTGCCGTTTTTCATTGGTCGATGTTAGGAGGGAGTGGTATAATCACAACAATTAAAGCTGATCACGTATAGGCCATTCAGTAAACATAAAAACATATAAATTTTTTTGAAGTTGGCATATACGTAAAATTTGTCTGCTAGGGATTCTGCATTTTGTTTTGCAAAGGTTTCCATACCTGCATAAAGGTGACTTTGAATTTAAAAATGACATTTAATAAATATCATTAATTCAGTGTCACATACTATTCTGGAAATTCTTGCTGGAACTTTTATAAAATGTAATAAAAATACTTATTAATAAATGCTACATCAATAGTATCCAACACAGTATTTGTTTAACATCCTTAAAAGTAGTTATGACAGATGCTAATTAAATGTCACACTCTTAACCTATTTGCTTTAGTAACTTTTTGTAAGTACATTCCTAGACAAAAGATGCATTTTGGAAGTACACTCATGAAGTTTTAGAAATCAAAGGCCACTTTGTGTTTTTATGTTTAGTGAACAGACTATAGTAGCAGCATTTCGTATTGGAAAACCTGGTCCACACCCAAGATTAATAAAAGCAATCTTAAATAATGAACATGATGTAAGTTATATTCTACGCAATTCTTCCGAAACTAGATCGACTTGAAAAAACTAAAACACCTCTCGGTATGCCACCTCAATTGTCGTTCGTTAAATGCATCGTTCCATTATTTTGCAGATTTACATTATTTATTTATTTATCGTATGGCTACACATGAGTACAAGTATTTATTTATATCAAATCAAATATCTTAAATATTAACATTTAAGTTTTCTATCCAAATAACAGCCGATGGTGTGGCTCTCAAGAAGTCTTCGGTTGTACAGCGGCTAGGTCTATTTTCGCAGTCGTAGGCAAGATGGTGAATTGTTTGCCTTTCTTGCAGATTTACAACTATACATCTTCCGCATTACGAATTAATTAGAGCCGACAGACCCACTAGAGAAGGAGAAGTGTGTCTATATCAAATCGCATCTCAAATACAAGATTGTTGATTTACACTTCTTAACGCCTTATAATTTAGAGCAGTACTGCGTTATTCTTACTGCTCATAAGTTAAAAATTGCAATTGGGGTTGCGTATCATGTACCAAATACTCCTATATCACATTTAGATGAATTAGAATTGACCTTAAAAAATTTAACTATGGATGCAAATGAAATTATTCTACTGGGTGATCTGAATATTGATTTTTTAACCACTGATAATAAACTAGTTTATCTTAAGAGTATTCTAGAAACGTTTAACCTAAAACAAGAAATAACTGAACCAACTCGTATTACTGAAACGTGATCCACTCTTACAGACTTCTTCTTCTTCGTGTGCCTTGTCCGTTACCGAACGTTGGCTATCATATTGGCTATGATAATTTTATCAACAGCGGCCCGAAATAATGTTGTTGTAGATCTGCTGTACCAATCTCGCAGGTTTCGAAGCCAAGATGTTCGTCTTCGGCCTGGGCCTCTTTTTCCGATTATTTTGCCTTTCATTACGAGATGCAAGATATTGTATCGTGTGGGATTTCGCATTACATGCCCGAAGTACTGAAGTTTTCTTATTTTTATGGTTTTAATTATTTCTACTTCTTTCTCCATTCGACGCAGTATGTCTTCGTTGCTGACTCTATCAACCCAACTCACTCGAAGTATTCTCCGGTATACCCACATTTCAAAAGCTTCTAGTTTTTTTAATAGCGTGTTTGTTAACGTCCAGCTTTCTACTCCATATAATAGTATTGAGAATATATAGCATTTCACAAGTCTTATCTTCAACTTAAGGTTGATATTTCTGCCACAGAATATTTTTTTCATTTAAAAAAACGCAGTTCGCGATTTCTCTATGCGGATTTTTATTTCATTGGTCATGTCCCAGTTATCGTTGACTTGGCATCCCAGGTACGTTATTTTAGATGTTTTCTCGAGTGGTATGCCATACGCTGTAAGTCTTGGTGCATTCTCTGGTGATTTGCTAACGATCATAAACTTGGTCTTCTTGGTATTAAGCTTTAGGACGTAGGTGTCACAATTTCTTGTCAGGCTATCAACAAGAAGTTGCAGTTCTGGCAGGCTGCTAGTTATTAGGATGGTGTCGTCTGCGTATCTTAAATTATTAATTTTTATACCGTTGACGTTGACACCAACACCATCTGCTGCGTCTAATGTTTCTCTGAAGATATGTTCCGAATATATATTGAACAGCAGGGGTGATAAAATGCACCCCTGTCTTACCCCGCGACGTATGTCTATTTCTTTAGAGAGGTTTTGGCCTATTCTTATGTTAGCTCGTTGGTTCCAGTATAGATTTCGAATTATCCGAAGATCTTTATCATCAATGCCCGTTTTCTGGAGAATTTCGATCATTTTGGTGTGTCTGACTCGATCAAATGCTTTTTCAAAGTCTACAAAGCACATGTACACTGGATGATTAATGTCTCTACACCTTTGCACTAGAACTTGAATGCTAAATAGTGCTTCTCTAGTTCCGAGATTGTTGCGGAAGCCAAACTGTGTATCAGCCATATTTTCTTCTATTTTATTGTGAATTCTGGAGTGAATGACTCGGAGGAATATTTTTAGCACGTGGCTCATTAGGCTAATAGTTCGATGTTCACTACATTGTTTTGAGTTTTCTTTTTTCGGAATTGCCACGAATGTAGATCTCAGCCAATCTGTTGGGATAACTCCTGTGTCATAGATTTTGTTGAACATGTGGAGCAGATATTTTTTTCCCCTTTTTCTCCAGAATTTTAAGCATTTCAGTTGGTATGTTATCTGGACCTGTCGTTTTCCTTAATTTCGCTGTTTTTATCGCATGATCAATTTCGTCTATTGTTATTTCAGGGCCTGTTCTAATATTTTGTATTTCGTATTCTTGTCGTTCGTCATTAAATAATTCACCTATATATTCTTCCCATCTCTTCATTTTCTCTTGTTCATCTATAATAAGTTTACCGTTATTGTCTACTAGATTGTTAGTATTTCTATTACGTATTCCAACCACTTCTTTGATGTTCTTGTACATATTGAAGGCATCGTGTTTCTCTTCTAACTTTTCTATTTCCGAGCATCTATCTTCAAACCATTTTTCTTTTGCATGGCGTATTTTTGTTCTGATTTCTTTGTTAGTGTTACTATATTGTTCAGTGTTCCGGTTCTTGAATTTTCGCCTCTTTTCCATTAGGTCCAATATCTCATTGTTCATCCATGCACTTTTCTTTTGTCTGGATTTTGTCATGTTAGACGTTTCATCCTGTATTATTTTCTTAAATTGGTTCCATTCGTCTTCTATACTGTGGTCATGGTCATTAATTTCTAGTTTACTTTCCATAGATTTCACAATCTGTTGTCGGTTGTTCTTCAAATATTCAGTGTTCACTCTTATAGACACCATATGCTTAAACGTTCTATTTTAAATAATGAAACAATGGTTTTTGAAAATATACCCCATCATAAACTAATATACTGCGACCTGGACTACAACATCGAATCGACGAAACCCGAAATAATAATAAAAAGAAAATTTACTCTATTAAATGAAAATGAATTTGCACGTGATGCCACCAGCATAGACTGGAATTTTGTTAACTGCTTATCCAATATAGATACAAAACTTATTTTTTTCAATAATGCAGTAGTTACTCTATTTGATAAACGTGCTCCACTACGCACCATAAAAGTAGGAAACAATAAACCTAAACCATACATAACAGACAAAATAAAAGAAATTATTCGTCTGAATAAACAGGCGTACCTTAAATTTAAGTCAAGTGGACGTATGCAAGACAGGCGTTACTACAAAGATTTAAGTAACTATTTGGGATCTGCAATTAAACGAGAAAAAAACGCAATCATAAACCAACAAGTACAGATTTATAGAAATAGTTCTCGAAAAATGTGGACCATTTTTTCTTCTTGGTATGTTCACAATAAAGAGAAAAATGTTATAGATCCCACATTACTTGTTGATCCTAATGCGATAAACACCTTTTTGGTGAATGTTTCTGTTGCAACAGTCAATACTGAAGCTTTGCTACCGTTTTACAACAATAATACTAGGCCTAGTATTGACAATGAACTGATTTTCACTGGGATAACTGTAGAAGATGTGGAAAAATATATTGTAAAAATCAAATCCACCGCAGTGGGTGCTGACACTATCAGTTTAAAGATGTTTCACCTTGTTCTTCCTTATGCTAAATATGCTCTATGCGACGTTATAAACTATTTTTTTCGCAATCAGTACCTTTGCAAATGTTTGGAAAAAATCATATATTCGTCCGTTAGCAAAAACATCAACAGCCGTACAGCTTAGTCAACTTCGGCCTATAGGTATCTTCCTGACAGCTTCCAAAGTTATAGAAATGGCAGTTGGTGATAAACTCAATGGCCATGTAGATAGTTATAATATTCTACCATCTGTGCAATCGGGATTTAGGAAACACTACAGCACAGCGACTGCTGTACTTAAAATAACAACCGACATTATACAAGCCATTGACCATTTAACAAAAATTAGAGAAAAACAAAAAAACAAGAAAATTAATAGTTGTTTGAGTGTCCTCGAAAAGTTTAAAAAACGATTTGACATACTTTGTATGCAATTTGCTTTCAAAATTTGGGCAAAATTCAAAATTTTCAAATGCTGATGGTTTATTTAGGTTTATTTAAACCAAACTATGAAAAGAAATGCTTTTTATAGTGACACAATTCTGAAAGGTTGCCAGAAATGCCATGACTGTCCTTTTGGAAAATATTTTTAAGAATTGCACCAATATATGCAAATGGTCCAGTTCATTTGTTGAGCAGTATATGTATATCAGGTTTTAATGTCCGCTCGCGAACGCAGTCAACACCGAACTCTCCGCAGTCAACACCGAACTGCCAGCGTACATAAATCAAACAAGTAGAGACTCATGCCAAATGTTGAAACCTGTTTAGAGGCCCTGGGACAGTGACTGGGGAGTATTTGTAAGCTTGACTATCAGATGGCAGCACAAAGTTCTACCATTCAGAGCCAGTTACTGGCTCTGCTACCAATCATGATGTGATCAAGTAGTGGCGCCATCTGTTAGTACTATCGGAAAGTACTTTCCCCCCCCAGGAACCGTTCAAGGTCATCCAAATCGGAAATTTGACATCAAAGGAACCGACAGTGAGTGTCTCTACTTGTTTCATTTATGTACGCTGGAATTGTGTTGTTCAGAAATAAATTACTCCACAATCGAGAAAGAGCTTTTAGCGATCGGGTGGGATGTAAAATATTTCAGGCCATATCTATTTGGTAGAAGATTTAAAATTGTAACCGACCATAAACTCGTTCAGTGGTTGTTTTCACTTAAGGAACCAAATTGAAAGCTAGCGAGATGACATCTCAAACTAGAGGAATTTGACTACGAAATTATTTATAAAAAGATATGATTAAACAGAGATGTAGATGCTTTGTTTCGTGTAGAACTTAATATGAACGAAGCCATAAAAGAACCTCTAATATTTCAATATATGAAAAATTTTAATGAACAACTTAAGCCAAATTAAAATCAAACTGATAACAAGTCAATAGTTGTCGAAACGGGTGATGTAGATAACTTAGCTAACGCCGTCGAAGGCAGTAACAAAACGATTCATTCAAATATCGAAAACAGAATAGCAGGAATTTCTATTGTTGATCGTCCCATAAATTCAAATCATTATCTCAGAAGTAAACTTTGCACCAGCAGAAGTTTCTAAGATTAAACTGTATAAAACCAAGCAAAGAATATTGGTACAAATTTCAAAAAGTAATGATGAACGAGAAATAATTAGATTTTATTTTGAAAACCCAATACAAGAACAATTTAGCTCTGTGCTTCAGAAGTATTGTAAAAATTCTCAAATCAATATGATTAACTATATTAAAAAATGAATTGACGTCATTAACGATGACGAAATTAAACAAACTATTCAATCTCATCACGAAGGAAAAAGTAGTCATAGAGGAACTGAAGAAACAGTAAAGCGATTGGCCCAATCAACAAAAATCTATTGAAACTTTTAGAAACAACTGTGAAATCTGCTAATTAACCAAATACGACAGGAGACCACTTCGATTAGAATTCGATATTACACATACTGCTGTTAAACCATTTCAAATCGTAGGTACATGTCGATAGCATATCCTTAGAAAAGTGCAAGTTTTTGACAATCGTTGATTCTTTTTCTAAATATGGTCAAGCATACAAGCTTAATTCGTCACAAGAAATCGAAGTAGTTATAATCTTGTAACTTATTTTACCGGTTTTAGGATATTAAGCCTTTGTATATATATTTATATATATATATATTGCTATGGTTTGATATCACCACTTATGATATGTGGTTTTAGCAATTATACTTTCAAGACTTAGACTGGGTAAAATAAGATTGTTTTGTATTTTTAATTTACTCGACTCAAAATAAATAGTACTATGCCCTTTTGCGTATTTTATTTATCTGCAATTTTATTCTCAAAACGCTAGCTCGGTAGAACAATAAACTCTATTCAAAGGGTGAATTCCTAATAATTTGTACCTTTTTACCTAAACTGGTACGCCACTGTGCGCCCGAATTATTTCCTAATACGCAGTCGATAATGTATGTGCTGCTATCAAAATTACACAAATTGGTTCGTATCTGGCAGTAAGCATTGTTGACTTTAAAAATCAAATTTGTGAACATTCGAAGAGGTATTTATTTAAATCGTAGTGCTTTGGCGGTAATTATTCTCTTTTGTTAAAGGAATTAATTTGTCTTATGACGTCAGAAGGGACGCCGATTGAATTTCTGCAATTGTTTAATCTCCACCTAACCTCACAACTGGACTCTGGTTAATAATTTGAAAAGCACTTTTGCTGGAGGCTTCAAGATGCTTGAATCTTGTTCAATACGGTATTGTCTAGTATGCACACAAATTTCTGGATGCTCACGCTAATATTTTTAGGGTTAGACAGCACCTTAAGATTTCGTGTTCGCTTCAATCTTCGGAAAGGGGGCCCCAGCTCGTATCTTCGTCTGGAACGGTTTCCCCCGGTGCCTGTGCCGCTGGTCGGTGTCCTGCACTCCTGCCTGATGCGTCACAGTAGAATGTCCTGGCTCTGGACCCTCTTTTCGGCTTGAATCCTTCTTCGTAATCTTGATGTGGGTGGCGAACTTTCCTCGGAGATGCTCTTGGTGAAATAATTTATGTTTTGCGGAAATCGCCACAAACGTTCTCATATGAACTATACCACTTGTTTAACACAATGAAACACTTTTTAGCTCATAATATTTAATTTTATTATATAAAAGCTTGTATTCAAAAGGAGTACAAAATTTCATGTCAATCTTATAATTGATTCAGTTGTTATCTACCGATATCCGCTATAAACAGATGCTAATCTAATACTATACAAATTAGCCATGTTCAAATCAACTACTTTTTTAAATTAATTTACTTACAAGTTATTGAATTTAAAAATTTCGTATATCTAAAATATTGTCCACATTTTTAATTGTTAAAATGTCTCTTTGCGCCACTACACGTTTTATTATTTGCTTTGCTCTGTTCACTCGCGTAATTGCACTGATCCTTTTAAAGAGTTCACTTCCTTCATAAATGCTTTCGATGTTCATCTGTCTGCTTTTTACTGACTTTTTTCATGTCTTGCTGTCTGCTTTTCCAATTGCTATTTCCTGACTTTCTGCCAGCCTTTTAATTTGCTCTTTGTAACGTAATTACTATTCTGGCTTCTTATACCTTTTAAGATTGCTCACAAATTGTACCTACTTAGCTGTATTGATATCTACGCTTCATTGACCTACACATAGCAAACCTTTTTGTGATTATTCATTTCTTTTGGTTTGGCTATGTATTTTGCCCAAACCTAATATTTAATTAATTTGAACTTCGACTTCGACCCTGTGAAAAACAAGCTTTGCCCTTTGCGTTCCTTACTCAATTCATTTATTAATACTGGCATCTCTTTTCCAATGCATTTACTGAATGAAATTTAAGCTTAGTATTGCAGCTACATAAAACACCTCGACTCTGTGCTCCTTTGACTTGTTTCTTTAACTGTACTGCAAGCAGAGTAGAGTCTTGGGCTTAATACCATTACAATATATTGTTAGGATACTTAAAAATCAGGTTTTTGAATAAAAATTAAAGTACATATAAATTTGGGAGATTAATACAATAAACTTAAAAAAGTGTAAAAAAAGATTGCTAGTTTATTTGAAAATGAGTAATGGAAGTTTAATTTGAGACAATTTACAATATATTTTGAAATGTAATAGCAATTGAGTATTCTATCATGGTGTTGAAATTTAATAAAAAAATATAAGTTAATTATACATGTGTCAAATGTGATTTCTATTAGAAATTAGAACATAGTAGGCAGAAATCATATTATTTAATTTTAAAGAGTGTATGAATAATTGTAACTAGCATAAAGGGGGATTTTGTTTGGGATTATTGAAAATAAACAACTTGAAAAATGTAGAGGTTTTTTGAATATATTCTTTCGAAGTTAAAAAATTGAAATTTTACCCTAATTTGTGTTTATAATTTGGAATAATACAATAAACAAGGCGTTAACAAATCTACGAGGTGGAAAAAAAGTTAAAATATAAATATTAAACAGTGCAAGTATACAGTAATTGAAGATAGTATGGAATATGGTTTAATTAGATACAAGTAAGAAGAGAATAATATTTGAGTAAACTTGGATTACTTTAAACGACTACAATTAATAATAAGTTACATTAATTGCTATATTTGGTGATTGTACTGAGGACGTGGAGATCATTTGACGGGAGTAGACGGTGGAACTGCTGGATTCGGGCGATTCTATTTGGTTTCTGATAACAGAGTAGGAGCTGGGGAAAATAAAAGATTAACTTGGGATCATCTGTAAGAGGGAACTTGCCAGAAAGCTGTTGGGTTGACAGTAGCGTTGGTGCAGGGAACAGGACCATTTCTGCAAGCAGCCAGGGTTTTGACAGGTTGTAGTTTGACGGTTGGCAGAGCATTGTGGCTGATCTGTCGAGAATCTGAGCTGTGAACATGAGAAACAGTGGTGTTTTGAGATGACTAGCAGTGAAAGTACGAGGAGCTCAGGTTGGTCTTCATTAGTCCTATAGAAGCATATTGAATAAAAGACAATAAAACGAGTGAAATAAATATAATACAGTACTAACTTTAGTGAATTGAGTCAATGATATGTGAGTAGGAAGAATATTTGTCATTTTTGGTTTGATTATTGTTGGATTATTGTCTGAAGTCAAGCTGACAGTTGTGTCAGTCTATAATCAAAAGTCATTATAAAAAATTAAAATTTCAAATGACAGACAACTAGATTAACGGATCACCCTTGAAGAATTTCAATGCAATACATTTATTTAAAAGAATAGAATTTAAAATTCTAATTAAATAAATCAATTTGAAAGAAAATAGTAGAGCTCATATTGCGTAATTAAATAGGCGTCCCAACGTAAAAGCCACTACAATATATATACAAAAGTAGGCTGGTAGCTAAGTCATAACTGTATCTCTACGGTAATAGTCCTTTACCGTACATGGCAACCATTACTATACTGAAACAGCTGTATCTGTACGTTAATATGTCTTTATTTCATACTGTCCGAAAAATATGACTTTGCGTCATTAAGTTGAGTCCGGAAAGTGAAACATTACATTACAAGGCCGGAAAGTGACACTTTCCGGCCTCTTGTCTTTTTTAACAAAAAATCTCATAAATTTTCATAACACATCCCACGCCTCTGCCGTCCACCTGACCAAAGAAGGGGGCCCTCGGGGCTCCGCCCTTCTCTAACAGGGCCCTCGGGGCTCCGCCCCTCTCCAAGGGGGCCCTCGTAGCTTCGCCCCTATCCAAGGAGGCCCTCGGGGCTGCGCTCCTCTCCAAGAGGGCCCTCTGCTCTACGAGCATGAATTTCAAAACGACATCTGCGGCGTTATGATACTCATAACGTTCCTAGATAATTATGTTAATAAATATTATCCACCATTGTATACCATTGTATACTCGACCTTCGGTCTTATTTGACAAACCATGTCGCGTGCCTAAAACACTTCAATTGAGCAACTTGTATCATAAATAGCTATTAATCCTAGGCACTAAAAGTGTTGCCTAGCAGCATATACGTTTTGTATCAGTAACAAAAACGTCAACTTCAATGACAGATTTTGGTATTAAAAGTAATGACGTTTAAGACGTTTTCACAAAAAGAAGTTTTCCAAGTCTACTTACATACACGGTTTCGCCAAGTTTCGGTTACGGTTTTTAACTCCTTTACTAGCAGCCCTTTAGAATAATAATAATAAAGTCACAACAATAACATATTTCGGTAATTTATAACATTTGTTTATTTCGCCCTAGAAAATATCTAATGTTTAAAAAAGCATATGCTTCATTTTGTTCCTAAATTTAGACGTAAAGATGAACTACAGCAGTACTAAAATCCAGGATTACCACGACACACTAAAAAGATGATGTAAATGGATCAATACAGTGACCTTCAAATGTCGCTCTAATGTCAATTACACTGTATGGGTGTTCACAGAACAAACATTTGTTAATAATAGTTTTTTAAGATGGCAACACCGGAGATGTATTCTGATGTACCTAACAAAAAAGTATAACTAATTATTCTATGCAGTGTGTTAAAAATTAAATGTACCGGTAGCAAGATTTTGAAAAGTTAGGGTCCCGAATAAATTGGAAATATAACGATACCTTCTGTTTAAAAAATATGGCGCACTATAGAAGCAGAAATTTAAAATTATGCAAAATATATAGGTTTTTGTCTATAATTTTTTACTTTAGTAGTGGAAGCACACAAAAAGTATGTAAACGAATCGACTTATTGGGTTAATTGTGAATTTATTTCAATTTCTAATGGATTGAAATCAAGAATCGTGAGTCGATTCAAGAATGATTCGAATCGGATCGTGAATTAGATCAAATTGTTAATTATTCCATTCGATCCGTTTTTTATTTCATTAGATTAATTGATATCGATTTCGACTTCCAGTGAATAGGTGGGCAGAGAAGCTCGCAGAGTGGGTCGCTTCGAATTCGTATTCGAGTTTATGTACTATATTGGAAATAAATTTATAAAAAATGAAAGCATAATAGTAAAGTATTACAACTAGTCAATTAAGCGGCGATAAAGCTCTTGCGGTAGCACCTGAACGACATTCAATTAATGCTTTAAGAATATACTTGGAATGTGTATGTCGCTAATACGCTAGAACCGGCGCTTGTTTTTCCAGGATGAGCGGAATACGCGATAAAGCCGAGAGCCCATCGCTGCGTGTCCATACGCAGAACCACATCTAGAGAATTTTTACTCAGCTTCCCTCCCAAAAATTGACCCGGATAGCGAGGCCTAGAAAGACGCATAACCAGAATGTTTGGTCTGCTGAAGGCACTTTGATCCAGCGACCCGCGCAGCAGTTCTAACTGGAAGAACCCAAAGCTCCTAAGCCCTTTGTTGCTACTGAAACAGTCCAGAACCGTAATATGCACTTAAGTCCATGGACTCAACCTTCCCTGACACCCAGAACTTTCCTGAACCTGCTTTTCTGGTCGCCGATGGTCCGATATGAAAAAGCAAACCTAAGATCCACTCTTTACGTATTTGCGTGGTCAGTAGCAGCAAATCTTTTCTTGAAATCGCTTCACATAGTATCTCTGGCCGTCGAGATCCGAAATTAGTATAAGACACTCAAATCCGCAGTATATTCTGTTTGGGGTCAGGCCAGAAATAAGTAAGGGCACAACGTATCTGGTACGAGGGCACTTCCCTGTTTATCAGTGAGGTTCTGCCGTACCGCCAGATGAGAGTTATAGCTCTCGCTTATATCCCGAAGCAAGCGCAAATCCGTTGCCTACAGCCGGCCAAATTCTTCGTGCCATCGCCGGGCCACATTAGTATGATAGTAAAAGTAAACAAACGCAACCATTTTGTGCTGTCAAATTTTTTTGTGATTATATCAGCATTAGATGCATGGACATGTATATGTTACAGGAAATGTATGAAACCTAGGAATTGTATACAATTCCTAGGAAATGTATATAATGCCGAGCCAATTTAGGAAATGTGTAAAATAATTAATGAAAGGTTCTTTAATACATACATTTCCTAGGAAATGTATGCATTTCCTAGGCATTGTATGCAATTTCTAAATGGTACTAGGAAATGTATGAAAATCAACATTATACTGTAGAATTTGCGAATGAATGAAAAATAAAACACAGATGAACTGAGATTTTCCTTAGCAGTGTGACGATTTGTTAGTGCTACTAACCTAACCTAACCTAACCTAACCTAACCTACCGACATGACATCCCTAATTTAACACATTTTCGATTCCAGGTTAGGAAATGTATAAAATTACTAGGAAATGTGTATAATAACATTTATTTCACACATTTCCTGACGATTTTAGGCATTATATACATTTCCTAGGAATTCTATATAATGACGGATTGCATACATTTCCGGTAACATATACACTGTGTTACGGTATTAAAACAACTTTACGACACCCACCCAAGGTGAGCATCGCACCACGGAATCAGTCCTGGAGAACTGGCACACTTGCCCTGAGATTTGCTAGAAACAGGCTAAAGGGCCACGGCTGGAACGCTCAGGGAGTCGGGCGTGAGTCACACGATACGTTCTGGGCAAGCGTGTTGAGGCATATATATATAGGGTACGTCAAAATTATGAGGGCGCCACCAAGCCTGTCTTAACTCGAATAACCGGGCCTGGGCGGTTAAACGGGAGCGAAGGATTCAAGACACTCCGTCGATAAGAATTCTCATGAGCTGCAAGCTCGAATAACAATTTCGTACTGGAATGGTAATATTGGGACTCTTTGGCCGAGACTGCGCAATCACTGGACCTACCTGCACGCTCTGATCTCTCACGTCTCGCAGTACACCAATCTTTACACTGTACAAGGCGCTATCTGAAACAAAGCATGCACAGGTCGAATAGGAATAATACGTCCCTTAACTAAATATGCGTCTATTGATCGCTAATTACATCTGGGCAGCAAATCGTGCCGCCAAGCTTATGTTACTGCTTACGTTAAGCACCAGCTGATGGACGCGCTATGCTAATGAACAACGCGCTACATATTAGAGTACAGTTTAGAAATACGCGCTCCGGCAAAAGGGCGCGTTAGTGCGCGATAACAGTGCTACAATATAGTGAAGCTCGCGCACCCAACGTTACTGAATTAAAAGCTAGCACAAACGTAACATCAAAACATAGGCGCAGAGTTCTTTAGCTATTTAGGCGATGAAACGCGAAACTCGCGCACATGAACTTACTAGCAGGCTACCAAAGTAGCGTCTTGCAGCATGGTGGCCTCAAACCGGCATTAAAAGCCGCGACAAGCAAGCAAGGGGCCTGCATCCGCCCACATAAAGTTGAGCACAAAGCACCAGCGCTCGCACAAGTAACAGTTACTATGCTTAAATGGTTGCAATTACAAATACCTTAGTCCGCAGACGGTCCATGAGAGTGGCGTGCAGTCAGTTGGTAGAAGGCGGCAGTCTGTGGCAACTCAATCGCCAAAACACGGCATTAGGGGTAAACGGGCTGGAATCCGCCAAGATGGCGGCGTTAGGACGCTCTCCTGAGAGCACACTACAGCGGCAAAGAGGCCTACTTCGTCCTGCCTAGAAAGATCCTCGAAACAGCGAGTCGCAAAGGGAAAGCCCCCTTTCTCACCAACGCAGAACTGGCCCCACGAAGCCCTTCACACACCTACGCCTTGGTGTAAAGATGTGCCACTCACACAACCACACGCGACCTCTTAAAGGATGGCATATTCGACAACATTCGCTGAAACAGCACGAGACGGGAAAAACAGGCTGGCGTCCCCGCAAATAGCGGGAACGCCGCGAAACGGCACACTCTGCGACTTCTTCGATCAACGGCCCGAGCTGAACTCCTCAAGCAAGCCGTGTTATGGCCCCTGCCGTGGCGTGAGCCAAACGGCCTTGCCACGTGACTCTCGGCAGCCAATGGCGATGCGCTCCACAAAACAAATTAATTCCGGTATCAAAGACAGCCAATGGCGAAGCGCCTCAACGGAGTGATTTCTAGAAGTTTCGGAATTCTTGCGAGCGATAACACCCGGCTGCCAAAGTAGCAGAAAAGGGGTGCTCCAACTGACGAGAAATACTGCGTTTGGGGCCAAATATGTGCAAAATCATTATTATAGAATTAGGCGATGAAGCCAAATAAGTAACTAAAAGGGTTTAGCATACGGGCACGCTGCCCTAAAGCCTAGGTGGCTACTTAAAATACCAAAATGACCTGACAACTGTGTCCACATTTTGATGCTCACCATTAGTATCTCTGTTATTAGAAGACTTAGAGAAATGGTTAGATGGGGAATGTTTTGCAGAATTCAATACCACTCGTAACAAATCTCATTTCAAATTCACCCCAACTTTTTAAAATTTTAAAATAATTTGAAAAAACCAAAAATTCCCGATTTAAATATTTCTCAATAACTCGATAACACCTAATGTGACCTCTTCCAAAGTTTAACAATGTTGAGACACTTTTTTAAGACAAATTTTTTTATATAAACAGAAATTCCCGATTGTCATTTGTTTTCAAGTTATTAGTGCTATCTTTTGTTTTTCATATGGCAGCCATATTGGATTTTTGGTTAGTTAGATAGCATTTAAAAAGAGCTTTTCAACTATGTATAACCAAAGAATATAGATAGGGGAAGAAGGACAGCCTATGGGTTATTAGCGTATTATTTAAAAGCTCCTCAGTTATTACCTGGCTCTCAAGCAGCCGCCGCCAGTACTAATGAACTTGTTCAGGGCTACGGTCGGAGACGCATTTACAGATTCCTGTCGCATTTTTCCCAAGAACGCGTCTCAGCGTTGCCAGATTGCAAGGAAGTTACAGAGTTATGATTTTAACAGCTATTTGTATAAGAGCGAAATTGGCAATTTGATTTTGCGCTCAAAATATACACAAGATTTTATACAGAGTGGGGTCATTTTCGAGGTGCCACCATTGGCATTTCGGAAACGGTAAGAGATACAACTTCGGTCAAATGGGGAAAAAGGTGCACATTTATGAGGCCAATTTATTGAGGCTTCTGTTTTTTTCGAAAAAACGCATAGCCTACTTGTTATAATCGAAAAACTGAAACTGGTCGTTTTTTCAACCATGCATAACTTTTTTTATTATTTCATATAATTTCAATTCTCAAAAAAGAGCTTGTAGGGAATTGTAGGCTCTACAAAATAGGCATACTTTAATATTTTTCTGATTCGTAATTTTGGAGGTACAGCCCAAACTTACATTTTTTTAAATGGAATGGATATCAAAACTTTGCATCATTGGAAAGCTTGTTTTTTTCCTTTTCATTCATGTAGGGTTTCACATACTTATTTTCACAAACTTTTAAAATATTTTATAAAACACTTTTTAATCTAGTGTGCCTTGACTGTGTTAGTTGTGAAAACAAATGAATAGTGTGCTGTGGTTGCTATGTAACAAAACAAAAGACAATTTGCAGTGAAAACTTTCTAAACATACTGCAATAAGAAATAATAAGCTACTAACTACTCAAAGTTTAATCATATGCTCAAAATGATAGTTACTATTAGTGACTTTTATTTGATACTTTTTCCACAAATATTAAAGTTTGGCAAATGTTTTACGTTTTATGAAAATAGGTTTTTCGGTCAGTTCTATCGTAAATAAGTCAATAGTCAATAGGTCGTTACCTACTTTCGATTAATTCTTCATTAGCATCGTTCCTTACTGATGTGCTTTCCTGATAAGACGTGTCCCATTCCTTAGGCTAATTAACAGGACAGCTTATAAGAATTTCTTCTGGAAATTCACATTCAGTTGTGCTGAAGTTTGTCTTCAGTGTTGTCGTACTCTTTGACGTTTCCTTTTCCGAAATTGATCACTCGAACGCTTAATCTTAATCATGGTTAATTCGTGCTTATATTTTGAATGTAAGCGAAATCGCAGAACCGACTGCGATTTAAGCTTTTTTCGTTTTTATATAGAAAAAGAAAGACGCGATTTGTGGTTGATTAATTGTGGCAATCCACAGCTTTTCGCGTTATCCGAAGAACAATTACGTGAAAGAACTGTGTGTGCCAAGTATTTTTCCGAAAAGCAGTTTATGAATTCAAAAAAAAAATAGGCTGAGTCATAATGCTGTTCCCTTAAATTACAAAACTGTCATGCAACCTGACCACGCAACATCGCCAGTGTCGCCCAAAGAACTCGCATTTAAAAAAGAGATCACGCCAAGGGTCTATGGTAAAGCGACGTCTTGTTCGGGCTCTTTTCATTTGGATGAAGATCATATTGCTTCACCTATGCAATTAGATGCAGATACCATACCGGATTCGTCTATGATACAGGTTAGTTCCTTTAAAAATGCCCATTCTGTATACAGTGTGGTGATACCGTCCCTCACAAAATTCATTATTTTCTTATTTAATGTTTTTTGGGAAAACCCCGAAACACATCATTTTATTTTTTAAAAAGACTCAATTTTCCCCCTTATTTTGATAGATCTCCTCACCAGTTAGATGATGATGTAAAAAAATTAGTGCCCCTCGTAGGTAACAATTGTTTTGAGAAAAATACACATGAAGTTCAAACAATTCAGAATTTATTTTTAATGAAAATAATAACTATGAAAAAAACTACCTAATTTTGATTTTAAAACATTTACCACTGTTTTACAAATGTGTCAAAGTCAACAACTTAACGTTTCTAAGGAAACAGATGTGGTGCGTTATTTTAATTTAAAAAATTCTGAATTATTTTTAACTTTATGTGTATTTTTCTCAAAATATTGTTATGTGGAGTACTAATTTTTTATATCACCATTTAAATGGCGAGATCTATCAACATAAGGGGGGAAAATGAGATTTTCATTTGAAAAAATTATTAATGACGTCATAGCGTAGAAACAAAAGCCTCCCTCCCCTTTCTATTTTTGAAAAATTAATTGTTTATTCTAATTGTCGTTACTATTTTGCTTCAAAGAATCAGAAAATAAAAAGATCGAATTTTTATGCCATACAAAATATGATTTTCAGGGATCCATGTTAGGAGGGGTGGTTTTACGATAGCGCTCAAGCAGCCGTTTTGAGGAAAATAACTATACTGTTAAATGCAAAAAAAATATGAACAATTTCCAGTATGGGAAAGTCTAGGGACGGTGCCATGTCCACTTTTTAAAGAATAAAATTGACGTGTCAGGGTTTTCCCAAAAAACATTAAATAACAAAATTATTAATTTTGTGTGGAACTTTATCACCACACTGTATAATAAAATTTTTAAATTTTCCATCGATAGTTGGTTAACACGATGTCCGATTATAGGGGCTTAAATCTTATAGTTTCCCCAAATTTGTTGTTCGATCTTCGTGTAGGTACTAATTAAATAAGGTATAATTAGTTAAAATTTCTTTTAAAGTTTTATTAATTAAATCAAAACTAAATCCCAAGCAGTAAGTATACAGGGTGATCAATTTTCACTTCTTTATGCGTTTTTATTCAATAACACAAAATGAACAAAAGTTTCATAAAATACAGAAAAATTATTGACGTTTTGAATTCTCTGATAAATTGTGTAGAAATATGTAGGCAAAACAATGAGCTTGTAAAGCATTTTAATGGAGCCTACAGCATGAAAATCTTTTCTGTTATTAATATGTTTTATTTTTAAAAACCATATTTCAACAGGCCATGTTAGAAATGCCAACACCTACCAAAACAAGAAAGCGCCGTAGTTCTGATGTGCTACATCAAAAAATTGCAAAACTGCGAAGACAAGTGGGGGCCAAAAATTCACAAATTTACCGTATGAAGAAGCAATGTGCACGAAAGGGGGCTAATTTAGATGCATTGGACTTGAAACCAAAAACCGTTCGCGTCTTTGTAAATATTCAACTTTCTCACAAATCTAAACAACCTTGGACAGAAGCTGGAAAAGAATTGACCTTAAATATGTACCACAAATCTCCAGCCCTCTACTTTTTTATGAGAGAAAAATTAAAATTTACTATGCCCTCCAAATCTACAATAGTTTCATGGTTAAGGTTAAACCAACTTAATACAGGCACCAGTACGGAACTAATGAAAAAACTGGCTGTTAAAGTTAACAGCATGACCGATGATGAAAAACAGTGTGTCGTATTACTTGACGAAATGCATTTAAAGAAAGGTCTAGAATATAAGAAGAAGATTTAGGACATCTTGGACGGAAAAGCAAAATCGCTAGTCATGCACTAGTGTTTATGGCAAGAGGACTTATTCACAAATGGAAGATTCCTGTCAGCTTTCATGTTTCTTCAGGTACCATTAAACGTGAAGAGCTATCTTCCCTCATTATTAAAAACATCGAAGAGTTACAAAGAATAGGACTTAAAGTGCGTGCTGTTACTAGTGACCAAGCTGCTACAAATACAGCTGCATTTTAAAATCTAGGAGTGACTGCAGAACAGCCGTATTTTTTTGTCTGCGACGCAAAAATGTTTGCAATATATGACGTACCGCACTTGAGAAAAAGCGTACGGAATAATCTCCTATCAAAGGATTTTTACGTGGAGGGCAAGAAAGTTTCTTGGAAAGATATCGAAGAGGCATACAAAATAGATAAACCTTCTTGTACTGTTCGAGCAGCTGTAAAAATCACGGATGCCCACATCTACCCCAATACTTTTCAGCGAATGAGGGTTAAATTTGCAACGCAAGTGTTTTCCAACACCATTAGTGCTACGATAAGAACTGCTGTTGGAACGGGCGAGTTAAAAAGCACCAGCGCTCTGGATACTGCAGAATTCGTACAGAAAATTAACTATTTATTTGATTGCTTAAACAGTCGAATGCTGAATATGCATGTGCTCTATCCGTCAACGTACCGCGTACTGAAAATAATTTGAAAGAGTATTTGCAGTGGGTTAAGACTTGACAAACATATACATCTAATAACAAGGTGAACCAAGGTGTTTATTGTTTTAAGGGACTTATTTTAACCATGCAGTCAGTTATGGACCTATGGGAAGACTTAAAACAAGAAGGGTATCGTTTCATCCTGACCAGCAGACTAAACCAAGATCCTCTAGAAAATCTTTTCGCGGTCCTGAGGTATAGGGGAGGCAATTCTTCGAACCCCACAGTAAAATCTTTCCGCCAAGCACTACAGTTCAACATGCTGGTTAAATTGCAGCATCCTACAGAGAGCTCCAACTGCGAAGTTGATGAAGATGCTGTTGTCAACATGGCGAATGTTGAAGCGCCAGAAAAAGACGTCATGGGATATGTTGAGGACATACCATATATAGTTGCTGAACAAACTGAGTTAGCAGAAGATGGTGACCTCAGTTTACTCAGTGAGGTAATAGAAGTTTCAACACAACCAAATCAAGAAGCCACATTAGAATCTTGTGCGACGGTATATGTAGCTGGTTATGTCATTCATAAAACGCTTTTACGTTTTAATTGTGATCAGTGTCAAAATATGTGCAGCCGTGACTCTGTAGTGCATCATAATGAACTGTTTTTACAGCAAAAACAGTCCGAGCGTGACATTGACCGCGCGCGGATGTGCACAAAACCGCTGTGATAGTGAATTTTTCCTGTGGCCTTCTTGCAACGCAAGTACTATTAAATTTATTTTGAACTTTTGAAATTCTATTTTAAAACTATACATTGAAACAATCCTAAACCTCGAGGCCGCTCGGAGAACCCGAGAAATCAAAAATGTCAACGAATAAACGAGACAACAGTGAACTAACACCACCAATTAGTGAGCATAATAAAAAATATCTATTCAATCCAGCTACTCTAATAACAGCAAATAAATATTATATACCGGACAGCAAAGACAAAAGCGAGGAACTGACCACGGATGACACAATAGAGGATGCCAGCCAGACAGCAACGCAAACACAGAATAAACAATCAAATATTCCACCAATTTATATACACGATGCTACAAATTATCAGGAAGCGATTAAAGACCTGCAGGCGACGATAACCGGCAAATTTACAACAGTGTGTAGAGGTACAACTCTTCGCATTAATCTCACCACCAGCGACGATTTCAGAAAACTCACAAAATTTTATAACGATAACCATATTAAATATCACACATTTAGAGATCCAACAGCTAACCTACTATCAGTTATCATGCGAAATATACCAATATCAATAACTGATGAAGAAATTAAAAAGGAACTAATTAATGCAAGTTTTGAAATTAAAAAAGTAGCAAGGCTTTACAATAAAAAACGTTTTCCAATACCAATTTGTGCAGTAGACCTAGTAAAAGACAAAAATGTTATGAAAATATTTAGTATAACCAAATTTGAACACTGCATTATAACAGTAGAACCGAGAAAAAAAACCACCGACATCCCTCAGTGCAAACGTTGCCAAAGACTCGGTCACACTAAGAATTATTGTCAACTCGAGCCTCGATGCGTTAAATGCACCGGTAATCATTGGTACTCAGACTGCCCTAAAAAACCTGAACAAAAACCCCAATGCGTTAACTGCGGAGAAGAACACCCGGCAAATTACAAAGGTTGCTCATATTATACAAAAATCACAAATACGGTAAAACAGCCTAGAACATATAATAGAACAACACCTAATACAACCTATGCTAAAGCAGCACAAATCAACATTCCTAGCACATCAAATCAGCCAGAATCAGATGATATTATAACAACAATAGTTAAACTGATAGTAGAAGCAATCAAACCGCACCTTCATAAAATTATACCATATCTATCAACAATATTACCAACAATACTTCAACATGGACTTAAATAAGGCCCACACAATAAATAACCTAACAATTGCAAATTGGAATGCAAACGGCATTAAAGCCCACAGATCCTTATTCTTAAACTTCCTTTCTAGACATAATGTTGACTTGGCGCGTGTTTCCGAAACCCACCTCATTGAAAACGAAAACTTCAATTTACCTGGTTATATTGTGCACAGGCATGATAGAGCAGGTGCAATTGCTTCAGGAGGAGTTGCGATTATCATAAGAAAGAAAATTAAGCACGTAACTCTGTAACGCTTGCCTCGTATAAATTTTTCATCAAGACATTAAATAATGTAATTAAATTTACACTTCGCCCCTTCAAGCATTATCGCTTCTTGCCGACGTCCGAGGGAGAGATAAGCCGACTCCAGTTCGGTCTGCGCCGAAAATTGCAAATAAACAATCCGCGCGCCGCTCGTCCCCACCAGAGGATGGACGTGGTGGTTACCACGATAACACGACGTCAAAACGTATAAAAGTAAGCACGGAGCGAATTTAGAGAGAGAATTTTTCCCGACCCGATCTTAGCAGCTTCCCTTAGCTAAGTTTGAACCCGAAGCCTCCAGTCTTGGGGACCGTGTTCCTAGCTATTGATTGTTCCCTGAGTAAACAGCTTTAAGAAACGACGCTCACTAGTGGGACACCGTTTCGCTGTTGAAATTTAACACTCGTAAATATCCCGAATTAATAACAATTGAAACCGTTCTGTTGTTTAAAATTTAACCCTTGTAAATATCCCGAATTAATAACAATTGAAACCGTTCTGTTGTTTAAAATTTAACCCTTGTAAATATCCCGAATTAATAACAATTGAAACCGTTCTGTTGTTTAAAATTTAACCCTTGTAAATATCCCGAACTAATAATTATTGAAACGTAGCTTGGAGTAAACGATTGCAATAAAATTTCCTGGACGACGTATTCGAAACGAGGGTTAAACAAACCAGGCCGTTTCATACGTCAATTTTGGCGATACAAAATAAATCCAGCGTCCAACACTTTGTTTGCACGGCCTGGAAGACCACTATAAGATTGTGTTTAATTTCTGTTTGACTATAGGATTGCACTTACCGTTCGAAATCGCTACCTGTCAGCTGCAGCACTCGCGGAGACACGAGCTGTGGAAGTAACCTCCTCGAACCGGACCTCCAGGTGTCGGAACGTCAACAACTCCCCACCGGCTGCCAGTCGCACAAACACTCCACCGTGTCCACGAGAGTTAGACCGCTAGCACGAAGTTGTAAGGCAAAAAATATTACATATTCGAGATTAACCTATATTTACAGTTACACGCGGTTTCGACACCGAAGGGGACGTTCGCGTCCGGAAGTTGGCACAACTGCGGCTTACTTTGGGCGATTCGTCTTCGCGATCAGTGGCGTCCGGGCGATTTCTGTAAAAGGCTGCTACTCGGACCTTCCACACACGGATGTAAAGTGGGATGCCAGCACGCAAGGAACGAGCAGCCGGGTCCCCAACATAATTGATTAAGACACATTGTAAAATACATTTTATTTGATTTCTAAAGAACAATACCTATGTTTGTAAATACTGAATTTTATAATTAAACTGTTTAGAGTTATCTTAGTGTTTGCTTGTTAATCTTCAAGTGTATATCTGGCGGAACGAATTCATCTCCGACTGATAAGCTACCTGAAGGAAAAGTTAGTTAAATTCATTAGCCCTAATTAGCAGAGGGCTAGTACCGTTACAAATGGCGCCCGAGCAGGCAACCTGAGCTCAGATATAAATAGAGATTAGCAAGCACCCGCCGGAAAATTCCAGAACTAGAATTTGGCATCCGGGACCTGAAAAATATTTGTTTAAAATTTGATTATTTGAATACTGCGGATTTTCTATACAAACTCTGTTCGCAGATTTAAAATGGTGTACCAAGAAAGGGACGACAGCACACCGGTGGGCCCCCCGAGAGTAAAAGTGGGGTGGATCTACAATCTCAAAGCAGAGGACCTCCGAGGACTCGCGACCGCAGTAGGGCTAGAAACAGAAGGTACTGTACAACAATTGAGACAGAGAATCTCCAGACATTTGAGAGGAGATCAAGAGGAAGAGGATACACACAGTGAGCGTCAAGGAGAAATAGAAGAGGACGATCACCAGGAGAGTCAGGAAATAGAGCAAGGTCCAGATCCTCCGAGACTTAATAATGCCCAGATTTGTAATAGCATTAGAAAATGGGGCCTAAAGTTTGACGGTACCTCGGACCCCATTTCCTTTCTAGAAAGGATCGAGGAACTATCGACGTGCTACCAGTTTCGAGAGCAGGAAGTCCTGACCGCGCTGCCCGAGCTCTTTAAGGGAAAGGCATTGCTGTGGATTAGGAACAACAAGCAAAAATGGAGAAACTGGGACAATTTTGTGACCGCTTTCCACAATCAATACTTACCCCCGCGCTTTCAATTCCGGATGGCCGAAGAGATCAGGAACCGGACACAGGGCCAGAAGGAATCCGTTTCCGACTTTGTCACCGCCCTCCAGACGCTGCTACGCAGATTCGGAGTTACTCGAGAACAGGATCAGCTGGAGCGTATCTACGAAAACCTTCGCCCAGAATACAAACTTTATGTACGCCGGAAGGATTTTCGCAAACTAGATGAACTGGTGCAAATGGCCAAAGAGTTCGAAGCCCTCCAGGTGGAGCAGTCCTCCTTCCAACATCCCCCGACAGCCAGTCAAGCTTACATGGCGGAGACGGCGTACCAACCTGGAAAATCCAAGGTAGTCTTTAGTCAAAGTTTTAAGGCACCCATAGTTTCGTCTATACAAACCCCAGAAGTCAGCCAACGGGTACCTGCAGCTCCTAAGTCCCCTACTCCTTCGACCAGTACCGCATACAGCCGCACCGAGAACTGCTGGAAGTGTGGACAACGGGGCCACCGAAGATTTCAATGCCAACGACCTCCGAAACTCTTTTGTTCCTGGTGTGGCAAAACAGGTACGCTAACGAGGGACTGCCCCTGTAGAAGGTCGGGAAACGCTTCCGGCCGTCGAGACATGTGAGGCATCCTCGACACCAGAAGGCCAGGGCCTCTTCTCGTCAAATACAACACCCTGAGTGGTCCAGATGGCCTCAACGGGTCCGAAACTTCCACAGTCGGGTCCCGAACCCCTCGTCCCAAGTATCTACCATCGATGCCCGGTTGTTCCTGCCAATAGTCATTAAGGGAAGACTGTTCAACGCCCTAGTCGACACGGGCGCCGCCAAATCATACATGGGAAAAGCCCTCCAGAGGTTCCTTAAACAACAAGGAGTTATCAATAAACAACACTGTCCGGCCCGTATCCAGTTAGCACTCGGCCAAATAATTACCACCCAAGGGCAGTACGAACTCACCATTTTTATTCAGGACGACCCATATCTTCTGCAGGCTCGCGTCGTGGATACCCTCTCCAGCGATGTGATCTTGGGACTCGACTTCCTTACCAGATACCAAGCGGTTATTCACCCCGCCTCCCAGGTGATAACACTAGGTCAAACGGAAGTCGTTCTGAACTCGCTACAGGATCCCGAGGGGGTAGCAAGCATTAAACCCCTGACCGCCACGCAGTCCGAACAATTGGAAGAGTTCTTAAGAGAAGAATTGGAAAAATTCCCCGATACCGGTGGCCCTACGACAGTAGTGGAACAGCGGATTTTCCTAAAGGACGGCGTGGGGCCCATCAAACAGCGATACTACCCTCGCAACCCAGCGATGCAAGCTATCATTGACGAAGAAGTCGACAAAATGTTGACGGAAGGAATCATCGAGCCCTCCAACAGCTCATTTAGCTCCCCGGTGGTTTTGGTGAAGAAGCCTTCCGGTCAATATCGGTTCTGCATCGATTTTAGGAAGGTGAATGAGGCCACCTGTTCCGATGCCTACCCTCTACCCTTCATCGATGGCATCCTCAACAAGCTTCGTGGGGCCAGGTATATAAGTACCCTTGATTTGAAGCATGGGTATTGGCAAATCCCGCTTGCCATGGAGAGCCGCCCCATATCCGCCTTCACCGTCCCCGGGAGGGGATTGTACCAGTTCAAGGTCCTCCCCTTCGGCCTTCAGACCGCGCCGGCCACGTTCCAGCGGTTCTTAGATAAGATCATTAGTCCAGAGCTCGAGCCACACGCGTTCTGCTATCTCGACGACATCATCGTAGTCAGCCGGATCTTCCAGGATCACCTAAAGCACCTGCAGGAGGTATTCCAGAGACTACGGTCCGCCGGCCTTCAACTTCACCTAGAGAAGTGCAATTTCTGCCAGCCAGAATTGAAGTACCTGGGGCACGTCGTCAACGAAGATGAAATACAAACGGATCCAGAAAAGGTGGAGGCCATCCTGAAGATGGACAACCCTCGGACACCCAAAGCTGTACGGCGCTTCCTAGGTATGGCTTCCTGGTATAGGAAATTTATTCTCGGATTCGCCCGAATAGCATCCCCCCTGAATGAACTCCTCCGGAAAGGTGTCAAATTTAATTGGACGGAGAGTCAACAAGAAGCCTTAGACGGGCTGAAGAGAGCCCTAACTTCAGCCCCAATTCTTGCATGCCCGGATTTCTCCGTTCCGTTTATCTTACAGACAGACGCTAGCACTACTGGACTGGGAGCCGTCCTCACGCAAGTCTTGGAGAATCAAGAAAGAGTCATCGCCTACGCTAGTCGATCCTTAACTCCAGCCGAAACAAAATATTCCGCCACCGAGTTGGAATGCCTTGCCGTGCTCTTTGCCGTAAAAAAGTTCAAAGGCTATATCGAAGGCTACCACTTCAAGGTAGTGACCGACCACCGTAGCTTAAAGTGGCTTCGAAACCTCCCGAATCCTTCAGCCCGGCTAGCCAGGTGGGCACTGGAGTTTCAACAATACGACTTTGAAGTCCAGTATCGTACAGGAGCCCTCAACCACGTGGCTGATGCTCTGTCCAGAGCTCCAAGAAGTTCTGAGGACAACCTCTCCCCCGTGGCCGTGCAGCAACCAGCCGCCCCGTGTTCCTGGATCCGGAAAATGTCCCGCCTAGTGCGAAGTGATCCAGCGACATTCAACACATGGAAGATGGAAAATGGGAACCTTTATCGAAGCTTTCCAAATGTAGCGGAAGACTTGGCCGAAGGCTTCCAACCCGTATGGAAGCTATGCGTCCCCAAGCCCCAGAGACGCCAAGTCCTACAAGAGTGCCATGACGAACCCACCGCAGGACACCTGGGAGTAACCAAGACGACGGCTAAAATTCAGAAACTATATTACTGGCCTAGGATGCAGAAGGATGTTAATAAATACGTACGCTCTTGTTCGGTATGCCAACAGTATAAACATCAACAACAGCAACCGGCCGGGAAGATGTTCTGGTCCCGAGTCCGAGGTCCATGGGAAGTCGTCAGCACAGACTTGATCGGCCCCCTCACCAGGTCCGCGAAAGGCAACATATGGCTCCTCGTTGTCCAGGACCGATTCACCAAATAGATTGAGGTGCATCCCTTACGTTCCGCTACCGCCAAAACCGTCAGCCAGGCCCTGAAAGAACGGATCATTTATCGGTTTGGTACTCCAAGAACAATTATTTCAGATAATGGGCCACAATTTATAAGCAAAATTTTTAAAGCGTTGGCCGCAGAGTATGGCATCCAGCACCGGTTGACACCGCCATACACTGCCCAGGCTAACCCTGTGGAGAGGGCCAATAAAGTGGTGGGCACCATAATTGCGCAACTGGCTCGAGGGAAGCAGAACCAGTGGGACGCTTGGCTTCCGGAGGTGATGTTCGCCCTCAATACTGCTAAACATGAGTCGACAGGATTCACCCCAGCGCTCCTGAATCTCGGACGAGAGATGCTGCCACCCAAGTCGTTACGCGAAGCAACCGATCCCGGCTTCGATCCCGACGCAGAAGCTCCAAGTCCAGGGCTGTATCGTGAACAACTTAAAAAGTTGGAGGATATCTTGGAAATCGTGCGGAATAATCTGGCCAAAGCCTTCGCACGACAAAGTCACCATTACAACCTCAGAAGGCGTGAGTATCATCCCCAGATAGGCCACCGAGTATTTAAACGAGACCGAGTCCTCTCCGACGCCGCCCAAGGGATTTCGGCGAAGTTAGCGCCCAAATACGCTGGGCCCTACGTTATCAAAAGGATAGTTTCGCCTGTCATTGTGGAATTGAGCGACCCTCAAACCGGAAGGGAAGTCGGTCGAGCCCACGTGAAAGACATCAAAAAGGCCTTCCAGTAACCTTCTAGTCCACCTGTTCGAAAAATATCATGAAAAATCATTCTCATACCTGGCCTGAAGATATTTTTCCAAAATCCTTTTTTTCAGCACCTGCAGTTCAAGGCTTCCACGTGCCTCTCCCTCCACCTACAATACACAGAACCGGAAAGGGTTCGGAACCAACATTATAAGAATTCACCCCGGACACTAGCACCCATACTCAAGTCAACATGCCTCCAGTCAAGAGGAAATCGAACGCTCGACCTTGGCCTTTTAAGTTAAGGAAGCCCCGGAAAGGCCAGAAGAAAATTCATCCGTGGGTTCCTCGAGCATACGGCCCTCCAGAAACGCCCTCGAGTCCCCGCTGGTCTCCGCTTCCGAGATGGAGTCCGGTCCCAGCCATGCTGTCTCCTCTGCCAGCAACGCCGGAGAGGAATACAGACAGCCTGCCGGAGACTAAACAACCCCAGGAGAGTTTGCCGGTGAGGATTCCCCTCGCAAAACTTCACCCTGAGCAGCAGGCCGCCATCCTGGAATTGGCCCAGAAATTCAAGCGGCTGTTCGGTGAGTTCCCCGAGAGCCCAGCCGCCGCTCCAGCGAATATAGGAGCCGAAACTCCACCAGAGCTCCGACCCGAGAGGATTTCCGAGGCGCCCTTGGAAGACACCGCGTTACCTCCCGAAGAAGGCGACGCTATCGCCGAAGTCCTGGCAGAACTACAGGAGTTAAAGCTGCCAGAACCGGAACTTCCCCAGGAGATGCTGACCGAGTTGCTCATTCCCTCCTCTAATGAGCCCAGAGCCCCGACTCCACCAGATACAGCGCCGCGACGACGACGACGGCGACAACGGACTGTTCGCATCCTCACGCCCTCTGGACAACGGCTACGCCTAAAGCGGAAAGATGCCCTCCAATTAGGCCTAATCTAAATTCTGAAGGAGGCCTCGGAAAATTATAAAATGAAAATTCTATCTCCATCCAGACACCTGGGGTACCTGGGGAGTTGATACCGCAGCTCCCACGTCTATCCTGTAGACGCTCCAGGTAATTTCTCCGGGATAGAAGCATCATCCTAGAAGAAGAGGTCCACCTAACAGCGGTCTCCTCCGAAGGGACGGGCATGTGTAACGCTTGCCTCGTATAAATTTTTCATCAAGACATTAAATAATGTAATTAAATTTACACTTCGCCCCTTCAAGCATTATCGCTTTTTGCCGACGTCCGAGGGAGAGATAAGCCGACTCCAGTTCGGTCTGCGCCGAAAATTGCAAATAAACAATCCGCGCGCCGCTCGTCCCCACCAGAGGATGGACGTGGTGGTTACCACGATAACACGACGTCAAAACGTATAAAAGTAAGCACGGAGCGAATTTAGAGAGAGAATTTTTCCCGACCCGATCTTAGCAGCTTCCCTTAGCTAAGTTTGAACCCGAAGCCTCCAGTCTTGGGGACCGTGTTCCTAGCTATTGTTCGTTCCCTGAGTAAACAGCTTTAAGAAACGACGCTCACTAGTGGGACACCGTTTCGCTGTTGAAATTTAACACTCGTAAATATCCCGAATTAATAACAATTGAAACCGTTCTGTTGTTTAAAATTTAACCCTTGTAAATATCCCGAATTAATAACAATTGAAACCGTTCTGTTGTTTAAAATTTAACCCTTGTAAATATCTCGAATTAATAACAATTGAAACCGTTCTGTTGTTTAAAATTTAACCCTTGTAAATATCCCGAACTAATAATTATTGAAACGTAGCTTGTAGTAAACGATTGCAACAAAATTTCCTGGACGACGTATTCGAAACGAGGGTTAAACAAACCAGGCCGTTTCATACGTCAATTTTGGCGATACAAAATAAATCCAGCGTCCAACACTTTGTTTGCACGGCCTGGAAGACCACTATAAGATTGTGTTTAATTTCTGTTTGACTATAGGATTGCACTTACCGTTCGAAATCGCTACCTGTCAGCTGCAGCACTCGCGGAGACACGAGCTGTGGAAGTAACCTCCTCGAACCGGACCTCCAGGTGTCGGAACGTCAACAACTCCCCACCGGCTGCCAGTCGCACAAACACTCCACCGTGTCCACGAGAGTTAGACCGCTAGCACGGAGTTGTAAGGCGAAAAATATTACATATTCGAGATTAACCTATATTTACAGTTACACGCGGTTTCGACACCGAAGGGGACGTTCGCGTCCGGAAGTTGGCACAACTGCGGCTTACTTTGGGCGATTCGTCTTCGCGATCAGTGGCGTCCGGGCGATTTCTGTAGAAGGCTGCTACTCGGACCTTCCACACACGGATGTAAAGTGGGATGCCAGCACGCAAGGAACGAGCAGCCGGGTCCCCAACATAATTGATTAAGACACATTGTAAAATACATTTTATTTGATTTCTAAAGAACAATACCTATGTTTGTAAATACTGAATCTTATAATTAAACTGTTTAGAGTTATCTTAGTGTTTGCTTGTTAATCTTCAAGTGTATATCTGGCGAAACGAATTCATCTCCGACTGATAAGCTACCTGAAGGGAAAATTAGTTAAATTCATTAGCCCTAATTAGCAGAGGGCTAGTACCGTTACAACTCTACCAAACAAAACCTTGACGAGCTTAGAAACGACTATGATTGAGCTTCATCTGAACACCGATGTTCAAATCAAAGTAATAGCTGGGTACAAACAACCAAATCGACGGCTAGCTGAACAGGACTTAATGAACATATTTGATGGTAATAAAAGTACCTTATTAATAGGCGATTTCAATTGTAAAAACACAATATGGGGTTGTAGAACGAATAACCCTGATGGCTTAAAACTACACACGATCAGTACCTCACATGCAATACAAATATCAGCGCCAGTGGAACACACATACTACCCATATCAACCAGATCGCCAATCGGATATCCTAGATATAATTCTACATAAAAACTTCTCAAAACCGATTTACCAAAATGTATTAGTGGAGCTGGACTCTGATCACCTCCCGGTTATAATGTCTTTTGCAAACCAACCACTGGTCACCCCGCCAGTACCAAAACTTATTAACGGAATTATCGACTGGGAATTATTTCAAAATACACTGGAAGACAACATAAAAATACCAAATCTAAGCAACACCGAAGAAATAGATATTACTATAGAAAAATTTACTAATAACGTAAAAGACACAATCCAACTAGCAACCCTTAAACGAAATAAACTAACACCCAAAGCAAATATGGCACCTCCAGCGGATATTTTAAATCTAATAAAATATAAAAATCAAACGAGGAGATCATGGCAAAATACCAGGGATCCACAACAACGAACTTTACTCAATAGACTTAATCGCCAAGTTAAGTGGGAATTAGATAACTACATGATAAACAATTATCAAAAATACATACAACAACTAGAACATAAAGACAATTCCCTCTGGCAAGCCACCAAAAAAATTCTAAAACAACCCACTATTATTCCCCCCCTCATAACGAACAACACAACATATGTGACTGATCAGGACAAATGCGACGTAATAGCAAACCAATTAGAATGTAACTTTAACCCAAATATTCCAACTGATAGAAACCTAACTGAAGAGATAGAAAGGTACGTGTCAGAGAACTTAAAACAAACTCATGATCCAATAGAACCAACATCCCCCAATGAACTGGAATCGATTATAAAGCAACTCCAAACACGGAAATCTCCAGGACCAGACCAAATTCCAAATATAATTTTGAAAAAACTTCCACTGAAAGCAATTGTATTGCTAGTTGCTATATTCAATGCTTGTTTAAGAATGGGATATTTCCCAAATACGTGGAAACATGCCCACGTACTGCCTTTTCATAAGCCCGGTAAAAACAAAAGCAACCCTGAAAGTTACAGGCCTATCAGCCTTCTCTCCACAATATCCAAGCTTTTTGAAAAAATCATTAACCATCGCTTAAAAGCCTTATTCATACAAAATAATACACTTCCAGAGTTCCAATTTGGTTTTAAGGAAAAACATGGTACAGGACACCAATTACTACGACTAACAGAAACCATAGAAAAAGGCTTCCACTTCAAACAATACACAACTATCGTATTCCTCGATTTGCAGCAGGCATTCGATAAAGTATGGATAAATGGGATTATTTACAAACTGTTACAAGTCAACATTCCGCTCTATCTTATAAAGACTATATCCTTGTTTCTACAAAACAGAACCTTTTCAGTAAGAATCAATTCCACATACTCTAAAAATAAAAATATTAAAGCAGGTGTTCCCCAAGGGATAATTTTAGGACCAACCTTGTTTAACTTATATACCTACGATATTCCAGAAACACCAAATTCAATAGTAATGATGTTTGCAGATGATACTGCAGTTATCACACAGCATAAAGATTTAAATACAGCAATTTCGGAACTGCAAGTAGCCGTGAATAATTTGACACAGTGGTACAGAAAATGGAGAGTTAAAATTAATCCAGTAAAATCTGAATGTAAAATATTCACACTTCGAAGGATAAATAATCCAATGCCACTAATAATTAATAACACAATCATTGAATGGAACCCAAGGGACTCAGCGATTAAATATTTAGGAATGTACTTGGATACCCAACTTAAATGGAGCATACACATTAATAAAAAATTAAGCGAATGCCACGCTCGTTTAGCTTTATTATATCCCATATTAAATAGAAAATCTCCTCTAAAAGTGGAATGTGCACTCTTACTATACAAGTCTATCTTAAGACCGATACTTACATACTGCTGCCCAATATGGAGCAACACAGTGGCGTAACAAGACGGTTTGGCGCCGGTGTGCAAGAATAAGTTATAGCCGCTGTAGCAAGAAGTTTCAGAAAAAAGAGGGGGGGGGTACTTTTTGGACATGCAACACTTTAAATTTAAAAGAAAATTAATAAGCTCTTTTCTTAACATGAAAGGTTACTTACTGCAAAATAAAACACATTTAGATGTTTCAATCGTTTGTTAAATATAACATAATAATAATAATCCCATTATTCCCTATTGGGGCATAGGGTATTCGTATATTCTCTCCTGTTGTCATTTTCCTTTGCTATTTGGCTCAGTTGTGCTATAGTCTTTCCTGTCTCTTGTTTTACAGTTCTCCTCCACGTTTTTCGTGGGCGTCCTCTGTTTCTGAAACCCTAAAGGTTCCAATCAAAACTTTTCTGCAAATTTCAGTTTAATTTTTTCGCAACGTATGCCCTAACCATTCATATTTTCTTCTCCTAATTTCTATATTAATGTCCACCTGATTTGTTCGGTCTCAAAGATCTTTGTTCGAAATAATGACTGGCCACCAAACACCTATTTACAAACACATGCAATTTCTGCTTTACCAGTTCTGTAGCCGTCCAGGATTCCGCCCCATAAAGGAGAACAGGTTTTACCATTACATCGAACACTCGCAAAATATAACATCAAACATAAAAATACATATTAAAATACAAAAACAAAAACCACGTAAAAGCAATACAAATTTAAATGATTCACAAGAAAAATAAAATATATAGATATATAAATATGTAGGTGTAGCACTTTAATTAAACTCTCCTTTGCGAGATTTTGCTAAAGCTAACATATCTAGCAGTGAATTAAAACCAAGAGTACTGGCTCTTACTTTCTCGATACTCAGTAATGCAAAACTCTTTAGGCGCATTTGGCTCATCTTACACAGCAAAAAATTTTGAATAATTTTTAATTTAGAAAAAGATCTCTTAGTGGAGGCTGTAGTGACGGGATGTACAAAATAGGATATAAGCTGTATACAAATCTGGAAAGCTTGCAAATGATGTGTGATTAGACAAATATTTTTCTCCCACTTCATTCACTGATAAGCAAGATTTAATACTAGTTGCGTAAGAAGATCGAAATTGTACAAGTTGCTTTAGTAAGCGGTTATCGAGATCAGTTTCATACGTAGTTTGAAGTAATTTGGCACTCTCTATGACCTCTGTATCTGAGGCAATCCTCAGAAATTTGCGGTTTAAAATTTTGAATTTATAGTATGTTACTATGCACTATGCAATCTAAGAATCACAAACACACACTAGAGCTGGAACTTCTAATCTACTCAAAAGGAGAAAAGACTGCGCACCCAAGAGAGCCCAGTGGCGCTCACGTATCAGTCTGTTGCCGCGTTGAACCACTATTCTAGGAAAACTTTTATTTTCACTAAAAACTCCGCTACCTCGGCGCCTATATAGATTCGGCGCCGAGGTTCTTCGCACCCCCTGCACATATGATAGTTACGCCACTGGAGCAACACTAATAAAACAAACATCAATAAAGCTCAGACATTTCAAAATAAGGTACTATGCATAATACTAAACGCTCCGTGGTTTGTAAGAAATAACCTGATACACGAAGAAGTCGGAATTCCTAAAATTAATGAATACATTAAGACCACCACAACCAAATTCATTACTACCTTAAACCAGTGCCCAGGAGCTGTATATTATAACTTAGGTCAAAGAAATATCCATGATAGATTAAAGAGACAACTACCACAGGATTTATGTGATCAGTAAACAGTGAACAGTGAGATAACAAACAATAGTGAAATAAACTAATAATAGTGACAAAAGAAGGTTCTGCCAAGATTATGTTGTTATGTGTTTCTTAACGATATTGTAACTTAACCATGTATGGCAATGGTATGCCGATCTGGTAAAAATAATATAAAAAAAAAAAACAGCAAAAAGACTATGGTGCGGGCGACTGTGTTATTTACCTAAAAAAACCTTCAAGTATTTTAATAAAAATAGTTACAATGTTACTTGAACATTTTGAATATTATTTTAAGAATAGCAAGTCGTGTGTAAGTTTTAAGAAAACATTATTAGCATATAGTGTAAATAAAGTGAAAATTTTAGTACCAGGGTGGCTTAACGAGCAAGACACATGTTACTCTCATAAACTGTTTTTAATTAATCATTTAATTAAGTGCAAACTCCATAAAACGTTGAAATGGCTATCGCAAGATTTAAGGACTACAAACCAGTCTGGTACACCCAACAAAAAAATACAACATTTAAGTAATGTTTAAAGCTTAAAAAATGTACGTTTATATGCTTACAGATATACCTATTTGTGTACTTCCTATTCTTTGTAACTTTGTATATTATATTGTTTTATTGTATGTAATATTTACACCTTGAAAATCTAATTTATTTAATAGATCATTGAAATTGGCGAGAGTAAGAAATGTATAACGTCTTTATTTCAAAATATTTTAATTTAAACTGGCGTTAATGGATCTGACTCAAATTTCCTATAATCTGCCTTTAAAAAAAAGTAATTAAACCCGTAAAAGGTTGGGGCAAATTGGGGTTCAATCCCTAACAATAGGTACCTAACTCTTTATTAACAAATTATTATATATATCGCCCAAAAATTATGTCAAATGCAAGTAATAATAATTTATTTAAAAATAGCTATTTGGCATAATTTTTGAGCGACTTAAGTATAATAATAATAATAATAAATGTCGTTTATTGAGCAAAAATAAATAAAATTGTTATTTTAAAATATACTTGAATTATGAATACATAAGTTGCTCAAAGGGGCGAAGTTCAGGCGTGCTAATCGAATTAGCATACTGTTCTACCACTTAACCCCAAGGTAAATAAAGAAAACAGATAATTTGTTAAAAAAAGGTATATTGTTGGGTATTGAACCCCAACCCTCGATTAGTTTGCAGCTCCTTAACCACATAAGTTCTTTTTGGTTTCTACTCTAATTTACGTTTAAAGTGCAGTAATGTAAACTAGAGTATAAATTATCAAATAATTGTGAGTTTTCTGTGAAAACCGCCCCGATTCATTTTTTGAATAGCAGATTGTACAGAACTTGGGTCAGATCCCTAATCACCAAACTAAATTTTTGCATACATTTCTGAAAGATAATTTAATGTCGATAATAAATGTTCCAATAATATTGTCTTATTCTTTGCTGAGACTATACATAGAGATCGCCAACTTAAATGTGCCTAAATAGACATTTTTTAATGCATCAAGTAAATGAGATATTCAAGGCGTACTGTTTTAGTAGCCGTACTCTATACGTATCAACTTCACAAGATACAATATTATTTTTGTTTTATTTGCTTTTTAAAATAGATCACTGTAAACTATATTAATCGTCAACATTACTTGAACAATAATTTCCTCTCGTATTAAAAGTTTTAAATAAAATCCGTATATTGTTGATTAATGTTTTTTTTCATTATTTGTACATAGCTAATTCTATATTTATTATAGAATTTTGTGAGAATAAAGTGGGGACAATCCGTATTCCGTATAATCTTGTGCTCATCGGTGAACTTTTTGTTGAAATTATATTAGAAACCTCTTATGTAATTTTTATAGGTACATAGCTACCTATTAAATGTTTAAAAGTGTTGCACGTGAAACTTATAAAACCTTTATTTTACTTGGTACGAGTTCATCCGATTGACAACAAATGTTTTAAATAATAACAAAACAAACCAAAGAATATACACCTATATTTAATATTCTTTGTAACAAACTTATCTTAGATGTAAGCTGAATCAAACTACTGAAATATTCTTTGGCAGAATACAAGTTTATTTCGGGTAGGTACAACCATTGTAAAACTATTGGAATTGTAGAGAGAAAGTTCTTGCAACACTGTTATAGCTCAAGAATGCTAATGACGCATTTACCTGCTGAATGCCACTGATAAGGTAATCACTTTGACGCTAGGAGCTTCCAGCGGAATTTTCGAACAAAAAATGATATATTTAACCAAGTAAATAGTTATGCAACCCAAATCACAGCATATACTGTATAGCCTATAAGGCTGTCCTTCTTCCCCTATCTATATTCTTTGGTATAACGTAGCTGAAAAATTTATATTTGTAGAGAAAATACTTACAAAAACATAAATTACTCTCTAATATGAATCTAGTAGGCTATGAAATTAAACAATGAGAAATGAAAGCGAAAAGGGATGCTAAGTAATGCTGTAAAATAACGAAATTATAAGAAAAGTCATAAATGTAAAAGTAAAGAAGGAGTACTAAAAGTTCAGATTCACTTATAGAAACTGTTCAATATGACGACCATTCTGTTCCACACACTTTTAACACCTTATTCTAACAGAGCTACAAACTCTACGGTGTGTGTTTCCGCTTAATGATCTTAGAGCATCCAGCACTCTTTGTTCTAAAATTTCTCGAGTTGCTGGCGGTTCAATATTAAACACTTCGTTTTTAGTGGTACCCCAGAAATAAGTTATTATTATTATTATTAACTCAAGGGGAGTAGGGTCAGATGATCTCGCAAGCTATTTCACTGGTCCATTTTTTGCAAGCACTCTCTCATTGAAGTTTTCTCTCAAAAAATGTTGCACGTCGCAACTGTTATGAGCCGAGAAACCATCCTGCTAGAACCAAATGATTTGCACGTTGTTAAGATTTATAATTTGCCTCAAAGCAGGTATTATCGCGTTTGTTAGTAGCTCCAAATATTTGTTACCAATGAAATTGTAATCAAACATGACAGGACCTATTAAGTGATTATCTAAAATGAAAAGAAGCTCAAAAAACAAAACAAAAAATAAACAAAATTTCATACTCATTAAACCGCACCAGGGATTAAACCAAATCGAACTTGAAATCTTCTTTGATCTACCAAATGCGGATTTTTCAGTAGACCAATGATAATAGTTACGTCTATTGAACACTCCACAATTGGTAAACTGTGTTTCATCTGTACACAGTATTTTCCTAGTAAAATTAGCATCATCTTCATATTTGTGTAGGTACCACCTGCTAAACTCTAATCCTCATTATCGTTTAAACCTTGTACAATATTGGTTTGTAAGGGTGGTATTTGTTTTTCGTCAAGGTTTTGTAAACAGTGGATTTTGAAATTCCAGTTTCTCAAACTAGTATTATTTCGACCTATCAGCATTTTTACCTTCGAAGTTATGTAGCTCTTTTTTGTTCGAAGCCTCCAAAGTTCACTAAATTGTTAATTATCCTTTTAAAAATTGTCCTGTGTGGTTCTTGTCTTTCCGGTATCGTTTCGTTATTTGACAGTATTATTTAGCATATATTTTTGCTTTCATTTCTCATTGTTGTTTAATATCATAGCCTACTAATTTCATATTAGAGATTAATTTATGCTTTTGTTAATATCTCCCCTACAAATACATTACTTCAGGTATGTTATACATCGTTGAAAAGCTCTTTTTAAAGGCTATCTAACTAACCAAAAATCCAATATGGCTGCCATATGAAAAACAAAAGATAGCACTAATAACTTGAAAACAAATGACAATCGGGGGTTTCTGTTTACATAAAAAAGTGTCTGACTAATGTAACACTTTGGAAGAAGTCACGTTAAATGTTATCGAGTTATTGAGGAAGATTGAAATCAGCAACATTTTGGTTTTCTCAAATTATCTCAAAATTTCAAAGAGTTAAGGAGAATTTAGAATGATATTTGTCGCGAGTATTGAATTCTGTATATCTGTGTATATCTACTGTAGTGCCACGTGAGGCAATTTTGTAGTTTAGTTAAGTATTTGAATAAACCGACAGAAAGTACTTATTAGCCAAATGCATCGGCATGTACTTTACCTTTACATATACACAGAGCTGGGCAAATTACTTTAAAAAAGTAATTAATTACTAATTACCAATTACCGCCCAATGAAGTAATTTAATTACCAGAGATTCAATTACTCACACGAAATAGTAATTCAAGTACCAATTACTTAGTAATTGTAATTGTAAACATCAATTACTTTTTCAATTACTTTCAATGAAAATAATTGTCATGTAGTTTTATTTAGTAGAACTTTCTTGCAAGTTGCAACTATCATTAGTGCCGTGTCGATTCGTAATCGTAATCTAAAAATGCTTACTTTTTATGTTTTGTTAACTATAGTAACCTACATACTTTATCACTTTTGAAGGTTTTTTATAATTAAATCTTGTAGTTACATGCACCGTTCATCAAAACCAAAACTTTTTAGTTTGTTTTGATGTAAGATGTAAGTAAATACATAAAGTCAAGGATAACAATTATACAGGGTGTCGCAAAAAGAATGGGACACAGATTGGTCATAGATTCCTTAGGTTATAATAAACCGATTAAACCTAATATACCTTAGTACAAAGTCCATTCAGTAAGAAGGTATAGGGACTTGGAAGTTCAATTTCAATTTTTTTATTTTTTTATTAATTTCCACATAGGTTATCACTGTAGTTGAGCTTTTTATCACGAATGTGGGTTTAGTTGTCGAGGCCCGTAGGGCCAAAGCAAATAAACCACATGAGGGATAAAAAGGAACTTCCAGTGCCGAGGAGCATATTGTTTTTTTTTAAATCAAAATCACGAAATTACAACATTTGAACCAACTCTTGTAGGTTATGTGGACGTCGGTTGACGTTTACCTATCGCCCAGCCGCCTACAAAAAGGTGGTAAAACAATGGTTTACTTCACTGCCCATTTCTCATATTTTAATGACGATTTCGACGTTCTTCACTGCCGATTTAAAAAAATAGAAGTTTGTATACCATGGCACTGAATTGTAACTTTTTATCACGAATGTGGATTTAGTTGCCGAGGCCCGTAGGGTTAATGCAAATAAACTACATGAAGGATAAATAGGAACTTCAGTGCCGAGGGGTACATTATGTTTTTTTTTTTTGAAATCGAGAAATCGTGAAATTACAACATTTCAACCAACTTTTTTAGGTTATTTTTACGTCTGTTGACGTTTATCTGTCGCCCCGACACCTATAAAAAGTCGTATAACAATGGATTACTTCACTGCCGATTTCTCGAATTTTAATGACGATTTTGAAGTACTTCACTGCCGATTTAAACAAATTTTTTTTTCGAATACGAAGAAATGTTGAATTTCATTTTGGCTAGATTTTGTAGTGGCATTAGAAAAAACAGCACGCTGAATGTTATAATAGTAATTTTTCCATGTTCGTGTAAAATTAATCCACTCCCTTTGCATCGTTCGCTCGTAAATTAAATGTTGAAAAACTCTCACTTTTCTGAACTTTTAGAACAATCTATTAAATACGCCTAACATGAGGCTGAATGACGAAAATAGGTAACTTACTTAAGTATACAGGGTGCAGCATTGAATTTCTTAATTGTTTGACAACAAAATTCTATTTTTGTAAAGAACACTACATGGTGATCCAATTGTCGCAACTTAAGCATTTTTTGTTGGCTTAGTTCGAAAAAAAGATGTTTACCCCTTTACACGAAAGTGACATTTTCTGTCGCCTGTAAGGGTTTCCCGAAAATATACGTTTTGTGCCCTGGTCAGTAATAGATTAACTATGTATTGTTTGAGGCTTTCGCGGTTACTCGAATTATTCTCCTTAGCATAGAATTTCGGCTTAGACCGCGTAGTATTTGTATATGAACACCCAGCATTTTCTGGCTTAATGTGCCTTGCACCTTGTGAAGTCGAGCAAAAACCCGCGCGATGGCCATGCTCTTTGGTGGCTCGTGTTGTTTGAGTATCTTGAGAACGAGGATACTTAGGCAGATTTGGCCGTTTTGCTGTTTGTGCATCCATATTCACTAACGTTTCGCAAGACCTTGCAGCTTGCATCATCAGAGTGAAAGTCGCACTAAGAACCGAAGGTCGGTGTGGAGCTATTTATAGTCCTCTGTGCCAGGCGCGCGGAGTGGCGTAACGCTGGCGCTGGTTGGTCGTCCGAGTGCAACGTAATCCGTGGGGCGTGGCCGTATGACGCAGAGTGGTTGTAACGCTTTAGATCGTGTATCACAGGAGTCCACGTTTTACTAAGCTTAAAGCCATCTTCCCTGTTGATATTATTTGGATGTTTTTCTATTTCTATGGCTTCACGTATCACTCGCGGGAAGTAATGAGGTATTCTGGCAAGTACTCTGGCATGCTCAAATTCTAAAGTGTGCCCATTTGGACATGCAGTCTATAGAAAGAAAACACACACGGACAGATATCTAAATGCTGACTCACACCATCATCCAATGCAAAAAGCAACAGTTCTCCAGACTCTGGCGACAAGAGCCGTTCGTATCTCAGACGAGGAAAATCTAGACAGAGAAAAGCTACATCTGTTTGACTCTTTACAAAGGAACGGATACACAACTACCGCCATACGAAAAGCACTAGACAAGACTATTACAAAAAAGGCTAAAGAAGAATCTCCACCTCTGGAAGGCTTAGCATTTCTACCTTACGTTAAAGGCTCAACTGATAAGATAGGACGTGTCCTGCAACGATGTAACGTCAAAACTGTGTTCACGAGCAAGGAAACTTTGGGTAACGGCTTCAGATCGGTAAAAGACAAGATTCCAAGTTTAAAAACCGCTGGCGTATATCGCATTCCTTGTTCTTGCGGCTCGAGTTACATTGGACAGACTGGTCGTTCCGTTGATCTAAGACTCCAAGAACATAAAGGCGATTGCAAACACAAACGCATCACAAAATCAGCCGTAGCTGAGCATACGTTTACAAATGGGCACACTTTAGAATTTGAGCATGCCAGAGTACTTGCCAGAATACCTCATTACTTCCCGCGAGTGATACGTGAAGCCATAGAAATAGAAAAACATCCAAATAATATCAACAGGGAAGATGGCTTTAAGCTTAGTAAAACGTGGACTCCTGTGATACACGATCTAAAGCGTTACAACCACTCTGCGTCATACGGCCACGCCCCACGGATTACGTTGCACTCGGACGACCAACCAGCGCCAGCGTTACGCCACTCCGCGCGCCTGGCACAGAGGACTATAAATAGCTCCACACCGACCTTCGGTTCTTAGTGCGACTTTCACTCTGATGATGCAAGCTGCAAGGTCTTGCGAAACGTTAGTGAATATGGATGCACAAACAGCAAAACGGCCAAATCTGCCTAAGTATCCTCGTTCTCAAGATACTCAAACAACACGAGCCACCAAAGAGCATGGCCATCGCGCGGGTTTTTGCTCGACTTCACAAGGTGCAAGGCACATTAAGCCAGAAAATGCTGGGTGTTCATATACAAATACTACGCGGTCTAAGCCGAAATTCTATGCTAAGGAGAATAATAGATTAACTAGCCACCTGATTTTCATACTTAAATACTTTTGAATGCAGCTGAATACAAGAAATACTCTCATCATAAGATGTAAACGTATCATATGTATAAATCTGGACTAAAATGTAATTTCCTCCCTTGCATGATTATTGATTACAATACGGAAATAAGAATTGGTACATCAGATACAAAAATAAAAGACATTTGCTCAAGCACGTAACAATGAAGTCATTTTTACATTCAAGAGACCTTTATAATTATCATGTGTTTAAAAAGAAATTACATAAGGGTAGGCCATTGAAAATAAAACTAATGCCGACAGCAAGCTTTAGAGACAGGAATCTTTAGAATTTTCAATCACGATATCAGCGTATAATATAAACTTACAATAACAACAAAAGTGATGACAGTTAATGAATTCTAAAGCTTGCTGTTGACATTACTTTTATATTTCATGGCCAATTTTTATGTAATTTCTTTTTAAACACACCGTGTAAGAAACGGAGAAAAATACTTATTTCATAAAATTACTGTCAACGTTTGACAAATGGCGCAGGTTGCTTTCATATTTTTACTTCAAATTTCGAAATCTTAACATCTTCAATAATACCTATTAATTTTACCAAATTTTTAATATTATAATAAAGTTTTTATTCTGAGATGCCAATTATGTACACAGAAAAATATTACCTATTGATTTTAAATTTAGTGTAATAAAATATCTGAAATTACATAAATTGGGTCCTACGCACGGTTCTTTTAAAAAAACTAAATGGAATTTTGTGTAAAACCATTACGAAGTCAATATTTGAATATCTCGTAATTAGCATGGTTTTGTATGTTTCGTCCGTCAACGCAGCACCCTATATAAAGTAAAGACGTAATGTTGGCTGAGGTAATCGGAATTATAAGAAAGTCACGATTTTTATAAGACACTATTCCAGATTTTTAATAATAATCAAACCTAATATGCTGCAGCAGTCCGTATACAAAGCAGCATGTGACCATTACAAAGCAAGAAAGCGAAAGTATGGATAATTTACAAATGTTCATTGCAAGAATGCGGTAAACTTATGCGGTGTTTTTATATTGTATTAGTACTATACCCCATACTGCATTTTTGAGTCAACCAGGCGTGGAATTTCGCAATTAGGTACATTTTATTTATGTGTTTTACGCTCTTTAAATGTTATCGGATTTTGGCCGTTTAGTTCAATTACTCACTCAAAAACGCAATTGTCTGAACTTAACGCCTGTTACAGTATAGCCCTATGCTAGTACATCATTTAAAAGAAGCAAATTGAAAGGAATAAATAATTATTATGAACCAATATCGTCTAATGTCGCTATTTTAAATTATATTTTTACCGTAGGTATTGTAATCTATAACGTACTTACCGCAAATATAGTTTTAGCGTCTTCAACAATAAATATTAGTTTCACTGTTACAACCTACGTATCACATCTACTACATACACGCACCAATGCACTCTTTACTCGTGATTCGTAAACGCGTCGTACAGAATGCAAATGTTGCACAAAAGTTGCTGCTATTCGATCGTCAGAGGAAATCATAAATTAGGCTTGGGGAATACCCTATCCCAATTTGTTTAATATGTAACTTAATAAGACCTTATTGTATTTTTTTGCGTTCTGGAAATTTAGCACTCAATCGAGGCCAGTAATTCAATTATCTTCAGTAATTTCAATTACCACCGGTAATTCAAATACTTGTAAAGTAATTTAAATACTTCAGAGAAATTTCATTACACAAAAGTAATTGAGTAATTGAATGTAGTAATTAATTACTCTCAAAAAGTAATTTTTAAGTACTTTTTAACCAAAATGGCAATTCTCAATTACAATTACCGCATTTTGAAAAGTAATTCAATTTCAGGGCAAATACACAAAAAGGAATTTAATTAGTAATTTAATTACAAAGTAATTAATTACTGCCCAGCTCTGCATATACAGAGTATCGCAGAAATCTCTCTCTAGGTTATCAGTCTTGCGACTGGTTTGTCGCATCTTTCCATATTTGTCTGTCTAAGGCTTTGTTTTTCACCATTTTATAACTACTACTGCCCGAGTCCAATATTAATTGTTTCATATATTGTAGACGAGGTCTTCCCCTTGGGTTTTCCCGGATATTTTTCCTTCGATTAGTGTTTTTAGTATTCCATTTCTTATTATTATGTGGCCTATCATTTGCAATTCTTTATGTGACTCCAAATTTTCCTCTCTTCCTGAATCATTCTTAGCACGTCTTCATTTGTTTTTCTTTGAGTTCAAGGGATTTTCAATATTCGCCTGAAGCACCACATCTCGAAAGACTCAATTTTTCTTTGGTCTGCTTTTCCGATGGTTCACGTTTCGCAGCCGTATAATGGTAAGCTCTATATCAGTGGTCGCCAACCTCTTCAATGTGTTGAGCTACTTGTTAATTTTGGAATAAACAGCGAGCTACCCACACGGAAGCCACGTAACGCAACGTAAATGAAATAATCCACAGTTAATTTATCATTATATGTATTTATTTTACTATTTATTTAACTGGTAATACATAATACATAGGTACTAATAATAACTACATTCCTACCTACCAAACGAAGTTGTTTGAAAAATAAACACAAACTTTTATCCAGCCACAACGGCATGTCACGTAAGATTTAAAAATAGTTAATAATAACAACAAAAAAGTAACGCACTATCATGAACATAAACATTGAAAAATAAAAAAGCACGTTCAATGAGAAGGCTGACACTCAGACTCATCGATAATTTTTTTAATGTTTGCAGTATAATTTGATACAGCCATTCGAATACAATTATCCAAATGTTCATCTGTAAGTCGATTGCGATATTTGTTCTTAATAAACTTCATATTGGAAAAAGAAGATTCACACAAATAGGTTGAACTGAATAATGCTTTCACTTTCAAGGCAACACGGCATAGAACTGAATATTTGTCTTTACTTACAATAGGCCAGATACATTTGGTACTTGAGACTAACGATTTTAAGGCTAAATCATTTTGAAAATCAATTACTTCCATTTCTGTTGCAGCGATGTCTTCGCCAAAGTTCTGCATAACACAAGTTGCAAACTGTTGGATATCAATTTCCATAAAGGGTGAAACAACAAACTGCGCTACTAAAGCCATTTCGTTGAAATCCTTAAAACGATTTTTGAAGTTATTCTTCAGGGTAGAAACTATTTCTACATGATATTTGCTGTCATAGGGTTCTAATGGATTTTGAGATATTTTTTCTGAAAGAATAGGAAAATGCTTGGCATCGCTGTTAATTAGGTTTTGTTCCCAAAACTTCAGCTTTTTGATAAATGCTTTTATATCAGAAATCATTTCTGCTAGTTCTTTGTCTCTCCCCTGAAGCTGCAAATTAAGTTCGTTTAATTTCTCGGTAATGTCCACGAGAAAACCAAAATCTCTAAGCCAGATTGAATTTTCTAGTTCCGGAGTCGGTTCATCGCGTTTTTTGAAAAATTGAACTATGCCAGATAGGACATCATTAAAACGTTTCAGCACCCGTCCTCTACTTAACCATCGAACTTCAGAGTGAAGGAGTAGGTCCCCGTATTGACAGTCAACTTCATCGGCCAAGGTTTTGAATAATCTTCTTTGTAACGCTTGAGCTCTAATCTTGTTCACAATTTTTACCACCAGTTTCATAACGTTGTTTAGTTTCAGGAAATTTCCACATAATGCTTCCTGATGGATAATGCAGTGGTAAGAGAGAAATTGCGGAAAAGTTTCATCTTTACGACATAACGCCACCAGACCCTTATCAAAACCCACCATAGCTGGAGCGCCATCGGTTGTCAAGCCTACCATTTTCGATATTGGAATTTTCTCGGAAGAAATAATATTTTTTAAATGAGAAAACAACTCCTGTCCAGTAGTGTGTCCTTTCAGTGGAATAAACTTCAAAAGATCTTCTTTAATCGTAAAATCACTAAAAACCATCCTGACGAACACGGCCATCTGGACAGTGTCAACGACATCTGTTGATTCATCCAGTTGAAGTGAAAAATAAACACAGTTATCTAAGTCAGTTCTTAACTGTAAAAAAATATCATTGCTCATTACTTCTACACGTCTCATCACTGTATTAGCAGAAAGTTGCATAGATTTTATAGCTGAAACTATCTCGTCTTTGTTTCTAAAGTTGGCAAATAACGAGTCAGCAGCTTCTAAAAACGCCTGTTTTATCATTTCCCCGTCTTCATAAGGTTTCTTTTTTTGTGCAATTATCTGGGACACACGGTACGATGCTTCAGTTGCAGCCTTATTTTTGTCGATTGTTCTTAAAAATATTGATTGTTGTCCAATTAACTGCTTTTTTAACTGTCTCTCAATATTTCCTTTTTTAGCAACGGAGACCGAAGTATTACATAACAAACACACATTTTTATCTTTAACTTCTGTAAAAAAGTATTGTTCTTCCCATTCCGAATGAAAGTGGTATGTCTTTACCTTCTTACAACTGCTTGCCATAATATTATTTTTTGTTGTTCACTACTAACCCAACCGCTGGACGTTGGTTACGCGTTCAGTTTTAAACTAAGCGCAATGTCGCCGCGCCGTGCGTATTTATCCCGTTCAAAGCAATCCAGATCGTTCTCGAACACTAACGCACTGGTCCGGCTGGTCGGTTCTAGCCGATTCTAGCTTGATGGCGTCAGCGGCAGATCGCTCGCCGCAACGTTGCCGCTGTTTATGTTTAATATTATGACAATTAGATTTTTTTGTGGAATTTTAGGAAGCTTCTCTGATTTGGTATTTTTTAAATTAAAATCGTTGTGAGAGCTACCAGAATTGCCCCCGCGAGCTACCGGTAGCTCGCGATCGACAGGTTGGCGACCACTGCTCTATATGTATGTCTTTGTAAATTTTTTCTTGGTATTTATGGTTAACCCTTGGGACGTACGCAGTTGTTTCTTTTCGAAGAAGGCTCTTTTAGCCATATTTAGCCTGTTGTTTATTTCTCTCGTGCATTTGCCATCTTATGTGATTATACTCTCCAGGTATTTGAATTCACTCACAGCTTTCACCGTATCCCCTTGAGAATGGAGATGTTGTCCATCTTTTGGTTCTTTCTTGAGCAATTCATCACTTTTGTTTTGGTTTTAGTTAACTTTATGTTATAGTTTCTAAATACATTGTCCATATCTTCCAATGCTTGTCTTAGCCCTTCTTCCGATTGGGTGATTAGAGCTATGTCATCCGCGTATCTAATTGTGTTAATTCTTTCCCCGTGGATGTATACACCTGAACTCTGCGTCTCATTAAATTCGTTGATGGCTTGTTGTATGTTTATATTGAAGAGCAGCGGCGATAGGCCGCAACCTGTCTAACTCCGCGTCTGATTCTTGCCTCTTCTCGCCCTTCATTGTATTGTATGACCGCGGTTTGATTTTTGTATAAGTTTTCGATGATATTCCTGCCATTGCCGTCTATGCCGTTATTACGTAATATAGTGAACAATTTAGCCCAATTTACTCTGTCGAAAGCATTTTCTGAGTCTATAAAGGCTATGTATAATTCTTTATTTTTGTTTAATATTTTTTTAATTGTTATTCTTAGGGCCAGTATGGCTTCCCTCGTGCCCGAGTTTTTCCTATACCCAAATTGATCTTCTTTCAGATTCTCTTCAATTTTCTTTTCGATTCTTCTTTGAATTATTTTAACTAATATTTTTGATGCGTGTGATAGTAGACTTATTGTCGCAGAAATAAGCGCTCAAAAAGAAAGCATATAAAAGGGGACAATGGGTAAACACACTTTCTGAAATAAATATGAAAATCTAAAGCCGCTCGAAGAATAAACCAGCATACCGGCATCCATCATAACAAGGAATTTCTTTCGCAGGCTCGTATTTCTTATATATACATTTATTTAAATGTGGAAGCGTTAGTTTATAAAGATTTACACCACCTACTATTACTATGCATTTATTATATAATTATAAATAATATAAAAACGACTTTTTCTTACGACTGCTTTTAAAATCAAGCTTTCCGCCTTGTTGACGTACGTCAAAAATTGATTGTTTTGAATCAGTTCATCGCGGCAGCCGTCATACGTAAGTATATAATCGTGCATCGTAATACCTAAGTCGGCTAGTGGTCAGCTATTTGAAAACGTCAAAGTTGACAGCTGTCACTGTGAATTTGATTTAAACCTTTTTTCGCGATTTAAAGTTACTTGTGCTTTATTTTGTGTATTGACGGTGTTTAAGTGTCAAGAAAAATAAGAAATGGGCGATAAAATATCTAATTCTGATGTAAAAATTTGCACGTCGCTGGAAATTTTAGAAATGGCAAAAAACACCAGTTTAAACCTATTTTCGAAAAGTTTACAGTCGTAGGAAAAATTTTGTATGCAACACGAGCGAAAAATGAATTAGGCGTTCGTTCAAGTTTTCTCGGACCTCGCTTCGCTCGGCCCGAAACTTTCGAACTCACGCCTAATGCATCATTTTTCGCTCTAGGTACATAAATAACTATTTTCTACGATCGTGTCGAAATGAAAACTTTTTGCACAGCTTCTAGTGTCAAAAGTGACGTTTGTAGCACTCTTAATATTAATGCCCGAATTACGCCTTTTTTGCACGTTGCCATTGGTGTCGTGTTTTAATAATATTTTAAAACACGATTTGCCGTAAATTTGAATTCCAACATAACCTAGAATATCTAACACAATGTGACAGGAAAACTGTCATCGAACTAAGTTTTTATATTTTTGTAACTATCGTAGAAAAAAAAGCGTATGATACACGTGTATAAGTGCCACTAAAGCACTAGCGACGTTAAAAGCACTTCGCTTTGCTTCGTGCTCTTAAACTCGTCGAACGTGCTTCTTTTTTTTTTAATCAAATCAGATCAGCATTAGGTATGCTATACATGACGCTGTTATATGTGTACAATAATAACTATTGCTAATAGACTGAGGACATCGTTAAACTCCTCAGAAAATACCTAGGTATACAATTATAGTATATAACTTTCACTTACAGATTCAGATGATATAGGTACAATATTTAAAACTGAAGCACAATTAGTTATTTGTTAATCACTGTTTATTATTATAATAACAAATCTTGTGGGAGTCTTCTTTTTAGTCTTTGGTGTGTGTTTTTTTTGGCCAAGATTGTAATACGCTTCGTTGGGGCACTCGGTGATAGTATCAAAGAATTTACTACATAGTCTATTTAGATAGTCGGACATACTTGGAATGTCCAGTTCTCTATGAATTTGTTCGTTTCGCACGAACCAAGGTGCATTCACTGCTATTCGGATTATTTTATTTTGTATCACTTAGAGTTTTCTTAGATGCGTCTTGAATGTAGTAGTCCACACAGGGAACGCGTAGGTTAATATTGGTCTTAGTATGGACTTGTAGATTAACATAGCGCATTCTACGTGTAGATATGACTTTCTGTTTATCAGCGGGTATAAAATTGCCAGTCTCGCATGACACTCATTTATTTTTTTATTTATATGAATTCTCAATCCAAGCCTGGTGTCCAGATAGACCCTCAAATATTTAATTGCCGAGTCCCTTGTATTCCACTCAATTATGTTTTGGTTTATTCTGACATTCGGTAGGTTTTTAATTTCTTTCAGGGTAAATACTTTTACCTGGCTTTTTGTTGTGTTTACTTTAATTTTCCAATTATCGAACCATATGCACATCTGGTTTAATGCGTATTGTAAATAACTGACTGCTGTTAAAAGATTCTCGCTTTGTGTTATCACAGCAATGTCATCAGCAAACATTGCCAGGTTAGAGTTGTTAGTGGTTTGCAGATCATGGACGTAAATGTTAAATAAGGTTGGTCCCAGTATACTTCTTTGCGGTACTCCTGCTTTGATCACATTTTTACTGGAAAGTGTTGTATTTACCCTAACTGCAAATGTTCTGTCTTTAATAAATGAGGTAATAATGTTGACGATGTAGTTTGGTATTCCAATTTTAATAGTTTTATAATGTAGTCCATCATGCCATACTTTATCAAAAGCATTTTGAAGGTCAATGAAGGCCGCAACAGTATATTCCTTGTGTTCAAAGAATTTTTCGATTATTTCCGTGGTTCTTATTAATTGGTGGGTTGTCGAATGTTTTTTTTCTAAAACCAAATTGATAATTAGGTAATATTTTGTTCATCAGTACATTCTGAAGCCGCGTGTGGATAACTTTTTCCAATAGTTTTGAAAGGGTTGATAGTAGACTAATTGGAAGGTAGCTTTCTAGTCTCTGTTTATCCTTTTCCACTTTTGTGAAATGGAAGTATGTGGACGTGTTTCCACTCGCTAGGGAAATATCCAAATCTGAGACAAACATTAAAGATGGTTGCCAAAAAGGCCAAAGATTTCTGAAGGTGATGCTGGTTCAAATTCGATCGTGTTCTGATTAGCGTAATTATTATTAGTTTCGTTTACTTCTTGTAAAATGTCCTGAGTGATGGTTGCGTCATTAGATGGAAGGACTTCTTCAAGGTGTGATGTTAATGCGCTGCTTTTTTCTTGATCGGTAATGTATGTGTTATTGTTGGCTGTCAATAGATGTATTGTGTTTGGTTGTCTTATTAACTTCTTCGTTGCCTACCACATTATGGAGTCACGGGGTTGAAGTTCTTCAATGTACCTGTTGTACAAGCTATACCTGTAGTTATTCAGTTGCATTCTGACTTTATGGGTGAGTTGATTATAGTTGGTGCTTTTAGATGTGGACTACGCGTTCTTTGCCATTCACGCCTAGTTCTATTTTTCAATTTGATTAGATTTAATATTTCTACTGGTGTATGTGGATAACTACGCCTTTTTTGCTTCCATGGAGGGATGATTGGATGCTGGCTTTCACTGCTTCAGTATAATGTTGTACTGCGTCGTCAGTGTTAGCTGTTGAGTGAATACGTACTGGGCTTTTGATATTTTTGTCTAGTTCATCATGAAACATGGTCCAGTCTATTTTACCTTCTATTAATTTGGGTAATACCGGGATTTGTTGCGGTGGATTGCAGAATGAAATAATAACTGGTAAATGATCTGAGTCGAATTCGTTCAAGACAGTTTGATAGATGGGTTTGCAGAAGTTTTTAAACAAGACAACGTCTAATACATCGGCTTTGTAATCAGGTCTATATGGATAGTGGGTACAATCATTAGGGATCGATATTTGTATACCGTGAGTTATCATGATATTGTTTAGCCTCGCGCCATTCGGATTATTTGCTCTACATCCCCAGTCTGTGAGTTTGCAGTTTATGTTCTCTATTACTAATACTGTTTCATTGGTGTTAAATATTTTGTCTATGCCCTCTTCCAAAATTCGCTTATTTGGTTGCTTGTAGGCTGCATGCAGTGTGACCTGAGTATCGTTTTCTAGTACCAGTTTTACAGCTATAGTTTCTAGGTTTGCTAGGTCCAGATTAACTAATGAGTAATGAGCTAATTTGCGTTTGACCATAATAGCCACTCCCCCTGATGCAGTTTGTGTGACTCTGTCTTTTCTGTACACAAGGTATCCCGGTGCTTTAAATGTTTCTGTGTTAGAAAGATGTGTTTCTGTGATACATGCCACGTCCACATCATGTATTGCCATAAATTCTATTAATATGGTTCGCTGTTTTTTAATGCCGTTGGCCTTCCAATTTAGGATTGTTATACTACTAATTATTTGTATTTTACTTAGATCCATGGGAAGAAAATAATGGTAATTGCGTCGTAAGACAGGGCATTATTTTGTCAAGGTGCGGTATGAGCAGTTCTATTAACTTTGTTATAACAGTATTTAACAAGTCTGGCGTCTCTTGACTATTTGAACAGTAGTTTCTATTAAGTTTTGTTGGTAGTCTGGGGAATGATCTATTATAATCTTGTTCATTTTGATGGCTCTGCCGATAGGTATTCTGCTCGATCATTGCTCTTGTTGTAACTGGCGAGGTTCATGCTTGTGCTCAATTTTGGTTTTGTGCATTTGGTTGCCGGCTAACTTTTTTGAAATTGCTGCATCCTTTAAAGTTAGCAAGTGGAACTCTTCACAATTAACGCATTGCGGGGATTCGTTAGGTTTTCTCGGACAGTTGGTGTAATAATGGCTACCTGTGCAGTGTGCACTTGACCCACAGGGGTTGCATTCGGCAATAGTTGCGGGTGTGTCCATAGCGTTGGCACTTCTTACATATGTCCTTAGATTTTCTTCTACGTCCGACTTCTATTATACTATACTTAATTTTCGTTAATTTAATAATTTCTTTAACGTTTTCAGTATTTTCTAGGTCTACCGCACATAGTGGTATTGGCTTGTTGTCGTTATTATAAAGCGGTACTACTTTTAGCACCAGATATTTTAAATTTTTTAGCTCTTTAAGTACTTCCCCCGTTGTGATTGAGACCGGGAGGTTACGAATTATAACTGTTAAGTGGTTTATTTCGGGGTCTTTGAATGTGTAATAACCAAGATTATCATCATTATGAAATTTAGTAATTTTCCTATAGTCTTCTATTGTACTTAAATTGATTCGTAGCTTATCTCCTTTTTGAATTGTTTCGAATTCTCCTTTAGTTTGCTCTTTGAGGTCCTTTATTATTTCTTGATGTTTTAGTTGCGAAGCGTAGTGCAAAAATATCGGTGGAATTTTAATTTTAGTACTATGTTGTGATGAGCTTGCGGTCTCGGTCTTAGATTGCTGTTCGTCGGTGTCCATCTGGTTGAGTGCTGTGGCGCATTTGCCTTGATAAATTTAGTCCAGTCGTTGAAGGTTTTCCGCTCCGAATTCTTTGAAGCTTGACCGATTGACGTGAAATTTGGTGAGTGGTTAGGGAATGGCTCAAGGAGCAAAAGTGACATAGCGCCGATGTGCGCTTTTACCCTGACAGTGGATGCCACCCCTTTTCGGGGGTTAAAATGTGTTGACTTAAAATAACACCGGAAATGGATAGAACGACAAATTCTAAGTAAAAAATTTTCTATATAGTTTTTTCGATACATCGATATTTTTCGAGCTATTCGCGATTGAAAACTTAGATTTTTCGTGATGAAAATGCATGTTTTGAACGGTTTTTCGCGAATAAGTCGAAAACTTCGCGTTCTATCAAATAAGTTGCAATAACAAAAAATGAAGCTTAGAAAACAGAAAAGAGATTGTTTTTTTATGAATGCTTTAGGTCCAAAATAAAAGAAGTTATGGCTCGTTGAAGAACATTTGTTTTTTGCAACAACTTGGTTCGAAGTAATCAACGTTAATTAACGAAAAATCGATGCATTTTTCGGGAAAAACTTATAACACATTCTTTGTAGTGATTGAAAAGACCTTTAAAATGAGTACTGTTAAAAGTTGATTGCATCATAACTAAGCGAGTTACGATGCAAAAACGGTGGGCCACTCAAATTTTTGAAAAAAAAATGAGTGCTGAAACCCCAGCCATTCCACCAGAATTGATATTGACCATTATCCCTTTACAAATTACTTTATTTTAGTATTACTTGTGTAATCCAGAAGCTTGGGCGGGTTAGAATGCGTATTTTTCGAAAAAAATATGATGAAAATGGAAAACGTATTTTTCAAATTTCTTAAAAAAATACCTTATTTTGAAAATAACTAAAACTAAAGAAAAAACGTAAAAGATAATATAGTACAAAAATATGGATTTTTTCTTAACGAACATTTTGGTTTTTGTTTTATTTCTGTAGGAAAAATATAACGGAGATATAAATGTTAGAAGTTTGCATTACAGTGCGCGGACCACCCCTCCCGAGCCCTTCAACCCCTTACTTTTTGAATATGCAAAGTCTGAGCATGTCGAAATACTTTTGGATTACATGAGTAATACTAAAATAAAGTAATTTGTAAAGGGATAATGGTCAATATCAATTCTGGTGGAATGGCTGGGGTTTTAGCGCTCATTTTTTTTTCAAAAATTCGAGTGGCCCACCGTTTTTGCATCGTAACTCGCTTAGTTATGATGCAATCGACTTTTTAACAGTGCTGATTTTAAAGGTCTTTTCAATCACTACAAAAAATCTTCTATAAGTTTTTCCTGAAAAGTGGATCGGTTTTTCGTTAATTAACGTTGATTACTTCGAACCAAGTTGTTCCAAAAAAAATCTTCTTCAACGAGCCATAACTTCTTTTATTTTGGACCTAGAGCATTCATAAAAAAACAAATCTCTTTCCTGTTTCCTGGCTTCAATTTTGGTTATTGCAACTTATTTGATAGAACGCGAAATTTTTGACTTATTCGCGAAAAACCGTCCAAAAACATGCATTTTTATCACGAAAAATCTAAGTTTTCAATCGCGAATAGCTCGAAAAATATCGATGTATCAAAAAAACTATATAGAACATTTTTTACTTAGAATTTGTCCCTCTATCCATTTCCGGGGTTATTTTGAGTGAACACATTTCCACCTCCGAAAAGGTATGACATCCTCTCTCAGGGTAAAAGCGCACATCGGCGCTATGTCACTTTTGCTCCTTGAGCCATCCACTAACCACTCACCAAATTTCACGTCAATCGGTCAAGGTTCAAAGAATTCTGAGGTAATAGCATATTTTTACCTTCTACGACTGGACTAATTATATTTTGCGCATTTTGTATGCTATCGTTTGAAAGATAATACTTATTGGCTGTGATAAGTTTGGTAGGTTTAAAATAGTATTTTTTATTTTAAATTACTGGAGGTGAAAGTTCTTGATTATCTCTCTTACCCATTGTTATGCAATAAGGAGTCCCCCCCCCCCCTCGCGGAGGTCCGTTTGTTGTGTGGGAATGTCCGAGTAACAAAATTACCGAATAGCTTTAAACTATAATTTAGGTAAGTTGTCCACACTATATGTGTTATTCAAATGCTACAACTCCGGCGAACACATGCACTTTCGACAAAGGTTCAGTTCGATCGTAGAAAAAATAGCGTATGATACACGTGTATAAGTGCCATTAAAGCACTAGCTACGTTAAAAACGCTCCGCTTTGCGTCGTGCTCTTAAACTCGTCGCACGTGCTTTAAAGGCATACTTATACACTAGTATCACAATATACTATGTATTATTATACAATTATGCCTTCTCAATAAAGTATGAAACGTATTCAGCATCAGCAAGTTATTTTTGGGATCAAATATAATGTACACCAAATTAAACCATACATCCATAGCGCTGTTCACCAAAAAATTTAATGAACATCAAAAAATCGTAATGGAAGCCAAATTATTATACTTCGGAAAATGAGAACAGCACCACTAAAATAGCTATGTTGCGTATTGTTTTACCATTGCTTACATTTTAAATTCCATATGTCTATCAATTTTACTAAATGTTCACCAAATTTAGAACGCTCAAGTTACGCGTCCGTGCTGTACATAATAAATATTTGCGCAACCTATTTATATTTAGTCTTCTTCGAAAAAACTACTTGTGCGTCAAATAATTATTCTGTTACTCCAAAAATTAAATAAGCTCGAGCATCTCTTCTTGTCGCTTCCAGACAAACTTCTTGCAGGCTTCAGTTTGCAGCCGCACTCTGTGTTTGGTAGCTTTTACAGTGAGTATAACCAGTGTATTGCCGTATGAAGAAACTTACTAAGTTTAATTTTCAATTTTCTTTTGTGAAATTTGTGTTACATTTTTATATACATACTAGCGGACCCGACAGACGTTGTCCTGCCCGCTGCCTGCTATCAGTGGGTTCAGAAAACGTTTTTTCGGTATTCGAATTTTCGATTTTTTTTATTTTAAAAAATATTGGGGGTGGTGGGAGCGGGGATAAAATTTTGGGGGACCCGACAGACGTTGTTCTGCCCGCTGCCTGATATTAGCGGGTTCAGCAAACGTTTTTTCGATATTCGAATTTTCGATTTTTTTAATTTTAAAATATATTGGGGGGTGAAGAAATTTTAGGGTTATATGTTTTGATATGCGGGAAATCTTTAAAAAATTTAAGAAGAATTTTTTTTTAAATTGCCTAGAACCCGATTGCAGCTCCACTTACCGGGTCCAATTGTAAATCTAAACCATCCAGGGACCCACTTAAACACAAAAAGTTTCATCAAAATCGGTCCAGCCGGTTAGGAAGAGTTCAGTTACATACAGACGTACAGAAGAATTATATATATAAAGATATTGATTTATTTCCAAGAATTCTTCAGACTTTATTTCTATGTCCCCATTAATAAAGACCTAATAAAACACGATAGATTTTTCTTATAAGTGATATTTAGGCCAACAAGATATATAAATCTGGGTATACTTTTAAAATTGAATGTGGTATAAAATATAGTAAAAATTGTGTATTTTTGCCAAAGAAATAGTGTTTTTAAATGCTAAGTAATATACGACGCTGACGAAAATTAAATATCTGGGTATCATGTTAGAATTAAATGCGGAATAAAATTTGGTGAACATTTAGCATTTTTAGCCAACGAAAGTTATTTTTAGGAACAAATAATATAAGAGACTAGCATGATGTCAATTTTTGGTTGTCGCTCTAAGATTATGTATTTTCTTAATTTTGGTGAGCATTTAGTATTTTTGGGAAACGAAAGTATTTTTTTGTACGAAAAGGTTCGGTAAATTTGGTAGACTGTTAAATACCACCCGTTGTTTTTCATGAAATTTATCTTAACCAAAAATAAAAATGGCACAAAATCCAAAACCAAATCTGGCAAACACGGTTTGTACATTAACATAAAATTATCATTTTGTATAAAATGGGCATAACCTAACTTTTGTTTATGATTGACAGCATATTTACAGGGCGAAATTCATCACCCTAACAGGGCCTTCTATCTGGCAAATAACTATTGAACGATTTATATGTAGAATTTACGGATATCAGCAACCGCCGCTATCCGGCCTTGTTCACTTACTAGAGCTGCGCCGGCCTCCATAGCTCAGTGGTTAAGCATTCTGACTACTGATTTAAGGGCCGAGAGTTCGATCCCCGATCCCTGTGAAGTTTTTAAAAAAATTAAAAAATGCTGATGAAAACCTCTACAAAATGCCATCATTCGGAAGAGATGTAAAACCGTGGGTCTCATGTTACTACGATGTATAGCATGAAAAATATCCCTTTCTAGGGTTGGAACTCTTTAGTTTCGGCAAAATTTTAAGTAGGACTAAGGTACCTGGTACTCTACATGCCTAGACCTTGTCCATGGGGTTGGGAAAAGGGGTCTATGAAGGCCTACTTGCTTGACATCAGTCTCTCCACAACTAATACTACTACCTATTACTAGAGCTGCGATTACATCTAAATACTGTACAGGGCGGGCCACGAAACTTGTAGCCCCTGACGAATTTTGGCTGCAACTTAAATGACAAATGTCATTACATTCTAGATGGTTATATTTCTTATAAAGCAAAAACAGATCAGCGTAGATAATGTCGGTATTAGTATAGTATGTTGCCACGTCTGAGAAATACTATGTATAGTATATCGCTGCATCGGGAAAACTAACTAGGTCATCACATCAGAAAAATTGAAAATAAGGAAGATGCTAATAAATAATACACAATACATTACAAATCATCAAAATTACAATTACAATATTTTAATATGCAATGCAAAATATGTCGTTATCGAATTGATTCTGTGACAGTTGTCATACGTCAACGTTCGTAATATTACTGCGATCAATTTTTGCATCATAATAAAAGAGACAGTCTAGGTTGCAATGATATCTACAATTTGGGTTACATTCAAAATTCGTCAGGGGCTAAACGCTTTGTGGCCCGCCCTGTATACTCATCGTTAAATAATTGGTTATTATATAAACTATCATTGATTCATGTTTTGGTCAAACACACAATGTCATAATTATTATTAACTAGCTGCTACCCGCGACTTCGTACGCGCGAGGTTCGTTATTTGTGTATTAAATAATGATTAATTATTTTTTGTCATCCCATCCCATCCGATCCCATCCCATCCGATCCCATCCCATCCCATCCCATCCCCTCCCATCCAATCCCATCCCATCCTATGCCATCTGATTGCATCCCATCCCATATCATTTCATCCCATCCCATTTCGTCCCATCCCATCCCATACCGTGCCATCCCATTTCATCTCCTCCCATCCCATCCCGTCCCGTCCCGTCCCTTCCCGTTCTGTCCCGTCCCGTCCCGTGCCATACCGTCCCGTCCCGTCCGTCATCTCCTATTTTCACCTTCAGGGGACAAATTTCCAAAAACTTTGAATGACTTAATTCAAAATTTGATCTTACACAATTTCAACCCCCTTTTTTACCTCTTGAGGGGTTGAATTTTCAAAAATCCTTTCTTAGCGGATACCTACCCCCTATGAGAAATCTACCTGCCAAATTTCAAGTTTGTAGCATTTCTACTTTCTGAGATTTCGTGATTAATCAGTGAGTGGTATTTCGTTTTTATATAGATAGATTGAGTTTAAGCGGAATTCATTGGTTTTGCTTCTTAGCCCACGAACGTTCTGATAATATATAGAAATCATTGTGGAAAAACACTGTGTGCTCGACTATAAACAAGCTTTATAACGTCTGACTAGCTTCGTATTACGAGAATTTTAGATTTTTCGCTTTTTCCCACTAAAATTGAACCGTTCCGCACCCACACAAACTTATTACTAGATTTAATATCTTTGCATCTTACGCTGTTAGATGTTAATTTATAAAATATATTTGATCCGATGTAGGCAAGCTGAAGTCCAGGCAAATTACGGGATGTTAGTAAATCGTTAACTAAATTGTTGTAATATTTACTTTTGTGTTCTTTGAGTTGATTTATCATTTATTCGTATAATTACGGGCTTTCGTTTAAACCAACCATTGAAATAGGATACGTTCTAAATATTTCTAGAATTGAACCGTGACTTAAGTTATTTTAAATGACCGGGGGTAGTTTTAAAATCTCGATGCCTGGCTGTCAGTTAGCCGAGAACGTCCATATGTAAATGTTGTAAGAGCTGGCACGACCGGGGGTGGTATTTTTACAATACGAGGACCCTTAAGTGATTTCAAAGTGTTACTTGTGGTAATTAATGTTATGTGGACTAATAGAGTGGATGAAGCAATAGGGTGTGCAATAAGTACTAATGCTTGAGTAGCTTTGCAATAGGTCTGTGTGTAGTTTTATTGTGCAGTCGAGTTCAACACTGTTTTATTGTTAGTATTGCTGATGACTGTAGACAGCTTTGTTGTTTGGGTCGTTGTTCATTATTTATTGCTGGGTTGGAGACTAGTTGGGCACTATGTGCTTGAGTTACAGATCAACCGGCAAAATGATCAATAACCCTCGACCGGATAAACCATTATTGGTGATGCAGAACTCAGTTCTGGATAGAGGGATGTTCATTTCCCACAAATGCCTTGTGATTTCGGTCTTCTGTAGAGACAACAGCCGCAGATTGACACTGATCTAGTTAGCGTTCGGATAATAGGTACTAGATGCGGTAAGTATCCGTCTTGCAGGATTATTCCTGAACGAAGTACTGTGCTAGATGCTACATGAGAACGCCGAAGGGGCCGCAGTTCCCTCTGTAAGTATTATGATGACGAACACGTACTGATAGGTTGTAATGTGTGTTATTCTTGCTTGCATGTTTGGCTTTGGAATTTGTTTGACTTTGTGTTCTTGAACGATTGTGTCTGACCACATGCCACATGAGAGGGCCCGCCGATTGCCTAGATTTCCCCCAGTGTCATGTTTCTGACCTATAACCCTCAGACCAAAGAGGCGTTATGGAATTTTTAGTAAGTCGCCAGCCATGTAAATTTATGCATGAGAACCGATCTAGGATCCAGGAAATGATAACCTAGCTCGGAACCCTGAAAATATGTGCCTACAAAATAGAATTTTGTTCACAAAGAATGTTGATGCACTTGCAAGGGCAATAAAATAGAACCGATTGTAGATATATAAGATCGAGAAATCTCTCGTAAATCAATGTGATTATTATAATTTATATTTTTAGTTGCAGGATTAAAACAAGATCATTTCAATAATGATACTGAAGCACCAGTATCAATTAACAATGTAAAATTAAAAGAGTTTAGGAGAATTTATGTGTGAAAATACAGGTATTTTGACTGAATTTTTACTAGAATCAATTATATTTTGTTAAACTCAAATCGATTTGAATCGGCGGCCAGGCATAGCCTGGAATAGGGGGAATCGGTAACCTTGGCATATTTACGACGGCATCAAATATTGCTTTTTATATTTAGCCACTACACTTCGTGGTTTTTATAGCAACTAGCAAGTATAACGTAAACCAGAAAAATGTGTGCCTCTAGGGTGATGGTTTTTTTAATTTTTACAGCTCTTCTTTGCTTATCGGAAATTGGTAAGTTGTAGAACTAACCGGAAATGCTATTAGTGAACGATTATTAAAATTTGGGAATTATGAAGTCAAATTACGTAGTTGGTCGTTGTAGTTTTTAAATTCGTAAGTTGACTTGATCAGTTAATAGTTATGCAAAAACGTTGTAGATATGTTACTTCAAGTATCTAATTGTCATTTGTACATTGAACGTCAAATACTAAATTAATTGTTTTCGTTGGAAATAAACGAATTACCGTCTAATTTCAACATAAAATTATCATGTGAAAACAATTTCAGCGCTGAAATTAGACCTAATAATCTTTGTTCAAGAAGGATTGAACATGAACATCCTAGACAATTTAAAAACATTAAAATTTTGATGAAATCATTAGTTTAATTAGTTAATATGACACCTGCTCTGCCTCGCAGCGGGGTGTGATAATTAATTAATGCTAATTAATTGTATCCCTGTCGGTCAATCTTAATCAGTTGCTATTTAATACACCTAATTAATTTAGATGTAGTTCTTGAATTTTACATCCGATGCATTGGTTAAACTCTATACGTAATTTCAAAATATTTCTTGAGTTATTTTAAATGCGGTCTTCAATATTCGGTTTATCGCTGTACAGGATGAATTTTAATATATGCGACAAACTTTAATGGCCGATTTCTTGGCTTGTTTTGATCATAAAAGTTCATATAAACATATTTCCTAAATTGCTTCGTTGTCAAAATACAGGGTGCGAAAGAAGCGGAAAGAAAATTGAAAATTAAGGAAATTCACCATGGTCAATCCAACTTTAACGTTCTAGGTTAATACAATATAAGTGACGTTGTTCAGTTAGTTAAACAAGTGTGAAAAGCAGGTGTCTTGATCAATAGACCTAAACATGTTTAACTGCGATGAAAGACATAATTGTGCATTATTTACAATTTTTACTTTAACTCCATAACGGCGAATAAAATCTAAAAAGATAAGAGGTAGTTTTTGGAGAGCTTTTGTTTGAGAGTTTAAAAAAAAAATTCGAGTTGAAAAATAATCAGTGGCGTGTAATTTTCCAATCTAAAAATGTAATATAACTACCCACATGCACGCCCCTGGTGCACCTGAAAATCTTTAAATGATACTGAAAAGTGGCTCTAGTAACACACGTAAATATACCACATTTAAATAAAATATCTCTATTCGTTTTTCTATTCCTTAACTTTCAATTTTGTTTCCGCAGCCAATCAATTTCATTTTCATAATTCAATAGTTTGCATGTTGCAACCAATCAGAAAATTCTATTTTCATTATTCAATAGGTTGTAGTCAAACACAAAATTCATTCTTATTATTAAATGACTTTTGAAGTTAACAGCTGTCACAAATGTCATAATTCGAAAATATAAACACAAAACTCCTGTTGCATAAGAGTAGATAAAATATATTACATTCGCGATTATGGCCATTATTCACTCAGATGACTTGCACCACAAGCCGAAGGCGCGAGAGATGTTTATTGATTGACGAAAGATAATAAAAAAAATCCTTTTTTATTCAATTTATTACCTTACGGGGTTACAAAGCAAAAAAGTACAATGTTCTAAGCACGAAGTCTGCGATGCAACTGAACTAGTGATAAGAATTACGTGGGACATCCGTAAGACAAGATAAACTCATTATCAGCGTTCTCACATGTGTCGACAGATAATGCGTTTATGCAAGCATGTAATTAATACGTAACACCTCCCGACCGAGATTGGAAAATCATCTATGGAATAGGATTTTTCAATTTTTGCAGTTCTAAAGGAATCTCTTTTGGATTCGATTTATTTATGATGTTGGTCAACTTGTCTAAGAGGCAGTTACGTTTACAATATAATATTATACTAAACATAACAAAAGCAAACAAAAATATAACTACAAGTGTTAAAGAGCTTATTCCGAAATGCGTGGGCAGTACATAGTCATTGTGGACAATTTCTTTAGATAATTGAGTGAATTGATTTTTTATTGACTGAAAATCATTTAAATCGATTTGTTTTAATTCAATGGTAGGTGTTTCTGGAAAGTAATTTTTAAGTGTATACATTGTTATGTTTAAAAAAGGCAGGTTAATATTTCTAATGGATTCATTCTTATAATTATTTGTCGATAAGGTATATTCATGATTGGTTACCTTGCATTCTTTCGGCAATTGTATTAAATAGGTTCCAAAAAGAGGTTGTTTGTAAGGACTATTATTACTGCAACTTACATCGAATATTAATTCTTTAGGAGTGATCAATAACCAGGCATTATTACTTATTTTATGCATTTTAACTGTATTTAACTTAAATCTATAGATTTTACAATCTGTGGTTCCCTTAAAATTAAGAAGGTCAACCGCACATCTTTCGTCTTTTTCTAAATCTTGATCAACGTTTTCACAGAAATAGAGGCCTTGTTTCACTTTTGTGCACATATTATTAATTGTTACACTGAATTTATTATTGCATAGGATGTATGGTTTTGAAGGAATTATCATGTGGAAAGTGTCGTTGTTTGGTATTGGTAAGGGAATCAATTGATAGTCTTAATGAGGGTCCATTGGTCCTTTTTTATTTGTGCTGTACCAAGCCTGTTGAAGTAAAGACCTGGATTGTTTTTGAGGTTCGTGAATCCTGGTTCTGCGGGGTAGCAGATTCTAAAGCAGAGGAATCTGTAACAAAGGGTCGTAAATTGTTGACATGTGCCTGTCTTGTTCCTTTATTATTTTTAAGTGTGCATACATGATGCGGCGTTATAGATATAATTTCGTAGGGTCCGATAAATTTTGGTTTGGCTTTTCCTCTTCGGGAATCGGTTTTTAGTAAAACTTGTTGTCCAACTTGGTAGGAGTGTTTTCTATTTTCTTTTGCATTCAATTTTAAAATGTAATTTTCTTTTAATTGCTGTTGCTGTCTTTTAATTTGTTCATATAAATATTTCATTTTTTCAGTGTGATTAGCTGATTAGTAGATAAATCTATTCTTGCGTTCAATTGTTTTAACAAATCGAGTCCAATGAGTCCTTCGTAGTTGTCATTAAAATTGAATAAGTAGATTTTGTGCATTTGATTTGTCTTGAAGGATCTTGGTAATGGTATATTAGCTACTTCATCATGAATTGACGTTGCATGTGCAGTACTAATTTGGAAAGGTTCGTTGTAAATATATTCGGAGTAATACTTGTGTACGAAAGCGGGATTTAACAATGTTTTCATAGATCCAGTGTCAATCATGAGTTTTGCGTTGAGTTCCGGTAAGTATATGTAAGGTAGTTTAGGTGATGCCGAATTGTTAACGTATATTAGGTCAGGTTGTTGTTCGGGCTGGTCAGGGTAAAATCCTGTTCGGGGTCATTTTCTGATGCTGGAATCCAACTGTTGTCTTCTTCGGATTGTTCATAATAATTACATTCAGCGTCAGGTGCAGGTCCATAAGCGTTATCTTCTTCTTGTACTTCGGTTTCGACAGGTCCTTGATCATGGTAGAAAAGTTCTTCGGAAATGAAGTTCCTAGGTTGATTGGATTGTCGAATATAATATGGCTGTTTAATAGTACGCGATATATCCATAGGAGTAGGCTTCTCGAGAGGTTGGATATTTCGAGGCTTAAATACGTTGGTTCCTGTTGGTTTCTGGTTTCCAAAAACAATTGGTTGCGATGGGAACTGTTTTGATGGGAATTGTTTTGTAGACGATTGCTGTGGTGGTAAAGCAGGAAGTGTCCTTATTGGTGCTGGAAAATGTTGGCGTTGTACTTGGAATTGTGGGTGAACGGGCTGCATCGTTGGTCTATACTGCGTTTGAAACATTGGCATTGGTTGACGATGGAAGTAATAATTTTGCTGATTTGGCTGATTTGACTTCTGTGTCACATTTGGTTTCTGATGGGGTTTTGCAATGCTTTGATTTCCTGATTGCAAATGCCATACGTTTTGTTCTTCATTAATATATTTGAGGGCATTTTCCATAGTGGTTGGTCGTTGACTCCGTATGAATGATCCAAGGGGGTTTCTTAATCCACTTAGAAAAGTCTTTAAAGTTAAATTGGTGTACAAGTCTCCTTTAACCTTAATTGTAGCTTCGTCTGTTGTGTTGGTACTTAAATGTGAAAATAGGGCGGCTCTCATTCTTATGCACGAGTTGTAAAAGTCGATTGGGTTTTCGTGATTTCCTTGTCTGAGGTGTAGTAAATCTTGAAGAAGGCTGTCTTCGGATCTTCGGTCGCCAAAATTGTTTTTTAAAATTTCTTTGAGTTCTTTATAACTTCCGATGGTATATCCTGCAGTTACTAATACGGCTTGTCCAGTTAGTTTGCTTTCGATGCCGGATAACAGAAGATGATTGATGTAATCTTCATTGTTGGCAGTTGAAAATTGATTGTAGATGAGATCGGCTGCTTTGAAAAATCTTGCAAGTTGAGTGGGATCTCCTCCAAACTCGGGAATGGTCTTTAAATATTCGAAATGGAAAGCTGGTACTGCCATTCTTCTTGTGTTTTGTCGTTCGAGTATATTCTGTTGTACAGCAGGTGTTTGTTGTATCGGCAGGTTTGGTTGCGTGGATGTGTTAGGAATTGCAAATGGATTTATAGCAAGGTTGGCTAGTTGATTGGCCAAGGTTTCCTCAAATTCAGACATGGATTTTTATTTAGCGCATTTATTAATTAATTTATTGTTTCACAAGAGTATACAGGCATAAATTAAGTCAACGGACACCTGTAGTCTCGCTTATATGAAACGGGAATATTGTTTTAAAATATTAAGCGTTCTCCTTAGTTTTCGCAAGAGTATCTTTAGATCTAAATTCTCCTGAGAATTTTAAGATCACAAGGTAGCACTTGCCAAAATCAGAGCTAAAACTATATTATTATTAAGGTTTAGCAGTAGTTTAAATTTTATTTCACTTTGTTTTAAATGGCAAAACTTAATTCTAAAATTTTATCTTCTTGCTGCAAATTGATTAGCGACTTACATTAGTAGCAGGCAAATTTTCATATTGCTGTTTGGATGCTCCGCTTCGGCGATTCTTGTCCTCTGCGTCGCGGTGCTGTATTGCTCGGCTTCGGCGATTTTTGTCCTCTGCGTCGCGGGGTTGTGTGGCTCGGCTTTGGCGATTTTTGTCCTCTGCGTTGCGGGGTTGTGCTGCTCAGCTTCGGCGATGCTTGTCTTCGGCTGGGCTGGTCCACTTGGAAGCGATGTCCAGTCTTCACTTGGAACCGGGTTGGATTTTGTTCGATGGTAGACGAAGTGTTAACACACAAAATTACGCGAATTTGGGGTAATTTTCTACCATCCGTACGACTGCGCCAGAGATGTTTATTGATTGACGAAAGATAATAAAAAAAATCCTTTTTTATTCAATTTATTACCTTACGGGGTTACAAAGCAAAAAAGTACAATGTTCTAAGCACGAAGTCTGCGATGCAACTGAACTAGTGATAAGAATTACGTGGGACATCCGTAAGACAAGATAAACTCATTATCAGCGTTCTCACATGTGTCGACAGATAATGCGTTTATGCAAGCATGTAATTAATACGTAACACGCGTGGCGCAAATGTAATCTTCGTGAATAATGAGTGTCATAATCGCTCATATAATAATAATATACTATTAATTTATTGTTGGTTTTGGCGGGAGCATTGTCAATTAATTTAATTAAATAATACGGAAAAGTAAAGCACTGCGAGGTTTTAATGTGTTTCCGTGTACTGATAGTGTTATTGTTTGTCTTTTCTGTAAAAAAAGCATATGTTTACGCAGATGTCAGTACCAAAAGTGTGTAATTTTGTCATCGGGTTCTGTCGTTGGAGGCAGTTCAAATTATGGTCTGTTAGTTTGGGAGGTTGTGTCAATTGCATACGAATTTGAATCAAAACTTTTACTATGTAATCCAGTTGCCTTATCTCGAAGGCAATTCACGATCATAACTTAAATTGTCGCAAATAAGGAATACAAGTTCTCTGTTATATATCAAGTTGCTCCATAGTGTTGAAGTTATTCAATTGGGATTTCGTCAACGTGCAGTTCATATATAAAATTGTTATCCAATACGTTTGAGTGGTTACGAATTACATAAAAAATATTAGATCAAGTAAACGTCTTCGAGAAACTACAACTGAACTGCCAATAATTTTTAAAAGATGCAAACAGTTTTGCGGAACTTTTGTGGTTTTTATACATACCACATTCTCATTTTCTGTGAGTTTCTGTATTCCAACAAATGGAACCCTGCTTCATCTGTGAAAAAATAAGCAGCCATAGAATGGGTGGCTGCAAACAGCCGTCCCAGGTTAGAGACAGCTCAAATAAAATCTCCTCAATCTGTTTGGCCAGCGTGGCGAGAATGTCCAAAAACTCCCTAGTATAATAGTATTATATAACATAAGAAAATTAGAAAGACCCTCAGTCCTCGGCAAATTGGAAGCGATTTGCCAAGGCAGCGATGAAGGTGGCTGAGAATGGACATGATAGGTTCCAGTGAACAAACAACAAACGAGATAGATTTTATAATAACATCACATAAACATTTAATCACAGACGCATCAGTAGTAAATCAATTCCCAATAGGTAGCGATCCCAGATTAGTAAAAGGAAGCACACAAAAAAACATTAGAAAAGAAAGAAGAAAATTAACAAAAAAGTAATAGACAGATAGACAGAGATATTTTCATCCAGCAGAATATCAAAAAATATTAATTAGAAACATATTACACAGTAGAGCCGAAGAACAAGATACATTAGATATAATGAAAGAAAAAGTGAAAAATGCATGCTACGCCCAGGAACTATAATTATAAAACATCCAAATAACAACAAAAAAGGTTCTAAAATAACTAGTACAAAAATGAACATGATAAATGAAAGAAGTGAATTAGATAGTAAGAAGAAAAAGGCGGCCATGGAATACGTAGAATTATATAAAACAATAAGAAAGCGAGTAAGGCATGAGATATTGAAATACAACGACAAATTGACAATAAAAACAATTGAGGAAAATTAAAGTCAAAAGGTACTCAGAAGGCAATTACAAAATGTCATAAAGATAATCAATCGGTTTTTTATTTAGCGTATGGCTTGTACATATACATTACAATAATAATAATAAAAAGTGAGTGTATAATAGCTATTTATGCAACAAGTGCTAAAAGCCGACTTTTATGCGCGAGACATGAAAATTATGAAACGAAGCCGAAGGCTGAGTTTCATAACATGTCTCGCGCATAAACGACTTTTAGCACGCGTTGCATACAATATTTTATCTACGACCTTAATTTTACCGTTATTAATCCATAAATATCAATTTAAGAAAGGTTCGCATCTGCGACGCTGCGTCATAATGAATAGTAGCCTACGCCGCGGTGGCGATTGTTTGGCCACGCCCGTGCTGTCAAGGTGAGTTACGAAATGTAATTATTGATACTCCACATATGACTGTATTCATTACATAACGCTTTAATTATTTCAAAAACGCTTTACCTGTAACGCAAGAAGCAACTAGAATAGCTTTACAACTTCACTTGCAGTTCGAAATTGTAGTTTTGAACCTCGCTTCACTTTTAGCACATGTGCTAAAAGTAAACAGCTGATTTCTTTAAACACGGTAAACTATAAAACGTCACTTTTAGTGAAACAAGCTAGCGCTAAAAGGCCTACTTTTAGTGGTGGTCGTAGATAAAAAAAATTATCTACAGTTCAATGTCAAGATGTCTCAGCCAATCCACTGCAGCAGGCGTCACATCTACGAAATCTTCTGGGGTGCCCTGGAAGGCTCTATGTGAGCATTGAAACGTGATGTGATTTACGGTTTGGTTCAGTTCCCCGCAATCGCAAGCAGCGGTGGGTCCCTTGCCCCATTTGTGCAAGGAACTGCCGCATCTACCGTGACCAGTCCGGATCCTATTGAGGGCTGTCCAGGTTTTGCGTGGTAAATCGAAGCCTTGCGGTGGTTTCCCGATATCCAAAATATTATGCCAAACGGCTGGTGCTTGGTTAGTCCATTTACCTTTCCCATGCGGTTGGTCCATCAAAGCCTTCCACGTTGAGCTTTTGTGCAGTTTTTACTGCAGGAGCCCTGGATTTAAGTCTTCGGAACGTTGTCTTCAGATCCTTATGAATAGGGTATAAACCATTGGTAACAACCTTTTTATACTCTCTGACAAGGTTACATTGTCGACGAATGTTCGGAGGGTGGATGTTGCTTCAATCGGTTACAGAAGAAAGGTGGTATTGCAAGATCAGACGGAATAGAAATACTAAACACTACCGAAAACCGAAGAGTTCTATGGAACGCTTTATAGCTCTAAACCACAAGTTAAAAAAGAGAAAGTAAAAACTAAAATGAATGTAGGGTCAGAAGATAGAGAAACTTAAAAAAAAGCATATGGAGAAGATTTAATAGTTTTGTTTTAAAAAAAAAACTTCAGCTTAACAATAAAATTCTATTATCCTGACAAGTCTATAAATTACTGACAAACGTGATAACAAACATTTTGGTTTAAAACACATTAAAATATATATGAAAACACAAAAGCAAGTAAAAAAACACAACTTACGTGCAATATAGCTTGGAGCTACTTGCAAATACGTTGTAAATTATACATAAAAAGCGTAGAACGGAACGCTAAAATGACTGACTTAAGAAAGTACGCCTTCTAAAAGTCTATAGACGGCCTTGGCAGAAGCTAGCCTTGTTCATATTCGTATGCATTACGCCCACACAATTTGGGTAGGTAAACACATCCCTTAATCGTGATCCTTACAGAGCTGTAGCGATTGCTTACCGCTTTAAACTGTAAACTGTTTTGATGTTGCCGATAGGTAATTTCGAATTCTGCACTCGGAGACGTACCTCTAGCTTGGTTTAAAGGCCGTGAGCTAATGCCTTGTTCTTCGTAAAATAATCTTAAGTTGTAACTCCCTTCGCACACCGCTGCATGATACAGAATTACGTTTCGGCAACACATATCGTATCAGCTTCACAATTTGCTCACAGCACAGGGTCAGTTAAGAGCACTTTTGATTATGCAAGATTACAACGTTTTAAATCTAATTAACAAGAAAATACATATAGAAATACAAGTTATCCATATAATTTATTATGAAGATAAACACTGCAGGGCAGGAATAGCAAGGCCCGTTTCACTATCGATCATATACAAACAATACGCAATGTTATATAAAAAAAATCATGAATGCAATCTAGAACTACACTTAGCATTTGTAGATGCAAACTACACCAGAATTCATAACATATAAACATGAATAGAGGAATAACATGAAGAAATACGATATACAGTGTGGAAGTAATGTAACGGATAAATTCATTATGTTAATATTATTTTTTATGAAAAATCTTGAAGGGGTATATTTCATTATGTTGCTACGTCATTTGTTTTAAAAGTTATGGCGTCATCGACTTTTTTTTAAATGCCAACCTGTATTTTTATTATTGATTTTGGTAGTACTTTTTATGTTGTTTTCAATGATATAAAATTTTCAATATATTACACTTGAAAAAATTGAGAAAAATGGTCTTAAAGTTTAAATATTAAAAAACCAATGAAATGAGTAAAATAAATCTAGTTACCAACGTTTGACGGAAAGTCATTGACAGCACATTCGTTTTTATTGGAATTTAAAAAAAAATTTAAAATACAACTAGAAATTTATTATCAACTCCATTCAAAGTTAATAATGATGATGACTGTCTCGCTTAATTGCAACATTTTTATTGATAAAATAGTGTGCTGAAGGTAAATTCTAATTTAGAAAATACAAAGGACGCTTATTTTGTTATGACATTTACAAATTGTTTAATTCTGACATGTAACTAATCTTTTTTTGTTTTATCCACCGGTAACTAGATTTACTTTGCTCATTCATTGGTTTTTAATTTTTAAATGTTAAGACCATTTTTCTCGATTTTTTTCAAATGGAACATATTGGAAATTTTATACCGTTCGAAACGGGATAAAAAGTACTATCCAAATCAATAATAAAAAATATAGGTTGTTATTTAAAGAAAAAGTCGATGACGTCATATCATGAAAACAAATTACATAAGAAACTGAAAATCATCTGAAAATAATCCCTATGGTTAAAATCGCTACACCCGTTCGAGATTTTTTCATAAAAATTTATATCAACGAAGTTAATGAATTTATCTGTTACTTTATTTCCACACTGTATTGGCGTGGCGTTAATACCAGGCGTTCTTAACAATCTAAAGGAAATGCTAAATGAACTAAGAGAAAAGTTTCAAGAAATTGGCTTAACCATTAATATGCAAAAAACAATAATGGCACGAACTTATAACAATGTGGGACAGATCGACAACATAATATTTGATAGCGAACTAATAAAGGAAGTCGACCATTTTACAGTGCGTTTCTGTTTATATTTTTGGTTGTGCAATAAGTTAACCGCCTTCGGGTGCAGTAATTTTGAAACAATAAAATTCGAAAGAGTTATTACAAATTAGTGAATAGCACTTGTCAACAGTCGCAAAAGGAAACTTTCAATTTCTGCGCTGTTAAGTCAATTTATATTTCGGTATTAATTTATTCCACCATCCACTGGATAACCAGCGAAAATACCCAGTAGAATAGACAACACGCAAGCAAACCTATGCAGTGTTTTTCTGAAACTTGTCCTATTTCGCCTGTTATTGATTACAAAATGAGAGCAGCAGTGGGGATGTTTTATCGGAGAACTCATCGTGGATCTGCTTGCATCACTCGCCATTGTTAAAGTCGTTGCTCAGAGAGAAAGACGCAAAATGGGACCTTGGATCGGTCTAAATTTATCCGTCACAGCCATCATTTTTATTTTGCTGCACGTGGGTGAGCTTAATTAAAGTAACAGAATTAGGAAAAGTTGTCAATTGGGCTGAGCCATTCCCTTAGCTTATTTTGCGTCCTTGATATTGTGCCCATAAATAATTGAAAGAATCTATGGACAGCCTGTATAAAAACTAATTATTCTTCTAATTTCAGCGAACTGCAACAAGTGCTATGCGTGCGTCGGCTTGTCCAAGGAAATTCCTTTTACGATTCCCATGAAAGGGCTGCTGGTAAGTGGTGATTGTGTAGACCCCATCGACACATCGAAAATGCCCACAATGGACTGTGACCACGTCGGTGCAGAGTGTATTAAAGGCGTAAACACTTTAGGCGAGGGTAAGTGCAATATTGAATGTTGCTACTGATGGGTGCAATGTAATGTAATTTCAGTCAAGGTGATGATGAGGGCTTGCATGCCATCAGGGGAGTGCGAAAAACACGCACAGGAGTGCTATACCTGCAACGGCAATCTTTGCAACGCTTCGACACGTGTTGTTCCTTCACTGAGTGCCTTCGGAGTTGTTAGTTTGATTCTAGCAAAGTACTACATGTAGGTTGATTTCGTCGAATTAGCTGTATAATTGTTTGTAGCCTTAAATATTGTGATTAATCGTGGAATTGAAACGGAGCCTTTGATATACGTGCACTTAACTTCCAGTCACTTAAATGGCCAAAATATACTTTTTGAATTGATTAAAAACTTTTATAAATATTATTCTTCTATAATTATAGCAACATGTGAAATAATATGCCAACGTAACTGAATTTTACCATCTACATTCGCTTTAAGTCTGTCATTGTTGTTGCTTTTTGTAGAATAAATTTTGCTATACCTGGTGCTCTGCCTCTTTATTATACTCGCCAATGTTTTAAAAATAACACTATGGTCGACAATCCCTGCCATTAGCAAGCAGCATCTTTTCTATTTTAGTACAAACTAATATTATTTGATTTTACGATGAAGATTTATCGACGACATAGAACATCTGATTAAGTGTTCCAATTATAGCAATATCGCTAATCACATTTTAATTGCAACGAATTGTCGTTCTAAATCTAGCTCAAGGCTGAACTGCAATGGCTGTTATAATTCATTCTTTTCATTGCTAGGCTGTAAACTGTCTTTCTATGCATTTTAAATTTGTTAGCCTTTTCGTAACTGCAAAATCATTATTCAATATTGCCTTTGAAATGGAAAATAGTCAATTAAATCTAATAGGAAATGCAGCTCGAGCTAATATTTGACCAAATAATAGAAGAACAAAAACGTTATTCTAGGCTGAGGCAATAAAGACCAGAGCTTTAAATTTACCACCTCGAAAAGGGGAGGCTCAGATGGATACTTATTTGCTTAACACGGTTTTGCCAGATTTCTAGGACACGCACGACCACCGCCCTTATATCGACACGTTTAACCCACTTGCTATTCTCGAACCTAGTTTGTACGAATTACTACAGCGTAGCTGAAAATGTTTAAACTCGTAAAAATCGTAGCAATTGTAGTTTGCACATAGCTTTTTGATTCAAAGTTTGCTAACGAATTAAGGTAATACGGTACATTTACAAAAGCAACTATAGTGTTGAGTTTCATCGATCAATATCGTAAAATGTCATCATAATGTCGCTTACAACACAGAGACGCTGAGGAAACCTCTATTAATAATTTTATTTAAAAAGTAAATAAACAGCCCCAGACATGTGGTACTCGTATAACGTCATGAATTTTAGTGACATTATCACGTGCAAAGGGCAAGCCAAATCATCAAAATACTCACAAAAACTGTGCCGAATAAAACAAAATAAAATCAACAGCTAGCGAAAGGAGTAAAAACAGAATAAATACCACAAAGAACGGAAGAGACAGGTGTGTAAAGAAATCAAGGTGAGATGGAAGGAAATAAGTGATAATTTAACTGCAAATAAATCTAAAATAAACAGTAATTGTGTGGACCGTATGCAAAGAATGCTTATCGAACGAATATTTCGCAATTAAGAAACACAGGAATAATCGACTAAACTATAATACGTGCAGCAAGCACTCTTCCAGAATTAGAATTTTAGAGAAGAAGGCGAAAGGAATTTTGGGGTAACGACACAAAGGAAAAAAGGAATCTTCCAAGAGGTAGAATTCTTTAAATCTAAAATTAACATTAATTGAATGTATAAATTTAACTAGGAGGTATAAGAAAAATTTGTAAATCAACAAACAAAAAACTTCTATCAATATTGTTGCCGGAAAATCGCCGATTCTTTAGCCCAGGAGCTAATCGGGATAGGCATAGATCTTAAACTGGAAGAACAACAGACGTTTGCTAGCGAAACTTCAATTAATTGTACCTTGAAGGGTACATTAGTACCTAAATATATTCTTTTGATATTGTCAGACGCTACCCAGTGTTAACCCGATGATGGAATCAGTGCTCAAAATAAACCGGAACGCTGTTCCGATTGATGAAAAGCCTACGTGATGCCGTTCCGGTTCATGGGAACCTGTTTAATACCGTACCTGTTCATTACTTAAGATTCCGAAAATTTGGTCTTTTCCCAGGCCTTGACAACATTAGCTTCCACTTTGTCACGGTGGTGCATGCAGCAATGCACTCAATCGCAAACGATTCGATAAAAAATAGGCGACATAAATTTTTGTGGAAATAAGTAGGGAAGAATGTTGCATATTTGAACACTTATACCTCAGAACTTTCCCATTTAAAAAAAATTGATGAACAGCTTGTGGCTACTCTAACGTAAGTATTGTAAAATGTATAACAGTAGCATGCGGCTACTACTTAGGGGCGCAGGCGTGTTGGCGTCCCAGCTGTCAACAGCCTATCTGTCATTAGAAAAAAGTAACTAGGTATTCTATACTTGAGAATATATTTTATCATCTGTCCTGTCGTTATAATATAACAAGGATTAAGTAATATTCGATCCCGCTTAAAACATGTAAAACAATTTCCAAGAAGTATATCAGAAAACATAATTTATGTGTCAACACACTCGCGCGTATCAATGCAAGCGGCTGGCAGCTGATGAGGGCGATTATAAATCTTGCTCCAATCTTATATGGGATTATTAATAAAACGTTGACGTGGCAAAAATGGCTGTATAGCGATTTAAATGGACGCAACGGCTTTCCATGTTAAAGCCGCCAGTACTGGGAATTCCCGGTCTTCTTGATTATTTACAAATATCGCACGCTCAAAAATGCAATTAGATCTGCGGGTTAACGGCTGCCGCGTGACAATATTAACATCTTGGAAATATTACAAGCTTTGATATTGCAAGTAACCTGCAACATACAAGGTGAATTCGAGCATTATTATATGGTTTTGCATCGTGTTCGGCAATAAATGTTGCAGTGAAGCGTGGTTGTATATGTGCACTGACTTCAGTTGTTTCGTACAAGTTTTATAATAAAATTATACAATACATTTTTCTGTAAACATTTACAAGAAAAAGAAATGGATTTGTGGATGTGATACAGTAAATGCTTTATTTTGTTCTGCATCTGTTCTGTTTTATTTGTAAAGAAATGGACAAAACCTGGTCAAGATTAGGATTTAAAGATCTCAAACAATTACATCAGAGGGTAAAAAACCCCAACTCTCTGCAGGTCATATGAATTGTTGTACAGAATTTGCTTTATTGGGTTCTGAAAATATTGCAGTTCAGTTTAATTCAGTTTATATACAAACTATAATCAAACATAATGAACAGGTTACTAAAAACAATTAAAATATCGACGGACGGTAGGTGAGTAATTAATTACAACTTTTCTTTAGCTATTGTTAAAAATTAAGAGCCCCCAATTACAATTATCACGAGCCTCCACTGGTAGCATGATAATGTAAGTAGCCGTAACCTTAAAATAGCAGGTGTATTTTGGTTCAGTAATTCATTGCATTGTACCTTGGAACACGGTGTGCCTATTTATAAGTGTTCCAAGGCACACTTATAATAAGGCACACCGTGTTCCAAGGTACAATATGTTCTTTTTAAGTGGAAAAATGCTATCTAATATTTGCAAATTACAAATGAATAAAAAATTGTGATATAAAAAATAAACACAAACTGTGCTCATTTTGTACAAAGTCCATACATTAGCAGTATAGTGGACACCACTAATTGTATTAATTGTTCAATTAAATTAATCGAGACTCGATTAAATTAATCGGATGATTGACAGGTGCTCTAATTCCGCGAATTAAACCGCGGATTTATTCGCGGCTTGATCTAATTAATTTTCGCGGATTGACCTAATTAATTTTCACATGTGCTACTGATTAAATTACGCATTAGCTTCCGATTAAATTACGCGCGGCCATTTTTAATTTGCTTCTGGAATTACACGTCTGCCATCTTGGTGTTCTGGCGCGAATATTTGAATTTAAATTTTCAGATTTTTTATCTAAGTTCAATTTTTGAATTTAAATCTCCCGGGTGTCGGCCATCTTGGTTTTCTGCGAGCGCACTTCTCACGGCTGTCGTTTTTAATTTTGAATTTTCGCGGAAATATTTGAATTTCAAACTGGTAGATCTTCCGTCTCCCTCATCGAAGCTGCTGTCTCTCTCTCTCTCTCTCTCATGCACGGAGGCCATTTTAATTTCTGGCGAATATTTGAATTTTAAATTTTTTCAGATTTTTCTAAGCCCCAGTTTTGAATTTAACTTCTCGGGTGTCGTCCATCTTGGTTTTCTCACATTTATTTTAATTTAAAAAAAGCTTCCTGCGACGACCCATAGCCGGACCTGAACCAGCAACGGTAGTATTACGAGTCTGAAGTCTTAACCAACTGAGCTACAGAACATCGTTGTTGAATGCTATTAAAACTTCAACAGTTGTGTGCGGGTTCGACATCGAGTCTTCTTGTTGTAAACAAACAATTTTTTCAAAAATTCAAATTGTAAGAACGGGAATGTATAGCTTATTGTGTTTAAAGGTAGATACAATTTTAAAAAAATTAGATTTGTAACAGTTTTTGCTAGAAATAATTATTTTTATAATTTGCAATTGTCCCTACCTACTATAGGAAATTTCCGATCGGTTGGCGATAAGAGGTAAAGGCAGATCGTAAATATAAAAACGAGTTACAAATTTGATTTTAATATATTCCTGAAATACTAAGTATGAAAAGGTTTCATATAATATTATTAAATTATTTATAAAACCGCGGTTATTATCCATTGTCATATTTGGAATGTTAGAATATGGTTAATTTTGTGGTGCTATGTGTATTTACAAAAGACATTATAGCCCCGAACTTTCTATTTTGTCATCCTCAAATGACCTAACAGGTCATTGCCTGTCGGCCACAATTATATATAGCAGCAATAAGATAACATGAACAAGAAGATATACGTAAAGAAAGAGATAAACATAGTAGCAAATATTGGAGAAGGCTTGACTAATTTTAATTATGACATTTGTCAATTAAACATGCCTACTAATATAATTTTTTGTATGGCTATCTTTTTCTTACTCATATAGGTAAGAAAGGGTGGTGCGTTGCTTTCAGCTACCGTGTTTCGGCTACTTTTCGATGTTGAGTCCGAAGATATCCGAGTCTTATTGTATAAGAATGGTTGTCCCCTCCGCGTTTTTAATTTAATTTGCAAGCCGTCTCCTTAAAATCATGGGAACATATGATTTTGTGGCTCCTGGAAAAAGCATGTTGTGACGAACAGCGATGAGTGGAATTTTTTAAAATATTGCCCACACTACAGTCATTTCGAAAAGCAAAAGGTTTTTATTTATAAGTAAGCGTCTGAAATTGTGTCATTATATCGCTCAAAAGTGTATTTTAGTTTAAAAAATTCCAGTATAAATGCAAACGGACGAAAATAAAAACGCAATTGACCACAAATTAACATAAATTTGAATAAAACAGAGAATTTCGTTGAAAAATGTTCTGTTTTAGTTTTAAAAACTCCAGTATAAATGCAAACGAACGAAAATAAAAACGCAATTGGCCACAACGTAACATAATTTTGAATAAAAACACACAATTTTGTTGAAAAAATGTTCTGTTTCACTTAAAATTTTACAAAACTGACATGTCACTTGAAATTATACAAAAAACGACATTTTTATCCAATAAGCGATAAAAAATACACCATCTCACATTATTTCACTTAAAAAATGATCACAATTCGTTTTATAAATCGTTTTGTAAAACGAAAATGATGTAAAAGCAGTTTTTAGAGTTATTTCTAAGCATAATTTTGCAATTGTTTTACACTTTTTTCTCTAACTTGTTGCAATTTTAGCAAGATTTGAATAAAAAACAGCAATTTCTGCAGCAATTTTAGTAAGATTTGAATAAAAACACACAATTTTGTTGAAAAAATGTTCTGTTTCACTTAAAATTTTACAAAACTGACATCATGTCACTTGAAATTATACAAACAAACGACATTTTTATCCAATAAGCGATAAAAAATACACCATCTCACATTATTTCACTTAAAAAATGATCACAATTAGTTTTATAACTCGTTTTGTAAAACGAAAATGATGTAAAAACAGTTTTAAGAGTTATTTCTAAGCATAATTTTGCAAATGTTTTACACTTTTTCTCTAACTTGTTGCAGTTTTAGCAAGATTTGAATAAAAAACAGCAATTTCTGCAGCAGTTTTAGTAAGATTTGAATAAAAACACAATTTCGCTGAAAAATGTGTTGGTCCACATCATCTCACATAAATTGTTACAAAAAACTGACATCATGTCACTTGAAATTATACAAAAAACGACATTTTTTACTCAACATACGACGAAAATTGAACAAAAATCACTCAATTACACAGCATCTCACATTTAGCTAGCAGCACATTAGCAACGTTAAGGTCTTTGATGTAATCAGCAAACTGTAGGCGTCCGGGTGGATTAATAGTTTTTCGAGGCCGCAGAGTGTCGTGAATTAAATCGACTATGTTAGACGCCGGTAAAATTTTACCCTTTATAGTAACGGTACCCTTGTGATCCCAGCTCACATCGTTTGAGGCACTCAAAATGCGTAGGAAAACTTCAGCTTTTTTCTTAAAAGTTTTGGGAAGTGTAGATAAAATAATGGCATTTGATAGGCTGTTACTGGTTGTTTCAATGGGTATTTTGATTGGCTGCCGTGCCTGGTTTGTGAAATGAAGGTACCTTTGTAAAACCTGATTGTACTGGATCAATTTATCGTGATCAGTTAATTTGGACTTTAAAACCTTTTGCATTTCGTCATCAAGCTGTGATAATATATTTTTCTCCGCATCATCGCCAGACTTAAGACGTTGGACAAATTCCGGCGATACAATCAACATCTTTCGCTCTTTGTCCATTTTAGTCGAAAAGGAGCTCAGTCGTTTGTTCTGGTAGAGCCGTCGTGAATAAACTAGCTTAAAATCAAGACTTTCATAATAAATATATAAAAAAATATGACAGGTACGGGAATCGAACCCGTATTCTCTCTCGAGATCAGAGCTTAAATCTGACGCCTTAACCATTCGGCCAACCTGCCTCCCTATATAAACAAGCACTCTCTACATAATTAAGAAAACATATAGTTTAAAAAGCCTTCTACATGCAATTTCATACAATATTTCATATAAATTAAGCCATGTACAAATTTCTAAATCGGTTTTGATATATATTTTATCGAAAGACTTGACCCTCAGCTACCGTTTTATTATTTGTCGTGATGCGTCATCGTTGAATTTACAAGAGCCAACCTGTCTGCGATGTGACGTACGCAATTTCTCCATCCCTTTTTATTTTAAAATTCTATAAAACCAGAGGCCCGACTGATGCCGCACTAACAAGTGTACTCTGTTACCTCATGTGGCAGCAACTGAAATTTTATTTATCGAAATGTAGGTGGTAGTAAATTTTTCAGTGAAATTGCGTGTTTTTATTCAAATTTTGTTACTTTGGGAGATCAACACATACGTATTTTCGTAATTTTTGCGCGCTTTTATTCAAATTTATTTTAATTTGTTGTCAACACAGACGTATTTTCGTAAAATTTTACTATTTTTCAATGAAAGTTGTATAAAAATATTGTTTTTTGTCGTTTTTGCAGAATTTAATGCGACAAGATGCCGATTTTTATAAATTTTCATGGGAAACGATGTCGATTTTCTAAAATTTTAAACGAAATGCTTTGGAAATTGAGTGTTTTTATTCAAATATTAGTATTTGAAGCTATTTTACACATACAAAGTGTCGAAAATTCATATAAATTAAGCTACGATTTCATCATTGTGTGATGTACTTTAAAAAATTACGGTTTATTTGTTAAACGTTTGCAAAATTATGCATAGTTTATGTAACATGATGGCGATTTTGTAAAAAATTATGTGAGATGCTGTGTAATTGAGTGATTTTTGTTCAATTTTCGTCGTATGTTGAGTAAAAAATGTCGTTTTTTGCATAATTTCAAGTGACATGATGTCAGTTTTTTGTAAAAATTTATGTGAGATGATGTGGACCAACACATTTTTCAGCGAAATTGTGTTTTTATTCAAATCTTACTAAAACTGCTGCAGAAATTGCTGTTTTTTATTCAAATCTTGCTAAAACTGCAACAAGTTAGAGAAAAAGTGTAAAACATTTCCAAAATTATGCTTAGAAATAACTCTTAAAACTGTTTTTACATCATTTTCGTTTTACAAAACGAGTTATAAAACGAATTGTGATCATTTTTTAAGTGAAATAGTGTGAGATGGTGTATTTTTTATCGCTTATTGGATAAAAAATGTCGTTTGTTTGTATAATTTCAAGTGACATAATGTCAGTTTTGTAAAATTTTAAGTGAAACAGAACATTTTTTCAACAAAATTGTGTGTTTTTATTCAAATCTTACTAAAATTGCTGCAGAAATTGCTGTTTTTTATTCAAATCTTGCTAAAATTGCAACAAGTTAGAGAAAAAAGTGTAAAACATTTGCAAAATTATGCTTAGAAATAACTCTAAAAACTGCTTTTACATCATTTTCGTTTTACAAAACGATTTATAAAACGAATTGTGATCATTTTTTAAGTGAAATAATGTGAGATGGTGTATTTTTTATCGCTTATTGGATAAAAATATCGTTTTTTTGTATAATTTCAAGTGACATGACAGTTTTGTAACATTTTAAGTGAAACAGAACATTTTTTCAACAAAATTGTGTTTTTATTCAAAATTATGTTACTTTGTGGCCAATTGCGTTTTTATTTTCGTTCGTTTGCATTTATACTGGAGTTTTTAAAACTAAAACAGAACATTTTTCAACGAAATTCTCTGTTTTATTCAAACTTATGTTAATTTGTGGTCAATTGCGTTTTTATTTTCGTCCGTTTGCATTTATACTGGAATTTTTTAAACTAAAATACACTTTTGAGCGATATAATGACACAATTTCAGACGCTTACTTATAAATAAAAACCTTTTGCTTTTCGAAATGACTGTAGTATGGGCAATATTTAAAAAAATTCCACTCATCGCTGTTCGTCACAACATGCTTTTTCCAGGAGCGACAAAATCATATGTTCCCATGATTTTAAGGAGACGGCTTGCAAATTAAATTAAAAACGCGGAGGGGACAACCATTCTTATACAATAAGACTCGGATATCTTCGGACTCAACATCGAAAAGTAGCCGAAACACGGTAGCTGAAAGCAACGCACCACCCTTTCTTACCTATATGAGTAATAAAAAGATAGCCATACAAAAAATTATATTAGTAGGCATGTTTAATTGACAAATGTCATAATTAAAATTAGTCAAGCCTTCTCCAATATTTGCTACTATGTTTATCTCTTTCTTTACGTATATCTTCTTGTTCATGTTATCTTATTGCTGCTATATATAATTGTGGCCGACAGGCAACGACCTGTTAGGTCATTTGAGGATGACAAAATAGAAAGTTCGGGGCTATAATGTCTTTTGTAAATACACATAGCACCACAAAATTAACCATATTCTAACATTCCAAATATGACAATGGATAATAACCGCGGTTTTATAAATAATTTAATAATATTATATGAAACCTTTTCATACTTAGTATTTCAGGAATATATTAAAATCAAATTTGTAACTCGTTTTTATATTTACGATCTGCCTTTACCTCTTATCGCCAACCGATCGGAAATTTCCTATAGTAGGTAGGGACAATTGCAAATTATAAAAATAATTATTTCTAGCAAAAACTGTAACAAATCTATTTTTTTTTAAATTGTATCTACCTTTAAACACAATAAGCTATACATTCCCGTTCTTACAATTTGAATTTTTGAAAAAATAGTTTGTTTACAACAAGGAAGCTCGATGTCAAACCCGCACACAACTGTTGAAGTTTTAATAGCATTCAACCACGATGTTCTGTAGCTCAGTTGGTTAAGATTTCAGACTCGTAATACTGCCGTTGCTGGTTCAGATCCGACTATGGGTCGTCGCAGGAAGCTTTTTATAAATTAAAATAAATGTGAGAAAACCAAGATGGACGACACCCGTGAAGTTAAATTCAAAACTGGGACTTAGAAAAAAATCGGAAAAATTCAAATTTCAAATATTCGCTCCAGAAATCCAAGATGGCCGTCGCGTAATTCCAGAAGTAAATTAAAAAATGGCCGCGCGTAATTTAATCGGAAGCTAATGCGTAATTTAATCAGTAACACATGTGAAAATTAATTAGGTCAATCCTCGAAATTAATTAGATCAAGCCGCGAATAAATCCGCGGTTTAATTCGCGGAATTAGAGCACCTGTCAATCATCCGATTAATTTAATCGAGCCTCGATTAATTTAATTGAACAATTAACCCAATTAGTGGTGTCCACTATACTACTTACATTATTTCAGATCCAAAAAATGCCTAACAGCAAGGCGAGTAGAGAACGAGAAAAATTAACACAAACGACATTGACAATCCTGTGAACTCTGTAACTACTAATAGCACGTCATTTGGCGAAGCAAAATATGTTTTAATGCCATAAATGTTGGATGAATAGTAAATTATTTACCACATTTTCGAGATTTTCTGATCAAAATCACCAAATCACCACATTTGCATCATCATCGTCATTTTTCAGTTGGGACTATTTTCCCCACTGTTGTGAAATTTCTACACTAATGGCGACACTGAGTGCATCTGCATTTTTAGCCGTATTTGAACTTGCAGGTGGGGATAACGATCTATATTTAACAATACATTTAAATAGATATTGTTTCTACTATCGTGTCAAAATGACAACTTTTTGCACAGTTTCTAGTGTCAAAGTGACGTTTGTAGCATTCTTAATATTAGCGCCCGAATTACGTCTTTTTCGCACGTTGCCATTGGTGGCGTGTTTTAGTACTATTTTAAAACACGCTTTGCCGTAAATTTAAATGTCAACATAACCGTGACGGGAAAAGTGTCACCGAAGTTTTTATATTACTGTTACGATCGTAGAAAAAGTAGCATATGATACACATGCATAATTACCATTAGAGCACTAGCGACGTTAAAAGCACTCCGCCTCGCGTCGTGCTCTTAAACTTGTCGCACGTGCTTTAAAGGCGTACTTATACACCAGTATCATAATATACTATTAAACAGATTAAAACTAAAGAAGAAACGCAATGGAAAAATTATATTGCTAATTACGGTGTTTTAGCTGGGTTCCAGTAAAACGATTGGAAGAGGGGAGGGCGCAATTAAAATCGATATGGAAACGAGGAGTCCAAATACAAAAAAATTGAGAATCGCTGGACTAATGGATGGACCTTATGAATCAGGCGATTAAAATGCTTAAACCTATTGAAATACTAACTATAAATCAATTATAATTAATTTATTCTTTCATTTTTTTTTTCATAATCTACAGTAAAAGTAAAAAAATTGAATGGCACCTGATTATTGTCGTATGTGCCAACAGAAATCTGTTAAAACTAACGCCTCTTATTATAAATATAAACATAATCATGCAAAAAGTAGGAAACTAAAATGTTTATACTCGTAAACCAATTGGTACATTAGTTATTTTAGATACAAGTGCAATAAAGAGCCTTTTTGCAAGAGTGTTTTACAACGTTTTATCTACGATCATAATCTTTTACGAAAGTATGCATTTCATTTTGTATTTTTTTAATTTACGTGCAATAAAAGTTAACTTTTTGCACTAAAATTAGTGTATCATAGATTTCTTATTGACATTAGCGTGCAATAACATTTTTATAACACTAGTGTAATAAACGTTAACTTTTTGTACTAAAATCGGTGTAGAAAGTAGACACTTTTTACATGATCGTAGATAAAATTATATAAGGTTACTATAGCTAATAATGAACCAATAGAAAAATCTGAGGGAAAACAATTTCAGGGAATCTATTTCATTATTTGAAGTAATATCTGTGTATATAGTCTGTTCACAAACATAAAAACACAAAGTTGCCTTTGATTTCTAAAATTTCATGAGTGTACTTCCAAAATGCATCTTTTGTTTAGGAATGTACTTACAAAAAGTTACTCAAACAAATAGATTAAGAGTGTGACATTTAATTAGCATCTGTCATAACTACTTTTAAGAATGTTATACAAATACTGTGTTGGATACTATTGATATAGCATTTATTAATACGTATTTTTATTACATTTTATAAAAGTTCCGGCAAAACTTTCCAGAATAGTATGTACTTTGACACTGAATTAATGATATTTATTAATTGTCATTTTTAAATTCAAAGTCACCTTTATGCAAGTTTGGAAACCTTTGCAAAACAAAATGCAGAATCCCTAGCAGACGAATTTTACGTATATGCCAACTTAAAAAAAATATATGTTTTTGTGTTTACTGAATGGCCTATATGTTTTGAATCTGTCAAAGCTCTGGTGGTTTGATTTTTTAAAACTTTTTTCAATATTTCTTTTAATGAATTTTTACTCTTGACGAGAACAGATTTATGCAGGAAGCATATTATACATTTTAGGACCCATGTATGTTACAAAATTTTTATCAAATGTACGTGTAATTTGTGCAGGCTGAATATTCTGACGAGCAGCAGATCTGGTATCATAATTATGTTCTACAAATTGCTGAAGATTTTCATTTTTGTGTAAAAAAATACAAACATTTGTAAATAGAATCCTTCGAGGTCCAATAAGTTTAATTCATTATATATTAAGTTGGTAGGGTAGCATCTTTTTTCCCCAAAATGATTTTTATTATGAATTTGTGTACCATTTCCAAAGATTTAATGCTAATATTATAAGTAAAGCTGATAATTATATGCACTCAAATGTATGAAAATATGCGCATATATATGCATACATTTTGTTGAGTATATGCATCCAAAGTTACAATATATGCACATAATATGCTCTAATTTTTTTGAAAATAACTAGAAGTTTTGTAAATAATGTAAAAAATTTAATTATTTTGTATAAGAATATTTATTTTTCTAAGTTTTATTCAAAGACGGCATTCATTTTAACGTTTGACTATATAAACATGGACTACTAACGCCAACTTTACGTTGTAAGCAACATAAAAATGAGATTTCCCCTAACGCCGCCAGACTATTATTCACCCAACACTCGTGAAATGGATTCTATGTTGGTTGATTCCTTATACATTGTTTCTACAGGAAAAGTGGGGTTGCTGGCAGTCTATGTTTATATAGTCAAAGATTTTAACAGAGACTTCCCCTTTCCTCTGCTTATTTTGATACGCGCACTGCATTCCAGCTGCAGGAAGTAAAAGTATATATCTCAGTTGCACATAAAAAATGTATTAATAATTTAATGAAATAGTAAATTCTGCAAAAAATTCTCAAAAAGTTTATACATTACAAATTATTGCTAAATATAACCAAATATGCAAAAATCCAGAAAGTATGCTCAAAATCGTATAAATATGCAAAATATGCAAGATGAAACTTGGCTTAAACGATTTGTTTTCACATAATTAGTATACATATGCAAAAATTTTCGCCGGCATATCAATTATACAAAATATGCATTTGCATATAATATCAGCTTTAATTATAAGCATCACTCCAAACTAATATTCCATATTGTAAAATTGATTCTGTAAGGGCGCGGTACATTGTTTTAAAAATGTTTTTATTAAAAAGGCGTCCTATTTCTAAAAATATAAAAATTAATTTTCTGAGTTTTTTACGAGGTATTGTATTTGTTTGTCCCATTTTAGATAAGAATCAAAAATAACTCCCACATATTTTATTTCTTCAACTAAATTTATAGATGTTTGACAATTGCAATTTGCATTTATAAAACAACTCTCATCGTGTATAATTAATTTGCTGAAGTTAGGCTGGCCTATTTCATTTATTGAAAAGCAAAGGAAATTTGTTTTCCTTAGATTGACTGTGAGGAGGTTATGGTAGAACCAGTTTTGTATTATCTGAAGGTTTTTCAGCTACCCGCTTAACTGTAGACCAGTTTTGTTCCTCTATGAAGAGCATAGTGTCATCGGCATATGCTAGGATTTGACCATTTATGTTAATATTCAACAAATCGTTTATGTAGATATTAAGAAGCAAACGGCCAAATACAGTTCCTTGCGGAATTCCATATTTTACAATAAGCGGGCCGATAACGTAATTTTTAATTCTAACGTGTTGGACTCCATTATTTAGATAACTTTTTATTAAATTATATGAATTTCCCCTAATCCCATATTTTTCTAATTTAGCGATCAGCATTTCGTGTGATATGGTGTCAAATGCTTTTGCTAGATCTAAAAAAATTGCAAGACATCTACTACCGTTCCCAAACGAGTTAGATTTTATCTGTAAGGGAAAACATGGCATCAACTATAGATACGTTTTCAACAAAACCAAACTGGGAAGCTGACATTAACTTATTTTTGTTTAAAAAGTTTAGTATCCTGCTTTTCAAACATTTCTCAGAAAGTTTGGAAAAATTACTAGTGACAGAAATGGGCCCATAATTGGCCATTTCTAGTTTGTTTCCAGATTTGTAGACTGGAGTAATTACAGCATTTTTAAGTGAATCTCTAAAAATTCCATGTTTTAAAAGATAAATTTATAGGATATGTAATTGGGGTAAGTAAAAAATTACTCGTTTCTTTAACAGTTTTTGTTGAAAATTGATCTAGCCCACTTACATATTTGTTTTTTAATTCTTGTATATATTTTTGCACTTCATTTTCAGTTAAGTACATATAAATATAGATTGATTCGGACTTTTCGTATTAACGACAAATTTTGTTGTTGTGGATAGATTTTGGTTTTTAATTTCTTGAGCCATGTATTGCCCAACCGAACCATAATGTATACTGAACATACTAGAAACCTCATTTTTGTCTGTAATAGGATTGCCTTCGCTATTTTCTAACACCACATCACACGACTGCTGTTTAGATTTATTAACTGCCTCGTTTACAGTTCGCTATACTTCTTCACTTTTGCCTCCGGATTTATTTATTTTATTTGTATAATAAGTTTTTTTTGCTGTATGAATTATTTTAGTAAGTTTTAAAATTAAATTAAATTAAATATTATTTATTAAATAAGAATAGCTTCTACGTATATAGTACAATAAAGTTTACAGTTTAATTCTTATTTAAAAGGTGAGGTATCGGATAGCCCGTTTTTCAACCCCACCCAAGTGGCAAATATAATAATATGAAAAAATAGTATGTAATTATAAATTAAAAATTAGTTTTATAAAAGAAACGAAAATTATTGATCCGCAAGCTGTTTACACAATAGATCACACTTTAACCTGCTTTTAAATAAATTAACATTAGGCGACTTGTTAAATAATTCTAAATGGGAGTTGATAATCAACATTGCTATATATACAAAACTGTTTTTAAACTTAGAAGTATTGTGATTTGGTATACAGTATTGATTAACATGTCGTAGGGTTCTGTTATGTACTCCGTGGCGAGTTTTTAAAAATTTAAATAAATAAAGCGGCGTTGTAAAATTCACAATGTTAAACAATGCGGATGCAAATAATAAATAAAATCTATGTCCTATTTTTAAATAACAAAGATTGTTATAATAAGGTGTAATGTGTAATGGATTACTAATGTTGTAAGAAAAACGTAGACAACAGTTTTGTAAAACTTGTTGCTTATTTTCACACACTGTTTGCGATTTAATAAATAATTATAAAACCAATGAATAACTAGCTCAATGCAACGATAATACTTTAATTTGGCCATCAATAAGCTGTGATTGATACTATCAAACGCTTTACTATAGTCTAATAAAATGAGCAAAGAGATCTTTCCAACATCCCTAGCTTGTGTTAGGTCACTAGTAACTTTTCACAGTGCAGTTGAGGTACTATGTTTGCTTCTGAATCCTGATTGTATGGTTGGAAGTATTTGAAAGTTTTCGATGTGCGCCAACAGTTGTTTCGAAACAATCTTCTCTATAACTTTGGAAAATGTTGGAAGAATACTTATCGGTCGAAGTTGATTGAGTGATACCGCATTTGCAACTTTTGAGAGTGGAAGGATGTGTGAAGTTTTCCAAATTACTGGAAATTGTCCTGCAGTTAGGGATAAATTAATTATGTCCGTCAGGTGTTGTATACAATAGGGTAGTACTAAGTATATTTATAATTTTTAGGTTTAATTTATCAGTGCCCATTGCGTTGGATTTCAATTTAGTCATTATATCCTCAACGTCTTTGTCTGGACGCTTCGATTCTCGCTAAATCCGGCAAAATCTACTGACGCTACACAATTGGGCCTTTGGGGAAAAGCGAAACCTCTCCGGGAAGGTTTGATCTAGTCGTTTGATGCGTTTTCCCAAATCTAACCCTCAAATGCAGGTTTAATCCTGCCTCGTTATGCAGTCTTCGGAGCTACTCGTAGTGACGCTTTTTAAATATCTCGGCTGGAGGCGCTCCCCTCGCTGCAGATGTTGTACGGGACGTTCTTCCAGCCCCCGCCAATATATTGCAGTACAAGCCTCTGGCTCTGGATGCTTACTTTTGCCGGAAACGATAATCGGAAAACCCAGCTGAACGGCTGCCGATGTCCTCGGAGATGCGATTGGAAAATTTGTATTTCTATGCTGTGAAACCTCTCACAAACACTCCCATATAAACATGGACACATATGCAATAAAATTCAATACTTTTAGCATGGTTAAATGCTCGTTTATTAATATAAAAATCTGGAGCACAAATTAGACAAACTTCAGAGAATTCTTTATTTAATTGTTCTTCTTGTTTTTAACCAAAATAGCATCAAGTTGCTAAGTTACTGTTGATTTTCTTATATTAATGGATTAATATTCTGATAGTAAAAGGTTACAAATGAAAGTAAATTTTAGTTCATAATTAATATTTAAAATTTTCTTAAATTTAAATTATTGTTTTTAACCTTATAATTAAAATTGTTCGATAGGGTTGCACACACAAACGTTATTTATTTATTATTGTCACTGCTCTGCTCTGCACTATTGCACTTTATTTTTAAATATACTGATTTTTGCGTTACTATCTTTTCTCTTCTGTTGCCTTTTTCCAGCATTGCTCTCTGCAATTTTCTATATTATATTATGCTTCATCTTGCTTTACCTTTCTGCTTTGCTCACTATTTTCACTATACTTTGCTTTTACTTAACAACTGCAAAATAGCAAAAAACTTATTTTTTACAGCCTTTCCGTTCATAGCACTAAAACTAAGAATTTCTCTGTAAATATTATCCTATACTTCGAAAGAGCAGATCAAATTCTGTACAATTTATGTGTAAATAATTTTTTCGGACTTTTAATAGTTATGAGAAAAGCAATGACGAATGCATGAAGTAGTCAGTCGCCTCCTTATTGAAGGCATATACTTAAATGCACAATTATATGTCTGCCCAGCTATGTAAAACGTTAACTTTAGGTTATATAGGTGCAACAAAAAGATAAACAGCGATTCATGGTTGATTAATATGAAAACTGTGCAATGTTAAAGAATACATATAATAACATGGGTATATAGGTAGGTATTTTATAAAACGCTTATTATTAAATGATTATTGACATTGAAGTGAACCTCGTCAGTCAAACCAAGCCCTCTTGGTCAAAGGTTCCATGATTTCTGCAGGGATGCCTTCTAGTTCTGCTACATCTGAAAAAAATTAATTAAATATAATTAATTAGTTTTAATTGTTTGAACATTGAATAGTTGTATTAGGATACATATTTCTAACACATAAATAAAAGTGAATGAGTAAAAAAATAAAGGTGAAATGGAATTATTTATGCATAGTTACCTTCAAGTACTTCAGGAAGTTCCGGGCCATCCCTGTATTCTTTGATTTCAGTAAGAGGCATGTTATTGCAACTGGTTTCGCAGTTCACACACATATTGGAGCACTTGAGGCCTGCTTTTTTCATCCACAGTTTTTCTAACAGGTCTTCTTGTATTTGCAAGAAATAAGTTTCAAAACGGCTTGAGGTGCTGGTGGTTCTAGCGTGGTTACTGGCTCCAGATCATCTGTGGTTTTCTTCCAACCCCATTGTTCAGAATATTCTTCATTCCCAAACCAGCCTCGGCAGGTCGAAAGTGTTCACAGATGCTTGCTGATTCATAGATTTTTATTGTTCTACAGAAGTGAGTAAAGCTGTATATATATACTGTTGAATCGCTCGGTGGAGCATTGATAAATGGCACGCAAGGAACAAAGGTTGTGTCACGAAGGAGACCACTTGTGGTTTGTTCCATAAAACTACTCTATCCTGGAATGCTGGGCCCCTCTTTCCACTTGCTGTAAAGTCAAATTAGATCCGCCAAACAGGGTGTGATAGTATCGGATGAAACAAAAAACTTTTGGAAATCCTTTAAGCAAGGAGAACTTGCTTTCTCAAAAATTTTCAAGGAAACAGCGCCCATCTCGCCAACTAGTTGAGCTGGTAGTATTTTCTTCACTCGGAGGACAATACTCTGATCTGGAGCAATAGCATTTCTTGGGATTATCAAATGTATACACCCCATTGCATGAAAGGTATTATACCCATCCAGTGTACGAGTGTTAAAATTCGTGTTTTCATGAACGGATTGATGGAAAGCTGTGGAGTCTATTTGTAAAGATGGTCTCATGATTACCGACACTTCCAAACGAACAGCTTCAGAATAAGAGGTGCAAAGTCCCAAGGCTGACATAATATCAATTAGTTTTCGTGACCCATACTTCTTATAAAAAAAAAGCTCATAGTCCAGTTTGTAAGGCAAAGAACTATGTCTGACAACGCTAATAACACTGTGCAATGGCTAAAACTTTTTTTCATTCATTACTGTCCTCGCGGTTCTTCTTCAGTATCAGCATTTCAAAGAAAAGATTAAGAACCTCAGGAACAAAGCTTTCATTTTCGTGCAAGAAAGAATCTGGAGGGGGTTAATCATCCACGACATACGCTACAGATCTTATCTCTTCAAGAATTATAACAGCCGCTGTTTCAACTAATCGAAGACGTTTTTCGGTGTACCACGTATCTGGCCAGTATGTTGAAACATACGATCGTATTCTGTTTAATCTTTGATATGATTACATCCTCCCTTCCTTCCCATATCTCTCCAGTAGATGGTTTATTACTGTTTTCCATTGGGGAATGTATTCACCCTCTGTCTGAGCTATTAACTGGTCTAATGAAAACTGACATTCCTCATCACTGTTTTCCATAAAAGTAAAAATGTTCTCCCAATTTCTTTAGCATAAAAGCCAACCTTGTTTTTCACATCAACCTTGGGCTTACCAATGTACAGATTTTTTAAACAGTTGTCATGGTACTAACAATCAGCAGCAATATCTGTTCATATCTCTATCAGCAGAAAGAGGGGGAGCTGAAGGTCACAAGATAGTCCGCTTGCTCAATACGACACATACCTGTTTTATTATATTGATAAAAATACACAGTTTTCATATTAATCAACCATGAATCGCTGTTTATCTTTTTGTTGCACCTATATAACCTAAGGTTAACATTTTACATATCTGCGCAAACGTATAATGATGCATTTAAGTATATGCCTCCAATAAGGAGGTGACTGACTACTTCATGCATTCGTCATTGCTTTTCTCATAACTATTGAAAGTCCGAAAAAAATATTTACACATAAATTGTACAGAATTTTATCTGCTCTTTTGAAGTATAGGATAATATTTACAGAGAAATGCTTAGTTTTAGTGCTATGAACGGAAAGGCTGTAAAAATGTGTTTTTTGCTATTTTCCAAAATCTACTGATTTTCGGCAGTTCTTCAACGCCTCTTAGCGCGGAAACCATATGTCGTATAAAAAATGATTTGAATATGAATTGTAGGAACATTTCTCCTCTTTATTTTAATATAGGATCATCTTTTGCGTAAAAAGCTTACTTTGCAAGTTATAAGCCAAAAACTAAAAAAAACCTGTGATTTTTAGTGGTTTTTTTATGATTTCTCATATTTGCCGAAAAAAATTTTGTTGGACAACTTCAGATTCGTGTTCAGCACCCCAAAAAACATAAAGTAAACCACTAAAACCAATTACACCAGAACTTTCCACCTCGAATTACCATTTGACTGGACTATCTGTGCTTTATTGAATCGGTTAATTAAATTGCACTGCAAACAGATCCAAGTTGTGGGCTTAATACCATCTCACTATATGTAAGTTTGGTTGGTTCATTCTTTGATGTGGTTAAATTAAAATAACAGAAAACTAATCGATGATCCGAAACAGTTTCAGCATCCAAAACACCATAGCGAATAGGTACAGTTGTTTTGTGTATACAGATAATGTCTAGAAATGTGTGTGTGTAGTTTCAGGTATACTTGTGGGTTCAGTTATAACTTGACGTAGATTGAAAGTATCCAGTATTTTGGTAAAATAATGCAAGTTGGTTTTGTTCGATAAAAAGTCGATGTTTGTATCGCCAACAAGTATAATTTGATCAGTTTGGAGTGATAAATGGGCTAGCGTTAATTCAAGTTCATTTAGATAACTAGATGGAGTATTTGGAGGTTTGTATATTACACCCGTAGCTATTTGCTGCTTTCTAACATTGATAATTATCCGTTATTGTTCTAGGTTGTTATTATTTAAGAAGTCCATCTCACCGTTTTCCATTTAATTTCGGATTTAATATAAAAGCATAAACCACCTCCTCGTGTAGGTCAATGCTCGGATTAATTCATAATTCGGTAACTGTATGTATGAGGAAGGAAAATTTGAAGTTAGCCAAGTTTCAGTTATTGCTATAATGTCATATTCTTTTTCCAGAATTATATCGGAAAAGTAATAAAAAGAAGAATTAAGAGAACGTACATTGAGATGACATACAGAAAAATTATCGAAGCACTTGCTATAGGTGTTAGGCATATTATTGATTAGTTTTTTTTCTGATGATTTTCAACTGTTTTGGGAGAACCGCGTATGTATTTTATGGTTAGTTCAATTTCAACATTTTTAATTCGCTCGGCTAGCTGGTTTCTAACTGACTTGAGATAGTTTAACTGCATAATTGTTTGATCAGAGTTTAATTTCACATTGCTTGTTGCCGATATGTTATTTTTATTTTTCAGCATTTTGCAGGCATCATTTTCGGTAGATAATAGTATATTATGTTATTAGGAGCAAAAGTTATACTTTATGTGGCGTGGTTGGACGGTTTATCTGCCAAGCTTGCGAGGCAGATAAGTACAGCCGAGCCACATAAAGATACTTTTGCTCCGAATAACATATAGTATTTTTTTTCAAATGTTTTTATAACAAATTATTTACAATTTTGTGAACAAAATTCGAAGAAAATTACTTGATCTCGTCAGCGGCAGATAATAACGTTATCTGCCGCTGACGAGCGGCAGATAAAGTGTTTTAGATGCCATGGCAATGAAGTGATAGTTTAGCATCATCAATCAAGCAGTATGTCACATTTTACTGCCGTTTGAAGAAAATAGTATATTATGTTATTAGGAGCAAAAGTTATACTTTATGTGGCGTGGCTGGACGAGTTATCTGCCGAGCTTGCGAGGCAGATAAGTACAGTCGAGGAACATAAAGATACTTTTGCTCCGAATAACATATAGTATTTTTTCTTCAAACGTTTTTATAGCAAATTATTTACAATTTTGTGAACAAAATTCAAAGAAAATTACTTGATCTCGTCAGCGGCAGATAATATTATCTGCCGCAGAAGAGCGGCAGATAAAGTGTTTTAGATGCATTGGCAATGAAGTGACAGTTTACCATCATCAATCAAGCAATATAATGTCACATTAAACTGAAATTTGAAAAAAAAATCATTTTAACAGGTCTGTTTTTCCCTACAGATGGTTTACATAATCTCATAATACGTTTAACATCGACAGTTGTTCCAAGTAATAAATCGGTCATCAGTTTATGAATTTTCTTTGAGTCATCGTCAACCCGGCTTTGTAAAGTTGTAGCTATAGATTCTTAAAGATTTTCAGTACGGGCTCTTAGATTACGCTCCTTGACTTCAGAGATTAGCTCCTCTGTTAACTCTGTGGACGCCGTCATAAGTTTATTCGACTTTAATTCAGATATTTTACTGCTAAGCTTTAGAATCAAATCTTTCAATTCAGATATTTCGTTGTTTTTGATTGTCCTTTCGGAACAGCGATAGCTTATTGGCCGATTTGCCATACCAGAAGACAAGTCGTTTCAGCGCGCGATATTCCAGCACACGCTGGATGCACCGGCATAGCACAGAAATCGCAATTTATATACTTTTCATTGCCCAGATTTGATTTGCAGATATTACAGTCTTTAACGAGAGACATCTCTTTAGTTCTTTATACGAACCAGTAATATAGTAACAGGAACTCACTATAAGCACTATATTAGTAGAAGCAAATATACAGCTGCAT
>OW679200.1:67703350-67896262 GCA_940337035.1 Agriotes lineatus | reverse complement strand
TTATTACTGTTGGCAACCATCATGTATACTTTAAGTATTAACTACAAATAGAAATGATCTGAATTACGATTTTCAAATTGTAGGCATTACTTGATATATGGCTGCCAATACTGCTACTTCTTCCATAGAATGCAACCCATTCCAGTTAAAAACTACTTCTGCCACAATCTCCATACATACAGTAACACATACTACCATAGAGAAGGCGGCTCTAAATAGATTCCAGGCAGACTGATTCACAGGATTTAAACCACACACATTCAGAAGAAGTAAGGATTCCTTTATCAGCGGTTTGGATGCCATTGGTTCTTGGTGAAATAAAATTTCTACTGAAAATATATGTGCGTATATTGTTTTATGGTGGGATAGATAAGAAGAAAATGTACGTAAGTATGTATATACATTTTATAAATTTACTAGAAAATATACATAACGGGTGTTCATAAACAGTCGTCATCCCAGTTGCTTTGAAAAACAAAATGTTATGTCTTTGATTAATTCGTGCAACACAATGAAACGTCATTGAGTACTGTCATAGCGCATTTTTTCTCAATTTGAATAGACATACGTTTCTGAAGTCAAAACCTACTGGGATGACGACTGTTTATGAACACCCGTTATAATTAAATACATACAGTAGTGCTAAGTCAAAATATAATTAAAACTATAATTGTTGTAAATACTAACCAAACCTGACTCAACATCCGTTTCGCCACAATAACGAAACGCTTTGGAGAAAGTAATCATCCTGAGAAAACCCTGAAGCAGATTTCGTGTGAAGTAGCTCGAATGCCGGTATTTACTGAAATATTATTTTGTTATAAAAACGTACTAACTAAACATACGTTATTTTATCCAGGGATAATTTTTACCAATTTGCAACAGTATTATGCAAATACCGATTGCTCAAAAAATACTTGGGTTACCGTAGGCGTATGGTCTAAGTTGAGACATTTTTATTAGATACTAATATACAGCTCTGATGTGCTATTTAATACAATTTATTATTCTGTCGAGTATAACAAATAATGAGAAATCAATAATACACTATAAATAAGCTACGAACCATATTTTTTTAGTAGTAAGCTATTATTAGTATTCTTAAAAGTAAAATGTAATATTTAGGATTACTAATAACGAAAAATGTTTGGATAAATGTAGTTGGTCTGGTAATTAACTTTTTGTGATTATCAGGTAGCGATATTTTAATTATATTACTATATTTTCTGTATTAGATATAAACGACTTAGAAAATAATAAAATTACTTATTAATATTATTAGATTAAAAATAAGCTCTTTGAATAGTTTAAAAACTAGAAATTACCAGAACATCATCTTCGTGTGTTACATTCTACTAATACTTTTTAGAAGTAATTCAGCAATAGAAGTAGTATTATGTGTATTAATACTGAAACTATAAATTAAAATTAATACCTAGCAGAAGCGTAGGGTTAAAATTAAATTTCTGTGTTAAAATTGTGTGCGCCGTTTTATTGATTCATACGAAGCTATTAGTACTTATTTGTATTTGAGACATTTATATAAATGTACTATCTACTGCAAAGGTGATTTACTTTAAATTATAAATTGTATATGAATACAGCAGCTGTTTTATCGAAAACCTTGTTATTTTTTATTATCACATAATATATGTCTCGGGAATTGATTTTATTAATAATAATTAATGAAGAAGACGTACCTTCCTACGAAGAATTTATGGAGTTAATAAAATTTCTCAAGCTAAACAAATCAGCAGGACCAGACGAAATCAACAACGAATTAATACAAAATGGAGGAGACACGTTGTTAAAACGAATACATAAACTAATAGTTAAAACTTGGATAGAAGAAAAATGCCAACTGAATGGAGAAACGGACAGATAACACCCATTTTCAGAAAGGGAGACCCAACAAACTGTAATAACTACAGAGTCATTAGCCTACTAGACACTACATACAAACTGTTAACCTCAATAGTTAGAAACCGATTAGAAAAATACAACGAAAAGAATCTAGGAGAGTACCAGCAAGGTTTTAGAAAAAGAAGATCTACAGTCGATGCAATACACATACTAACACAAGTCAACGAAAAATGCTAAGAAAACGACATAGAACTACACTAGATTTCCAACAGGTCTTCGACAGCTAATAAAAAAATTCGTAATGTGGAAGTACCAACAAAACTTATAAGAGTGACAAGGATGACGATGGAGAACTCCAGGGTGAAAGTTAACACAAGAAATGGAAGTACAGAAGACATAAACATAAAAGTAGGCGTGAGACAGCCTGTCCATGGTTTAACAAAAAGAACATAATAAAAAACGTAATACAGATCATCGGATATGCAGATGATCTTGCACTTACAGCAAGAGACAAACGAAGCCTGGGAAAAGCGATAACACGTCTAGCGAGGTCAAAACAAGACCAAATATATGATAAGCTCAAAGAAGACTAGATAGTGAAGAGGATCTGAAAATAGGAAAATACCACTTACAAAAAGTGGAATACATTAAATACCTAGGCGTGACAGTAAACGGAAGAAATGACAGAAGTACAGAAATAGCCGACATAATAAAAGCAGGGAATAGAGGATACTGGAAAAGACAGAAATCTCAGTAAAACAACTAAGATGAAAATTGATAAAAGAGCGATCAGGCCAGTAATAGCATACGCAGCTGAAACAATGTATTGCTATACCTTCACGTATAGTGATATTAATCTGTTTATGTATTATATTTTTATTAATTTATAATTTGAATATCAATAATTATTCTTTGTGCTAGCTCCTGGATTTCTTTTATCTAGATTGCTTATTCTGAAATCTGATGTTCTGATTTTTTATTTTTTTATCACAAGTCAAAAATAACTTCTGTCAAATGATATGTCAAACAACTTTGAAAATTAAATGACAAATACCATATCGTTTCATTGCCACACAACAATATCAACCAGTAAGTAATTCTTTAATAACAAATTCACCTTTTTAGTCTTTATTTTCTTATTTCAGTGCTTACCTTACTACTTAATATCACCCACCTTTCACTTGAACTTAACAATGTCCTGGATGTCAACCAAGCTGCTCCACTCTGTCTACAACTCCAACCTCTTCAGTCCCCAAACGCAACGAAAGGCTCCAATGACAGACAAGATGTCCAAACTGTCCAGAATTAGGGATACAAACTCTTCCACAGTATGGCACCAAACAGACCCTAGTTTTAGCCACCTAACTCTAGCACCATATCAGCCAATTTCCTGAAACGTGCTTCCTCTATCGAGGTCCTCTCTTGGAATTCTCCTTTAGCACCAACAGCCCGACGTAATCCAATTCAATTATTATACAATGTCAAATGTAATTCTCCAATAAACTTCACTTAGTATTTAATTCCAGTTGTTTCTCATTTGTAGATTAGTTCTGCTTTTCAATTAGTTTTTCACCACATACCTATAAACTTCCTTAGTTTTATTTCTCTTCTTCTTAGGTTAAATTTCATTTCAATATTACCACTCCAATTTTATTTTACACTTAACCCTTTTTAATATCCATTACTTTTAAAAAAGGGTTTATTTTATACTTTTAATTACAACAAAATTATTTACTGCTACATTTTTCTAAATTGTTATCTCCACAATTAAAAACAAAGTCCTTAACGATATTTTATACTTGTAATACTCTATATACTTTGATTTCTACCTACTATTTATAATAATTTATTTCGATAAGTGTTTGCCATTCCCTTCAAACCTTATATTTTTAAATACGATATTACATTATATTTGAATCCATATTTTTCTCAAATAGCCATATTCCACTCACTTATAAATTCTATTTTCTTTTCTAATTGCATAATAATTATTCATATTCTCAAATTATATCTAAATTGATCTTGATTATTTTTAACTATTGTAATCCCTTAATCCCATTTTAATATTGATTTTTATACACCTGTGTATATCATTACAGTATGTAACAAGCAAGGAAGAAGAAAAACTGAGAATATTGGAAAGGAAGATCCTAAGAAGAATATTAGACCCAAAGAAAATACAAGATGAGTATAGATATATGAATCATAAAATAAGGACTTTAATGAGTGGAGAAGACATCACGAAATATATTAAAGCGCAGAGACTGAAACGCTTAGGCTGTATACAAAGAAGAAAACATTACAAGCTTATACGAAGAATGATAAATTGGAAGCCGCTGGAAAGCAGACCTAGAAGAAGACTTAAAACTAGGTGGCCAGACCAGGTAATGGAAGGCATAAGAAATATGGGAACTGGAGAGAAAAGATCAAAGATAGGAAAGAATGGAAAAAGGTAACAGACAACAAAAACTCATCACAATTTGTAAAGAGAAGAAGGGCCAACCATACAAAACCATGTGGACCGATCCACCGCGGCCCATGCGTTAACAAAAGCGTACATACCTATATATACATTTATATTAATAATTTTCTATACACTACGTGTATCGCCCATTTGCAAAAAGTTAGATTATTTAGGCTACAATTAAGTTTTAGGAATATTTTAGTCGAGATGGTATTTTGAAGTAGCACATCGATTTTTTTTTGTGGGAAAGAGTATCTACTCTTCGGACGTGAAATCGTCTTAAAAGTCAAAAGTAATCTAATTAAGTTGTTTTTAAGAAATGTCCAGAGTATACCAGGAGTTGAGTAAAATAGTACCTTTATTTCTTATATAGGGATCATACTGATTTTCACTATTTATTTGTATTTTTAGATTATATTGTTTTACTCTTAATTTTTTTTTATTTTTTTTTATTTGGTAATTTGTATCAACAATCAGAACTATGTATATATATATATATAAGCAATATAATACATGTACATTCTATGAGCTGATCTGATGGCCAAAAAGTTTAAATAAATAAAGGGTCCGGCAACTATGTGGGGGTGGAAGATATTTTTTAAAACTATGAGAGTTACTTGAATCTTGAGTATATAAAAGTTGTAGGTACGAAGGTGCACCACATTACTAAAATAGTTTTGATCATACAGGGTGGCTCAAAAAAATGTGGCGAATCAAACTTACTTCTTTGGGTAGCTTAAAAGTTTTGCATTGAAATACTCATCATTTTGATATAAGTTATATGGGTCTAACGTCAACTGCTTTAGAGATATCAACGATTTTATACAAAAAAGTGCTGAACTTCCGGCGTCTGCTATAAGCAACAGAAAATAATTGAATGAAGGAAAACGTTAACAAAAAATTATCATTTTCGTGAATTGCCTTTCAAGTGTAAAATGGTGAATCTAGGTACTAATGCTATACAGGGTGCTCAATATTTGCAAATTTAATAATTTCGATTTTTTTCAAATAGAACTTCCTTATATTTTATATTTTTAAACGCCTTTTTAATGAGCTTTCTTTTGATGTGGTACTTTATACCACTAAGTTTAACTGTTTTTCAGATATGCGTGTTTGAACATAAAAAACAATTAGATGCTTTATTTCAAGGGATAAAAAATAAATACCGTTAAAATAATGATTTAAACACTTGAGTTCTTTAAAAATAAAAACACAAAACCAGGTTTAGAAAATATACAGTTGATACAGGGAATAATAAACTCGAAAAGACGATAAATGCAGGAATAAATTAATTCCAAGGTCAAATAAAATCAGATTTAAAATAAAAACAAAAGCCAATACACCAAAATTCTATACGTAATTACATAAAAAATAGTTCTCATTTTCTGCTCTGAATATTAAAGCTGTACAGCGGGGTCTAGAACATCTCGGCGCCGCCATCTCGGCGCCGCCACTTTGGCTCCGCCATCTCGGTGCGGGACCAGCTCGGCGCCGAATTCAAATTGGCAAAGTACAGTGTGCACTACTTAAGAAAATCATTATAAACAAATAATAAACACAGTGATCGCCAAAAAGCTGACATTAAATAGATATTTCTTGTATTTAGAGTTTCTTGGAAAATCAAACTCTGGCGGCCAGAGGTCGTTTAAAAGTGATTACAAATGAGCCAAAAAAAAGTTGTCAGGTGGCTCCCGTTATTAGTAAAATTATATATATTTTAAAAATAACGAAAGATGCGTTTACTAGCAAGATAGAAACAAATTTTACGAAAAAAAAATGTTTTCTGGCCTTGAGATTGTTCAGTCAGCTAAAATTAACAAACAATAAAAAATCTCATTGAAATCCCGTTTAATTTCCGAAAAATAGAACTTTTTGGATTTACATAATTTCGAAAAACCCCATTTTCTCACTAAGTAAAAATCACTCAATATATCTAATACGGGCTAAATAAGTTGTCAGACAAGCACAAATTATTGCCGTAAAAAGCTTTTTTGGAAACCAAAATAAAAATGATTCCCATTTGATGCCGACTCTTTTGTGGTTACTGCATATTTATCTAAACCAATTCTGCGCCGAAATGGCGGTGCCGAAGTGGCGGCGCCGAAACGGCGGCGCCGAAACGGCGGCGCCGCAATGTCCAACTTCGTGTACGGGTAACTCATAATCAGCAAATATAATTATTTTGATTTATTTAAATAAAACACCCTGTATTTTGAAAAGTACTTTTAATGAGCTTTCTTCTGACATTTCATTTCCTAGCCCTAAATTTAATCGCTTTTCAGATTTAATTTTCTCCTGCTTTTTTTTAGTTTCTCCGTAGTTCTTATTTCTAGTTTTGAGTAGTGACTGAATTTTTGTTTTCTAAACTTGGTTTTATCTTTTGTTTGGGGAACTCAAGTGTGCAAAAATTGCAGGTGTAAGTAAATAGGTGTTTGGTGGCAAGTCATTATTTCGTACAAAGATATTTGGGACCGAACAAATCAGGTGGACATAAATATAGAAATCAGGAGAAGAAAATATGGATGGTTAGGGCATACTTTTCGAAAAAATGAAAAACTAAAATTTGCAGAAAAGTTTTGATTGGGACCCTTAGGGATTCAGAAACAGAGGACGACCGCGAAAAACGTGGAGGAGAACTGTAAAACAAGAGGCAAGAGAGAGTAGCACAACTGAGCCAAATAGCAAATGAAAATGACAACTGGAGAGAATATACCCTATGTCCCAATAGGGAATAATGGGATTATTATTAATATTATTATTATGTTACATTTAATAAAAGATTGAAACATCTAAATGTGTTTTATTTTGCAGTAAGTAACCTTTCATGCTATGAAAAGAGCTTATTAATTTTCATTTAAATTGAAAATGTTGCATGACCAAAAATTACTCCCCCTCCCTCTTTCTTCTGAAACTTCTTGTCTACAGCGGCTATCATTTATTCTTGCACACCGGCGCCAAACCGTCTTGTTACGCCACTGTTTAAGGACCCTAGAGTACAGCAATTTATATCGCAGCTATTTGAAATTTTATTAAAATTCGAACCTATTACATATAAAGGAGACTTAACAAGTAAATTAGTACGAGCCGTAGGAACATGAAAAGTTATAGCATTACCGATTGAAGAACGAGGTACATGAAAATCAATCATTGCTAGAAGTGAAGCACTATCGATTTTATTATGAAGCAGGTTATATAAAAATGTAACACTTATAATTATTCTTCTGTTTTCTAATGAAAGGATGTTAAATCTGGATAGTAATAATAACTGGTTTATACCAATTGCTGGATAGAAACCATCAATCTTGAAAGATAAAAATTTTAAAAATTTTCGTTGCACCATTTTCAAACATTCTTTATAGCAATCATAATATGGATACCATACCAGTGCTCCATATTCTAACTTCGACTTAACAAATGCAAAAAATAACGTTTTAAGCGCTAAAAGATTAGAGAATGGCCTACAGTTTCGAATAATGAATCCTAACATTTTCATCACAGATCTGCGTATAGCATCAATATGGTGAGAGAAAGTAAGTTTGCGATCACAAATGATACCCAGATCAGTGACTGATATACAACGATCGAATGGAACAGTGTTACAAGTATACGGATAAACTATTGGATGCAATTTGCGGGTATAAGTGACTACTCTACACTTAGAAACATTGGGTGTAAACTGTTGGTAACACACCACTCATGCGCCTGGTCAATTTGCGCTTGAAGCAAATCGTAATCCTCTAACGTATCAATAACAGAACATATTTTTAAATCATCAGCAAATAATAGTTTTTGACATGATATAGCCTCAGCTAAGTTGTTGACAAATAGTAGAAATAAAAGTGGCCCCAAGTTAGACCCTTGAGTTACACCTGATGTTGCTACAAAAGACTCGGAATTAAAACTGTTATATGTTACGTATTGTAAGCGATTTTTAAGGTATGATATGAAAAACAATAGAAGCGAATCACTAAAGCCAAAGCTATGCAGTTGATCAGTAATAATTGTGTGATCAATCCTATCGAAGGCCTTTGACAAATCCGTATAGATTACATCAACTTGTCCTTGAGAATCAATATGTTTGTTATCCCTTGAATTAAATCATCTTCAGGAGATTAAATTGTTTTTTATGCTCAAACACGCATATCTGAAAAGCAGTTGAATTTACAGGTAGGAAGTAACATATCAAAAGAATGCTCATTAAAATGGATTTTCAAAAATACAAAAATATACAGGGCGTTCCAATTTGAGCACCCTGTATAGCATTAATACCCAGATCCACCATTTTACACTTGAAAGGTAATTCACAAAAATTATAATTTGTTGGTAACAGTTTCTTTCATTCAATTGTTTGTGTTGCTTACAGCAGCCGCCTGAAATTCAGCATTTTTTGCATAAAATCGTTAATATCTCCAAAACAGTTGTCGTTAGACCCATACAACTTTATATCAAAATGATGAGTCTTTCAATGCAAAACTTTTAAGCTACCCAAATATAGCGCATTATATTAAAAAAAAGTAAGTTTTATATGCCACACTTTTTTGAGCCACCCTGTATAATAAAAACTATTTTAGTAATGTGCACCACCTTCGTACCTCCAACTTTTATATACACAATATTCATGCAACTCCCATAGTTTTAGAAATATCTTCCACCCCCGCTTCGTCGCCGGACCGTGTTTATATCCTAAACTCAACCGTTAACGAGTTATTCTTCATTTTATAATTTTTCGGGCCAACATCACCTAGCTCATAAATGCTATGTGTTTTCCATAATAATTAAAAGTTATTATTAACACACATTAATATTGTTTTCAGTGTTAACTGTCAAATTATAAAAAGTTAAATAGTTACAATTGTTGTATTAAAAAGTCTGTCGACATGCCTAATTACACTGCCGCCATTATTTTCGAACGCTGAGTATGCAGATATCGTGTATGTGTATGGGATGTGTGGAGGCACAAGAAGAGCACAGAAGAAGGTATTCTAACAGAAGATTGCCTACACGTGAAGTTTTCACTAATTCATATCGGTAGTTAAGAGAACACGGGGCATTCCAACCAAGACATGAGGATGGCCAAGGTATTGCTCGTATACCCGGAAACAATGAGGTGCAAATTCTTAATTTATTAGAAGAAGATCCGACATTAAGTATGCGGAGAATTTCTATGCGTACTGGAATATTCAGAAATCAGGTTTATTATGGACAAATAAGTACTCAGGCGGCCGGCTCGGGTTCGAATCTCAGCGATTCTAGGTCTAGAGTTTAAAAAATCGTACGTTACCACGCCAACACCTGTGGTAGTCGTTAACCCCTAATTAGGGAACTCTTTTTCACATTCGACAGACATGGCTAGTCACCTACCCGGATAAGGGCAAACAGGGCTCATAGAACCACTTTGTGCTTAAAATAGGCCACTGGCCTATAATAAAAGGAGGAGGAAGAAGAAGCACGCCATTATTTTACTATAACCCAGTGTTTTATCACTCATTAGTTTGGAGAACAATAAGAAGAGAGCGATTCCAACCCTACAATTATCAAAAAGTCCAAGCTCAGGACAATGAAGCAAAAGCTCGTTTAAGACTTTTCAGCTGGATTTCGACGTACGAAGATACTCTACCTAATATTTTGTTGACTGACAAGGCCTGCTTTACGAGAGACGGAATTACTAATTTTCATCATTTCCATAAATGGACAAGGGGAAACTCTCATTTAAGCCGACGCTCTCATTTCCAACAAAGATTTCATGTGAATATGGTAGCTGGTATCCTAAATTGAATTACCACAACGTCTAAATGCTGAAAATTACGAAGATTTTATAGAGAATTCGTTGCCGACATTACTCTTACACTCGTGGGGCTTAAAACGCTCGTTCACTTGCGGCTTAACTCTGCCCCACTCGTGACTAAAGACTAGCTTTACGCACTTTTATCGTAAATTACTATTTCAGGGCCATGCGAAGTGCAGTTTAATAAATTTGTTTATCCGCAACCCACATATTATATAAGCATAATTACACTGATATTAGTTGTACTATGTAGACCATAAACACACCTAAAGTGTCATAGCCATAAAACCCTAAGGTTTTATTTTATTTAAAACACTGTCAAGCTATGTCAAATTCGAGAATTGCAGGTTAAGTTTTGCGCCGGTTTGTGTCAAATAACAAACAAAACTTATCCTACTAACCTCAAATTTGACATAGACAATACACTTCAGTAGAGCCCCACGTAGCCGGGCGCCGTAGCTCAGTGGTTAAGCATTCTGGCTACTGCTCTAAAGGTCGAGGTTAGGTTTTCAAAATAAAAAATGGTGATGGAAACCTCTACAGAATGCCATCATTCGGAAGTGATGTAAAGCTGTGGGTCCCATGTTACTACGATGTGTAGCATGTAAAAGATCCCTTGCTAGGGTTGGAACTCCTTAGTCTCGGCGAAATTCTAAGTACGACTTCGACCATATGACCAAAGCAGTCGGTGTCTAAGGTACCTGGTACTTCGCATGTGTAGCCCTTGTCCATTACAAACTAACAAACAAACAGAAGCCCATGTATAACACGAATCACAGGCGACTCTATACATTTATTTGATCTCTCGATACTTTCCAAATTGTCACTATGACTTTTCACGGCTGTGAATAAAAAAATATGTTTTTTAGGTATTTATTGAGTTGCTGGATAAAATTTTGTATGACATGGGTGTGTTATTGCAAATAATTAATTTGAGAACTTCAACTTTTTTCTCGTGGATTATTTGTAATAAAATATAACACCCTTGTATCATAATAGTTATTTATTATACAAGTGGGATAAGTGCATCATTAATATATGTGTGTGTAAGCATACAAGTATATTAATGATGCATTACCACACATGTTTTGTACAACATTTTATCTACAAGTGCCTAAAATTGGGAAAAATGCATTAAGAAAAATGTCAGATCTGTCAAAAATATTTTAGTAGGCAAATGCCATTACACCACTAGTGGTGAGTGACTTAATAAGTCCCTGTCCAAGCAGTTGTAGATAAATATCTATTTTAGTTCCTTTCAGAACTATATTTCCCTGTTGACTTAAAATGGATATATTTTAAATTGTAATCTAAGAACCATTTACGAATTTTTTTCAAGAAATATTTTTAAAAACAAGTCTTTGACAATGGCACCTTTTTACTAACATATGGGTATAGTTCATTTAAAATTTCCCATTCGAGTCGAGTAATGTTTGTCAACTGTCGTTAAATTTTCACATATTGAAATAACATCTTATTATGCAGTGCAGAATTGTTAGATATGGTAATATTCTATCAATTAAAGTTTTCCTGCGGATTTACCTGAAAACTTCAGATTAGTTGCTATTAATTTCTCTGAAGAATGAAATTGTTATAGATCAAAATTTAAAAAATGCTTCTAAATAAACATAATCTTCCTGTTTTATAAAAAACGCCAATTTTCAATTTTAATGCAACGGTTCTTACTAGAAATAACCTTCCAAGTTGTAAACTTAGCTTGTTCTCAAATATATTTGGATAAAACTCACATTTGACAAGTTCAAACATATAATCATTTCTAACCAGCATGGGCTTCTCTCAGAAAACTCTTTTATCACAATTTTCAACTGATTCTTGAACTATTTACACACAAATGTCGATAATAATGTCCAAATGGATGTTGTCTATATTGACTACACTAAAAGCGTTCGACAAAATTGAACATGCAATCCTCATTAATAAATTATAGAATCCATGAGAACTTTTTAAGATGGTGCGGTTCCTACCATCTGAATTTTTCGGGGTGACTGCTGATGTTCCCCAGGGAAGTAATTTAGGATTTCCTTTATTTATCCTCTTTATAAATAATATTAAACACGTATAAAACATAGTCAGTATTTGTTATTTGTAAATTTGAAAATGTATAAATCTATAAACTCTAGTCTGGCAACAAGATTGAATAAACTTAGATGAACACAATGTTACATTATAGAATCACATTTGATGAAGATGGCTGCTATATTTAGCAATTCATATTTGTAATAATACAAGGGCGGTTCCGTTAATTGTCAGTTACAAGAAACATACGGGCTTAACATTTTTTTTTCAAAATATTCTTCCTTAGCTATAATACATTTATTCATTTCTTGACGCCATTTGACAAAACATGTAGATAATTCCGTTTTTGGTAGGTCATCAAACATCCGTTAGGGGAAATCTTCATAGCACTGTAGCGGGCTGTGCCATACTGCCTGAAAACGACAGGAATCACCCTTCGCAATTAGCATCGTAAAAATGCCGCAGGTAACAGTAATAAAAGCGAAATTCGTGGTACGACGATTCCAGCGAAACAGTGTAAAAGTCAATTGTGTGCTTAGCGTTAAGAAATCTGGGTAACGTCAAAGTTGATTAATATACGCCTCGCTAAGCGAGCTTTCATAAAACGTCGGATGACAGTTCTCTAAAAAGCAGGAATTTCATATTAATACAGCACGACTTCTATTTACCTTTCTGCGTCATGGAACAAAGGCAATTGCAGCGATAATAAACGGCCGAGCATTCGACTCGACTAACAACCGACCAGAGAAAAGTGAACAGTGGATCATAAACCCAAGCCGAGTGGAATTTCTTTTCCAGGCGAAAGCCATTTAAACCCTCAGCCTGTGCCTGGCTGGACGATACCTATTGTTCACAAAGAATAGGGAATACTTTTGCTCTGCACAAGCGACCTTAATAAGCGTAGAGTATCTGGCTTCCCGGTATTGCATCTCCATCTTGTGTCACTCTGACCTAGATGAGGGCGCGGGTCAGATTCTTCAGTCTCTAATTACCTAGTTAGATTTCGTCGTTATAGCTAATTCGCTACTAATAATTGTATTTTAAAACATATTGACGTATCTGCATATGTGTTTAATTTGTGTGTTTTAATGAAAATAAAAGGATTGTTATTGTTTTATATCTTACTGAACCAACTTTTTTCAAAATGGTAAACCCGACAAGAACACCATAACAGTTCCTAAAGTGCACAGAATATTATTGGTGACCCTTGACAAAGAAAACAAAGCGGCTGATTGTGTTATCTACCTCGGGTATACCTTATTGGTGACCTGCGACCGAACAACATTAAACAAACAACATAACATTTTCCTAAACCTGTACGCCTTTTCAAATCTTTGGAAACAAAGGGCACTGGAGCAAGTTCTGCACAGTATGGAGAGTGAGTGACCAGTTGGATTGCAGAGTTGCATTGTAGTGATGCAAAGAATATCACGCTAACCAGATTTACAGCGATTGCTGCACAATTTTTCAAAGACTTGAGAAAGCCAAACTTCTGTATACTAATCAGAAGTTAGAGTTTTACGATCGCTAAGAGAAATTACTGCAACTGTGCCACTGCGTCTGAAGAAAGCAATAATTGTTGAGACTTTTACCGTGAATAACTTTTGATTATTTGATGACTATGGTAGCAAAAAACTGCCATGTGACTTGGGTAATATATCCCAAACCTTTATCATAGAATGTCATTGTCTGAAAAGTATTCTCAGGCACTTTTATAATGCATAGTGGACAACACAACTCATAAAAATCAAAAATTTGTCTTTCTATATGTTTCAACTCCAACCTCTCAAAGTTCCAACTGAAAACTGTCAAAAGAATGAGCTTTCAACTTATGCAAATATTTTTATTTTTATTGACATCCATGGGCTGCTGCTAACAATTAACAGAACAGTAACCATACTTCTAAAACAAATTAATTCTATTTGCATTTCGAATGTTTAATTATTACCTTTATTCGAAAGTTGTAATTAATAACCTCTGTACTTTTAAAATCAATTGGCTAGTATACACTAAACCAATGCAAAAATTTTCAAAAAGGTTATAAAGACAAATACAGCGTTTAAAATTATATCAATCTAGTTTTCATAAACGGATCACATCAACTATTTATATTATAATACTCACTGGATCCAATAATACCAATTCCAAGTTTTTGGAATTATTTTTTTTCACTGCACGCATCTTCGGATTCTAAATTTAGACCAGTGGGTAAGAACAAAAAGTAACCACGTTTGTTCCAATCAATAAGACACACTTTGAAATGCCGCCGTCTACTTGTGGCAACTGCTGGGGTGTCTCTCATGATATAATAGATATTAGAATTATCGAATACAAGACTGACGTCACTCGGATGGCTTTCCCCGAAATACAAATTAAGCAGGAACAAGTAAAGAATCTATAAAAAGGCAGTTTATTGAACTGAACAAGTGACACATTTACGGCTGGAATTTTGCACTTATGCAAATTGTCGCTGAAATTGCGCTATTGGTTCCTGGCGCGTATAGGTCAATATTCAGGTATTTTATTTTTTATTTCATTTTACGATAAAGTATTGTATTCACCCCAAAAATTCAAAATTGAGTTTTCAACAGATCTTTACGTTGATTCTGAACCCAAAAAGCATGTTTTTTCACGTCTGGGAGCAAAACACAGTGTCTACGATAGCAAAATCGTGAGAGAAATAATGAATTACTCCCTCTTACGATCGTAACAGAAATATAAAAACTTAGTTCGGTGACACTTTTTCCGTCACATTGTGTTAGATATCCTAGGTTTTGTTGACATTCAAACTTACGGCAAATCGTGTTTTAATAAATTATTAAAACACGCCTCCAATGCAACGTGTTAAGAAAACGTAATTCCAGCGCTAATAATAGGTGTGCTATAAACGTCACTTTTGACACTAAAAACTGTGCAAAAAGTTGTCATTTTGACACGATTGTAGAAAAAATATTTTTTTCACGACTGATTTCTTCTATACCAAAATCGTGACATAATTCCCTAGAGGAGAGAAATTCAACTAGGGAGTGTTCATTATAACTGAAACAACAATTATGTCAAATTCGAGGCTAGCAGGCTAGAATCTATAAAAAGGCAGTTTATTGAACTGAACAAGTGACATATTTACCGCTGGAATTTTGCACTTGTGCAAATTGTCGCTGAAATTGCGCTATTGGTTCCTGTCGCGTATAGGTCAATATTCAGGTATTTTATTTTTTATTTCCTTTTACGATAAAGTATTGTATTCACCCCAAAAATTCAAAATTGAGTTTTCAACAGATCTTTACGTTGATCCTGAACCCAAAAAGCATGTTTTTTCACGTCTGGGAGCAAAACACAGTGTCTACGATACCAAAATCGTGAGAGAAATAATGAATTACTCCCTCTTACGATCGTAACAGAAATATAAAAACTTAGTTCTGTGACACTTTTTCCGTCACATTGTGTTAGATATCCCAGGTTATGTTGACATTCAAACTTACGGCAAATCGTGTTTTAATAAATTATTAAAACACGCCTACAATGCAACGTGTTAAGAAAACGTAATTCCAGCGCTAATAATAGGTGTGCTATAAACGTCACTTTTGACACTAGAAACTGTGCAAAAAGTTGTCATTTTGACACGATCGTAGAAAAAATACTTTTTTCACGACTGGTTTCTTCTATACCAAAATCGTGACATAATTCCCTAGAGGAGAGAAGTTCAACTAGGGAGTTTTCATTATAACTGAAACAACAATTATGTCAAATTCGAGGCTAGCAGGTTAGGTTTTGCATCAGTCGGTGTCAAAACTGATGTAAAACCTAACCTGATAACCTCGAATGTGACATAGACTTACAGTGCCACCAACTTTAAAATTTAAAAATGTCAATAAATTACGTTTAAAAAACCAGGTTTGTAGTTTTAAATCTTCATGTAACGTGAAAAAAATAGTATATGCAATTAGGAGAGACAGCTATTTTGCTTCAGTGCTTCGCCCTCGAGTTACAAATTGCACCTCAGAAAAATAACGCATTTCTCTCCCTCACTGCATAAGTTACTATTACATCTTACTTTTTTGCGACATTTTTGAACTACCTAATTAAATTTACACAAACAGAATCTATTAGTAGCGTAGAACTCTAGAACTATAACTTAATAAGAAAGTGATATTGGTTTTCATTATTAGCCCCACTTAGAATAGATTTATTTATGTAATGATTTATGTTTGAGCTTCTATAACAATTAGCCCGTAAATTATTTACCGTGCAATTATATTACGGTTACTAAGTAGCTTAGCTTATTTTATTTTAGATACTACTGACTCATATTAGGTGCATAAATTATACTTCTCTAATCTTATTCTTTAAATTAAAATTTAACATTTAAATATGGCGTGTCGGTAATAAAGATCTTCTCTTTATTTATTCTAAATTAGAAACATTGCCTTCAACCTAACTTTGCCCAAAACACTTTCCTGTATTTTAGCAATAAATTATTTAGCTTCCTATGAATACTATCTTGCACTGCTTTTCCAAAAAGGTTAGTCACCTTTCTGTAGGTTCCTTCTCGTTCACCTAGGCCATCAGATCTGCAGGCGGCCCCTGGCGATGCTTGCACAGCTAAAACGGGGTTCGATGTTGTCTCGTTGAAACGGAACATCCTTCAGGCTCCACACAGCCCGATAACCTTGTAGTCTACGGACCTTTTTTACGTCGGCAAATTCGCAATTTCAGGCGTCGAAATGGGATCCCAGCTCCTTCTATATGGCATCCCCAAGGTCTTATCTTTCAAGAATTCTAGTAGATGCAGTCGTGCTTAGGGACTGCCTTTAGTTGACCACTGTGTATTAAGAAGATTCTATTTTTTGAATTTATTTACCGTTTTTGTCTATTCACCCAATAAAAGAATAAATTAACACTTTTATCTGCAAAATTGTATTTATTTTCCCCAATTTGGGAAATACAAGCGCTTTGATTCTCTTCTGGAAAAATATATTTATATTTTTTTATTTCTCCAAGACGACCAATTATTTCATATACAAACATGATAGATCACATTACCTAATTTACATACTTATATATACAATTCACTTTATTTTTAAAACGTAAATGTTTGTATTATTTAATTTACAATAAATAACAATGAATATGTCCTGAGCTGGTTATCATAAATGTTTATTTAATAAATGTGTAAGTCGTAAATTAGTATCATTACTATATATTAATAAAACCATAATTTTATAGCGTTTTAACACATTAGCTTTCATTATCCTACGAACAAACTATGTGTTCTACCCATTGAAATATTTCTTGTATGTATATGTTTATGTGTGATCTTGTTACTGCAGCTTATAAACCAGGTGGCAGTGCTCTGCGGAAAAGTTTTCGTCATTCCGCGAATTCTATCACTGCACTACCGCGGCCTTTGTGTTTTTAATTCTTTATAAATTAAACTCTTTGTAATTTACAGTCCGACCTGCATTTGTATTATATTTGTATTGATTAACTAGTGTTTTGTTTTATTAGTACGAAAAATGCATGATTTCAGGACAAGTAAGGCAGATCGATAACGCATTTTTTGTGCGAATGAAACATACTATTTTTTCTCTAACTACTCATAAATTCGGTAATATGACTTATTATTTGGAATCAAACACTGTAGGCAACACTGTAGAACATTCCTGGCGCAAATAAACAATCACTGTACGGGGAAAATAAATAACAGCGACGGCGATTGTCGAATATTGCCGAAAAGTTTGTTTTTTATTTAAAATTTACCTTGTAAAACCCTATCTTGCGTCTATTTTTGTATTGTTGCAAATATAAATCGGAAAGGATACAGTTGCCAAGGTAATTGGTAACATCCCGAAATGACTTACGTTTTATACAAAATTGTTCGACAATATGGCATCTTATTCGTGTGGTTGGAGAAAAATATTATTTTCAGCTGCTCAATTTTTGGAAAATTTTATTTGATATTCTACATAGCATGTATTCTTGTAAACGCGCTGTTTATTTAGCTTCAAATTTTCTGGATTCCAGTACGTTATAAAGAGACTGTGTTGTGTAGCCTTTTTTGAAACAGCAAAGAGAAATAGCTGAAATAGGGAATTCAACTCATTCAGCAACGTGGAATTTTAAAGACAGCTAAATTTGCAACTAAAACGAAATAGCATATTGCCTCGTATAAACTGTAGTGGCGCAGCAGAGGAGGTGTCTTTTATCTTGTACACTATTTTAAATATAAAAACTATCATTTTAATTTACCCACATGACAAATCGAGTACATTATATTTATTTATATCGCGCTCAGCCAACAGCCGTTAGGCCAATTATAGGCGTCGCTGTGCATTTATGGGGACTTCTAACCCCACTAACGACTGTCATGATGTTGTTATGACCGCCGGGACCAACTATTTCCGTGACAGCCGTATCACGAGGCGCCAAGAGATGCAGCCGTGGAACTCCCATCCAAGTTCTGACCAGAGAGAGCGTTGCTTAACTCTGCTGATCGAACGTGGAGGCTTATTCATGCTACACCACCCGGGATCGGTTATTTAAGAAAAGAAAGAAAATAGTAAACATTTGGTATGAAAAAAAGAAGTAATGAAATTAAAGTAGAATAATCCCTTCATAGTTGCAGGGTAGAGCGCCGTATGTTTTTTATATGCTGTCCGCTGTTTTTCCTTCCTCACCACTCCAACAGACTCTCTTAATGGTACAATGTGAGTAAGATGTTACTTATACAATCTCTACAGTCTCTCTTTCGCGTTGGACTACTTGAAAAAAAGTATTTTGGAAGCCGTTTGACAATTTGGAAATCTTTCCGACTAAATAGGTCTTGAACGTGCAGCTCCATACATAATATTCATATCTACTTATTCTTCGTTAATAGGGAGGGGATCCGTCATGCTTTTAGCGAAGATCCCTTGATATGAAGCAATAAAACCAAATAGTCTTCTCCACGAATATTTATTGGTGAATTGCCGGTGGCGACATGTTTCGAAACCAAACTGGTTTCATCATCAGGCTATAATGATCATTGCTATTAGTAATCGGAGCATACGTCAGAGTAAGGTTGAAATTTAAAAAAAATGAAAACGTTATAAAAAAAAACCCCTTAAATAACGCACCACATGGAGAAGTAAATAATTAACCAACAAACTACATTATAAAAATTCTTGTGCTGGTTAAAACATAAAAATTTAAATTGAAGATGTCTGCACTCGGTATCTCAGTATACTAAGCTGTTTTCTATCACGTTTTCAATTTTTAAAACTTTAAATTTACTTTGACATGTGTTCCGATTACTAATAATAATGATTATTTGGAGATTTGTTGGGCATAACATAATGTTACCATATAATTGGGGCATATTCTGTTTTAACTGAGTTGCCCTAAACGCACATAGTTACTATAATACGAATATAAAAAGGATATGGATTATAAGTTCCGATATGGTAATCATGGAATAGTAGTTTTGCTTATGGTCGAGACTACTAACTGCGTTTACTCAACGAGTTGTGCGTGCTCTTTCTTGGTAGTGATGCCTGTCTGAAAGAAATAGCGCATTTAACAAACTCAATTAAAATGTTAATTAGCTGTTGAGGTTTGACATTTGTAGGTTAGATATTTGAATGTTAAAGATTGGCCGTGCCTCTCGTATCATAAAAGTGACTCTAACTGACAGCTGATTTTAATTAACAACTAATATGGGTTGTCCATGTTAATTTATGCGTAATATGTGGATATTGGTTTAGCTCATCCGTGTACTTGCTCTACGATGTAATGAGGTGGTATAGTAACTTTTAGTTTTTATTACGGTACTCTAGTGTTATTGCGCCACATTTTGTTAGTATTAGTCTATTTTCGTCTTGGTCGCTTGGGGATAGGAAATAGAATATATAGCAACTTGTGCAGAATCACACAATTTGCCGAGACTTCGTAAAAGTTTGATATCACCTTAACTTAAGTTTGTGTTGATGAATCGCCGTTTACCATTATGGTTCCCGATTCGTGTGTGTGGACCGTTTAGGATAAACCTAGATGGTGACGTTGAACGAATTCAATTTGTTTGGTAAGCCGTTATTAGCCTCCTTGGCAGCTTTGTGATGCAATTTCATTCTGTTGTAGTTATTGAATTAACACCTCCGGATTATTCGGCGTGGAATTGGAAAAATTTTGTAGCAAATGTTTATGACTAACCGTATTAAAGCCTACACTAGGTCAATAAATACATTTGCTGAACACTGCAATGTCTAGACTTCGATAAATTTTAGACATGAGCTGTTTAATTGAATTTTCTGTTGATTGTCTTTACGAAAGCCGTGCTGATTTTTTGATAATTTGTGTTTCTCCAAAGTTTCCAGATTTAGTTAAATTAGAGATAAAGACAATATGATGATAATTGCTAGCAGTGTTTTTACTTCCCGTTTTATAAATAGGTACTATTGTAGTGTATTTGTACATCGGAAGGTTGCGGGTTCGATTCTCCTGGCCGTTTGCTCTGATTCAGGTTTTTAGGTCGTTTTCCTAAGTCAACAGAGTACCTTCTCTGAGGCGGTTGCCGAGGCAGTACTTCTCTACCTTTCCTGACCTCTCTTTCGTTCTCCATCCCTCTTTTCTCTCATCCATCTATAATTCTCATTCTTGGCTGTAGAGGGACGCAATGTCCCTTTAGCAGCCCGCCCCCAGTTGGAGGAATTGAAATAACCCTGAACCTGTCCGTTTTTGTATTTGTACACACTGCAATACAAATACAAAGTGTAAGACTATTAATACAAAAATGCACCGAATAGAATGTTCCTCTACATCTAGCTTTTATAAACTATAGGAAAGCTTTATACTCCATAGAGCACTGGAGTATTTTTGAGGCAATGGACGATGCAAGGCCAGATTCGAAGTACAGGGAATTAATAAGAAAAATATATAAAAAAGCATCTTTTCAAGTGAAGATAGGAAACAACTTCAAGACCAGACAAATACCAGACAACCGAGGGGTCCGACAAGGCAATCCCATTTCTCCAAAATTGTAAACGCTTGCACTGGAGAATATATTAAAAAAATTAAATTGGGATAAAAAAGGAGTTAACATCGACAGCCGTTATCTTTCGCGTCTGCGTTTTGCGGACGACATCATTTTGGTAAGTTCTGATATAAACGAAATACAAGATATGCTTAACGAACTGAAATTAATATCAGAAGAAGTAGGTTTGGAAATGAACCTCAACAAAACAAAGGTCATGACACTAGAAAACACACCAATTCAGATTGGAAACACAGTTATAGAAAGTGTCCAAGAATATATATATATATATATATATCTGGGCCATTTAATAAAACCTGGAAAACAAAATCAAACAGCCGAGATAAGTAGAATGATTAAAATAACTTAGGCGGCAATGGGAAAATTCGGAAGAACACTACGAAATGAGAATATCCCAATAAATCTTAAAACCAAAGTCTTTAATACCTGTATTTATCCTCCTGGTATTTATCTACGAAATGGACACAATGTCACTAACATCTAAATCAGTAAATAAACTCTGCACAACACAGAAAGCAATTGAAGGAGTAATGCTGGGCGTAAGCCTTAGAGATCGGATAAGAAACGAAGAAATAAGACGCAAGACAAAGGCGGAATATTGTCAAGCCATTTTTATATTTTACGAGTCTGCCTGTATATCGGGCCCGTTTCGGTCATATTTTATCATATAACACTTCAGCTTTTTGCATCAAACAAAAATTCAAACACGCACGTGGCTTTTGGTTTTATTTAAAGGCTAAGCGTACCGCGCTAATCTCTAGGCCGCTGTTTTGTGCAGCTGTTTGCCCCATCGCGCTTAAGAACGCTTGTTTTCAGCTTATTCAAAAACACAGTCAATGAGAGCAAGCAGGATAATTTTAACTAACGCAGTCTACCGATATAGCGTCTTGTCAAGCTGTTGCAAGCTGCGTTCTGATTGGATACATCTGCTGGCGTGACAGAGCGTCGCGCGTGAAGCTTGGCTTGGTGTCTGTTTTCGAGGATTCAGTCTTGGCCTGCGAGAGAGTACAGTCGAATAGCGTGTTTTGTGGGCGCCTTCGCGCTTCGGCGTGTGTCTGTGAACAGAATATCAAAAACGAAAACTTCATATAAGTATAAGTTTTGTGTACTATTTTTTCAAAAACGGCTCTAACAATTTTTTTCAAACTTTACATTTTTATAACATTTTTAATGTATATTGATGTGAGATAGGTGTTGTTTTTTTTCATTTTTTTTTAACTCCTATTTTAAATAGAACACCCGGTATATTATTATAGTTTTGAATTAAGCTTAGAAATTAGAGAAAATTTATCTCTTGCACTAACACTCTATTTTGTAAGGTTTCTGTAGAATTTGCAATTTTTGAAAATTTTTGACAAATGCTTAAAAATAAAAAATCAAATTTGTGGCTAATTATAAGATCACTATAAAAGAAAGTTGTGGATTTTATCCAATATTTTTATTTTTTTTCCCTTGGTTTTATTTTCACGTAAATTGTTTTCAGGTTTTTTGTTAATGTATTCTTATTTAAGGTACCCTCAAAAGTTTATTTCTCTCCCATTATTAACGCAATAAAGAAATGAATACACTAAAAAGGAATAAGCTAAAATTTATCCTGCGTGATATAGCTTGGTAATCGAAGTCGATGTCTCAACAAATTTTTAGAAATAAAAATTCGCTTGTCTATTATTTATCATCTAGTTTTGAAAAAATCGTTAAATTCAACAATTGTGTCAACTGAGGTATAACAACTGTGTACAAAAATTGAAAGTCACTTAAAACTGAAAAAATCGTTAAATTCAACAATTGTGTCAACTGAGGTATAACAACTGTGTACAAAAATTGAAAGTCACTTAAAACTGAAAGTGCTATATTAAATTTGTTTCAACCTGCTTATCGAATATGGATTAAAAAGTATGGAGACGTTATATTCCCTTACAATATTCTATAGAAATCGTTAAAGTAACGTAAGCTATCTTTACAGCGAAGCAAGTGAAAATGGCTTACTCCGATGCTCAGAAATAATAGAATTGGTTTCACCATGTCAAACTTCCGATTTTAGTATACTTTAACTACTCGTCTTCGTGTGACGGAACTAATGGAACATCTAATATCAAACACTTAGAATTAAAAATATGCAGGAAATAAGCTGAAAAGAATAATAATCTTCTCTGGTTACTTTATTTATAATCATTAAAACTTTTTTGTGGCATGGTTACTTATTGTATGTTTAACATCATCCTCTCAGGCAGGCCTCGGTCCCTTTTGATAAGCTAAGTACCTACCTATTCACTAATCTTCTAGAAAATAATTTAAAAAATTGGGCTTTACATGGAACTTCCCCCACAAGTGGCAGTTTTGAAAATATCCAATGAATTTTTTAAGCTGTTTGTGCTGTCTATGTCAGATCCAAAATATGCCCTTTTTCATTAAGGGTAACAACCTGAGCTATGTGCAAAATATTACTTTAATTTAATCACTACTCGATTCAAAGCAAATATTGGCCAAATTTTATTATTTTAAGGTGCTCACCCTGTATATATTTGACAGACATTTTCTTGGTTTCGAGCCAGGTAGACATAATCCGCATGCAAAATATAGTCTTCCTACAACAAATACTTTTTGAGCTATACCGCCAACAGACGGACAGACAGGCAGACGGAATTGAGAAAACCTCTTTTTCGTCATCTAGGAACCCCGAAGCGTAAATATCTGAAGAAATCTCGGAAGGTAATCCCACTGGGTAATGACCTATCAATCACCATTGCATCGATTGGAAGGAGGGATTTACTCCAGCATACATGTTTCCTGCAATTTTGCGGCGTTTTCTGCAGGGTGTCGACGAAGTACCGTATGATCGAAAACTTTCAACGTCTAGAGGGCTGTGGATTTTTTTAAAATTAAATTTATGGCAAAGCTACTAAATAGTATGACCTATACAATTTTTACAGTTAAACTTAACTTTTACAGGATGTTTGATGCCGAGCACTAGGTGGTGCTGTGTATGAAAAATGCAAAAAATCATTTTGAATAGCTGTAGTTGTTTTTGTTACTAACATTTTTATGTATTCAACAAGAATGTTTGTATTTGTTGAAATGACAAGCATGACGTAACCTTAAACTGACAGATATAAAATTCCAATGTGACTTTTACTACCACGACTGCCAACAAAATTTTTTGACAAAATAATTCCACAGCCCTCTAGACGTTGAAAGTTTTCGCTCATACTGTATATGTTAAAAGTCGAGAACAAGCAAATTTTCTACGTCGCTATACCACCATTCCCATTGTCGAAGTTGAAGAACACCCAACCCTCACCCCATCACAACTCTCATGCTTATTTCATTCAAACCCGATTTGTTATTGTGCTTTGTCTAATATTTATCACATATATTATCACTATGTAATGGAATATTAAAACCACATTTACATTATATTATGTTTTTTTTAATTTGCGTACAAATACAGTGCTACTTATCGTCATTACATGAAGTACAAAGCTACGTACTGCAATTTTTAGCTTCGAAACTATGCCACTGTTGCACAATTAAATTCAGCTTAGGTTATACAAAACAAGTACCGTTGATACTCGTAGTTATTATAGATCAAAATACGGGGGGTTTACCAATTGAGGTTTCCATATACTACAGTGCCTTTATATAAAGGCCTTTATATAAAGGCACTGCACCATATACATGCAAAAAGATTCCAAGTGCCAATATTTTGCAACTATAATAGAAAATGGATGGCATCAAAAATTATACCCAGATGATATCTTAAGCATTGTGAGCAAGAGCCCTATGTAAATAACAGATGTAGGATAGTATAAAAAAAACGAGAATGTTAAACACCTTTAACTTATCTAACTCTACGTCAAGAATTAGTGGCTACTATTACACGAAAAAATATTTTTTCTAAATATTGAAATTGAGTTTAATTGTTCTGATTTATCAGTTATTTGGATATTGGAATGTATTTTAAGAGCACGTGTAGGTGAAAATACAGCGACTACGTTGTAAAAATTTAATTCCAAAACCACTTATTTGAGGTAATATATTTGGACTAGTTTAATATTAATTTTTTTGTGCCATTTAATAGGAAAAATAGTTAACAATCTACTTATTAATATTGAATAAAAACTCTTCATTATCCTGTACTCGTATACATGGCTTGAACTAGGGTGAATAAGTTATACGCAGTGTTAATAATCTAAAAATAGAAGAATAGCAAGTAACCTTGATTTAACAGTTATTCAATGGTTAACAATTCGATAAACTTACACTCCTAAAATTTTCCAAATTTAAAATGTACATTCCACCTGCCGTTAGCTTTCCCGTCTTATTGGCTCTTTGTATTACCAACACGAGGGCTCTCCTCAATTTGGGTTGCGTTTTAATCCACCATTCTGACTCGTAAACTCCCATCGCTATTGATTCAGTCTGAAAAGTGATGTTGTTAAATCCACGTTTTCTCGCACTATGCAAAAAATGCAAAAACTGAAATGTCTATCAGTTCAAATTACCTCAAACATTAGATAAGATCCTGCTAGACAATAAATAAATAGCTGCACTAACCCAATGCACAAATATCCCATATCCTTAAAAAGGGTAAGTCCATTTGGGGGAAATCTAGAATAGTAAAATATTGATATAAATATTTATGTATTTAACTAGTTCGAGCAGAACGGGCTCCAACGCAGAAACATTGCTCGAGACTCTCATAACAGAGCACTTCAAAAAACACAAAATTCAATTTTTCAAAAGAAAAAAATATATTGATATAACCCCCGCTTATTAAAAAAATGATTTTGTTTGATTGCAAGAACAGGTAGCCTTGCATCTACAATTTATCTTGGTACATGCCTTTGTATGAAAATTAATTATTATGGGCACACGTAACAAGTTTAATTACAAAAATGCTTATGATAATTGTACAAAAACCTTCTAAACGCAAAAGTTATTTACTATAAAAGTGTGTGTGTGTGTGGGTGTGCCTACATAACTCGTGCTACGCACTTGTTATTGTAACTTACACACACGTATATTAATGATGCGTTATCACACATATATTGTACAAAACTTTATCTATAACTGCCCAAAATGAGAAAAGTACATTAAGAAAAATGTAAAATCTGTAGGCAAATGTCATTACGATATTTATTTGGCACTATTTCTGTTAGGTAATGAGATTTCAGTGAAAATAGCCCAATATCAGTTAAAATTTCTTAACACAAAGTACAAAGCTAAAAATTGGTAAATATATAAATTTGGGTACGCTGATTCTGAATATCTAGTCTTCCAGGCTGTGCGGGATGGGGGGTTTGCGCAAACAAACAAAAGGCGCAGGTCCAAATCCCGAAAAGCTGGCCAAAACCTCAGAAGAACTTAGACTCCAGCAAAAATTAGTATAAAGGGGGATTTTAGGTTGCTGATTACAAATATAAAATCAAAATTACTGTAAACAAAATGGCGGATTCAATATGGCAGCCACATGTAAAAAATGATCACGCCTTGACAAAAATAGGAATACTGGGGTTTTAGAAGCCGCTGATTACAAATTCGAAAGCAAAGTAATGTAAATAAAGTGGTGGATCATCTATTTGTCGATGATTTTCCATCACAAGACTTCGATTATGCTTTTGTTCTACTTTTTGTTGGGCATGAATTTAGTTTTGCTTACCTTTTTCCTAGATCTTATTGGAAGCAACTCTACCATTTCTTGTAATCCTTCTATACTTTCACAGAATGAATACCTTCTTCAGTACTTAAACTAAAAAATACTTTGGAGTTGCCAGAGTCCAGATGAACAAGCAAGAAATTAAATAGATTATATTATATCTAATATTAAAAATATAGTTATAAACACAAATATAATTAATACAGCGAATCTAGGTAGCGGTCATCGTTTGGTACGAGCGAAGGTGTATATGAACATTGTACAAGGACAAAGAAAACTAGCAACAAATTGACTTAGAATAGCTGACAATGAAAATTACTGAATACCAGAAAAAAACTTCAAAAGACACTTTCCATGATTGCAATGCAGACAGTACGTGGCATAATAAAAACATTTCAAATGATAGCAACAAGACAGTCACATCGCAAGAAAGAAAAACTAATTATAGACACTTTTTGTTTTGTTATACGTGGCTGTAATAAGCGCCCAACCTTGGCATTATTTAATATTCAGCAGTCTTCCTTTGACGTGCGTTCATTTTCAACATGCTTTTGTTGGTATCCGTATAGAGAAATGCATGTTATACCTGCCTGGGTGGGTGTGTCATGTATTTCTCGACACTGATCGAGCGCACTTCGCCTTCGCTCGGACCTGTCTTCCCGGATTGTTTCATAATGCAACGATAAGCAAGTACTTAAGGCAGCTTTATTTAGCCGAGCGGACAATGCGTCTGACTAGCAATCAGATTTTGTTCTTAATTTTAAAATAAAATTTTTCTCACAAAACTAACTTTATATAATTATTTTGAAGATGGTGCCTACATCCCACCTCGCAAGTGCTGCAACTCTACAGAGTCTTATTTAGTAGGTTATAAACTACATTTACACCAATGTTTAGCTTTATACTATACTTTGCTTTTAGGTCAGTTAGGCTAAATGCTCTGAACTAAGAATAGTGAAGAGACGATAGTGGTCTACGAGGGGAAAATTATTTTGGCAATGACTACGTGTAAATGACAAAAGCTGAGCTACAGTCTCAACAGCTTCGTTGGAATCGGAACTCCTGTATGAAGAAAAATGGGGACAAAATGTCCCATAAAAAGTATAAGATTTTAAATACAACATTCTTAAAAGGAACCTAAAGACTATCGAATAGTTTTTAACGATAAACTTCCACCTTTAAAAAGAAGGCACTATCAATTTTGAAAAATTATTTTCCAATAAATAAATAAAGACATTTTTAACTTCTTGGAATCATTTTCAGATAATAAAATTAATTTTGTTATCAATAACTAATTACATATTTTTTTAAAGAGTATTTTCCACTTTATTTATATTGATTGATACAAATTATCAAAGGTAAAGTCTAACATTGCCAGAAAGATGTTTAATGTTGTTAGTTCAATATTTGTTTAGTTACCTAAAGTGGATTTAAGGTTTGAAAATTCTTACCCATCTGCAATAATACTTAGCAGTTCAGCACATATCAAGATCAAACTCGATAAAAACTGATTCAAGAGCAATATGGAATAGATGTCTTCCAAGCTTTTAATGCACCTGAAAAATAGATAAATACAGAACAGCCGTCGTGTCATGTAAAGTATCTAACCTGAGAATTATATTGTGATGATCTACCAAGCGATAAATTTCTATTAAACATTTTTCTTCATCCTCCTCAATGTATGTGCGCACCGTTATGTTTGAGAATTTTTGCTTTATAACTTTTGATTCCCATATGAGATGTAGAATGGACGACATAAAGAGCAAGTCGAAGCCAACCAAACCAACGAATTCATACGACAGACACAACGTTTGTAATAAGTACCCTATATCGTAATCGGGCGATTTCTGTCGATCGATGGGATGATATGTAGTAAATGGTAGCGATTTAAAATTTAATAAATATGGTATCAGGAAATACGTGAATAACAGTATTACAGTGGTAGATAGTATTACTTTTAAATATTTCTTTGCCGAGGCATAAATATATTCTATTTTGTGCTGTAACAACTCTCCATGAGTGTTTGGTTCAGGAAGTTGGTCGATATTGTGCAGGAGTTTTTGCAGTTTATCACTGTTGGCAACCATTATGTATACTTTAAGCCCCACCTATAAATAAAAGTGATCTAAATCACGATTTGCAAATTGTAGGAATTACTTGATAAATAGCTGCTAATAGGGCTACTCCGTCCATGGAATGCAACCCTCTCCAGTTAAATACCATTTCTGCAGCAACCTCTGTAGAGAAAGTAACACATACTATCATAGAGAAGGCGGCTCTAAATAGATTCCAGGCAGACTGATTCATAGGATTTAAACCACACACATTCAGAAGAAGTAAGGATTCCTTTATTAGTGGTTTTGATGCCATTGTTTCTATGGGAAATACAATTCCTACTGAAATAATACGTATATTATGGTGGGATAAACAAGAAGAAAATGTGCGTATGTACAGGGTCCGCCAATTGGTATCACCTATTTTTAGTAGGCTGTTACGGAAACAATATTTTGTTATTGACAATTCTATTGTCAGATTTGTGTGCGTTAATTTATGTAGTTTAATAGATCGTGGATAAGTTTCCAATTAATCAACGCGTATACATGGTTAAAAGCTTTATACGAAGTCAATCAGTTGTGAACACAGTTGATTTCCAGGTTTGGTGACATAACATGGCCATTCAATTCCCCGATTTGACGGCTCCTGATTTTTTTTTGTGGGGATATTTGAAGCAAAAGGTCTACGAGAGGCGTCCCCAAACTAAAAAAGACCTTAAAATGCGTATTTCAGAAGAAAGAGAGAATATTGGACCAAAATTCTTGAGATAAGTGATGCAAAACTTTAGTCAAAGATTGCAGTACTGCATCGAGGCTCAGGGAAGCCATTTAAATGAAATAATTTTTAGAAACTTAAATTGAGCATAATAAAGTGGATATTCATGTCAAATTTGTTTCAATCCATTACATTTTATCCTTAGGACAGGTCTTGGAAAATAGGTAATACCAGTTGCCGGACCCTGTATATCATAAATAACAAGAGATCAATAAAAAAACCAATTAGGGTAGGCTGTGATATGTGTTACACGTTTGGCAGTACTGAAGTGTATTATTTGTCTATGTCAAATTCAAGATTTGCAGGTTAAGTTTTACGTCAGTCTGTGTCGAACAACAAACAAAACCTAACCTACTAATCACGAATTTGACATAGAGTGACAATACACTTCAGTACTGCCAAACGTATAACACATATCATAGCCTACCCTAATTCGTTTTTTATTGATCTCTTGTTATAATATAAAATTAAATTAATACAGTGCTAAACTAATATATGGCAAGGATTTTGTGAAAATAATAATAATAATATAATAATAATCTGTTGTAAATACTAACCAAATCTGACTCAACATCCGTTTCACTACAAACACAGAAAGCTTTGGTTAAAGTCATCATCGTCACCAGTGCAGGTAGCTCGGGTGCCAGATTTTCCTGAAATATTATTTTGTTACTAAAGAATTAAACACGGGCTATTATATTTATTATAAAACGAAATCATTTTTACCAACTTGTAACAGTATTATGCAAAAATTTTGATTGTTCAAGAAATACTTCCGTTACGGTATACGTATGAACAAAGCTCTAATCTTTTTATTTCATCCTTCTACATAGCTTTAATCTGTTGTCTAACAAAATGTATCATTTAGTCGGTTATAATAAAACCAAATAATAATCTATAATCAATATATGAAACGTATCTTTTGAGTACTTAGTAAACTATTTATAGCATCCTTAAAAGTAAATTGTAGTAGTTATGTTTACCGATAAACTGAACTGCCTAAATGTCATTTATAAAGTAATTAACATTTCATTAGAACACAATCGTAGACAAGACTCAGTCCCATTTTTGGTGATTATCAAACAGCGATGTTTTACAACTGCCCAACTTATAGTTACTTTTATTATTTTTTTAGCATATGTGAAACAACAATTTGCGTTTAATACATTTATTTACATGAACTTAATTGATGATTTCAAACTAACAATTTACACTAAATGCCTGTAGCGAAACACAAACTATGTATGCATATTTCCTAATTAATTTATTTTCACTACAGTGCATATATCGTTGCGAATGAAATATCCAAGATGAAAGTAAAATTCCGGTAAATGTTCCACTAGAAATAGTGCCCTGTATTATTCCGGCAATAATGATGATAAGTATCGTCAATACAGGGGTAGGGATAATACTAAGTAAAGAAATCGATAACTCTATGACTAATGGCTGTTCACTAATGGATCGTGTGTTACTAATTCAGTTAGGAAAGCAAAGAAACTATAAAATAGATATACAAAACTTAAAGATATCACTATAGAGTGTTACAGGAATAAGTGCGTACAGCTATTTTAATGACAACTTTTTCCCATTTTTTTGGACTTAAAAGACGTTTTTCGAAAATGTGGTACTTTTATAAAAAATTTATTCCATTTGGTGTGTTCTATAACCAGTTAAAATTAAAGCACCGATTTCTTTAACACCCTCTATTAAAGATGAAGTAACCGTGCACTTAAAACAATAATTTACTAGCATCAAATACAGCACGAACCAAGATGAAGACACTAAAATAAACTGAGAAAAGTAAACGAAGCTATCATAGATACTCAAAATTAAGTGCAAGCGAAAAATGGGCGATAGGAGAAATATTGAAATTGAAGCAAAAAAGTGAGGATTTAAAAACAGATATAAAGAGCAATGTTAAGAAACAAAGAAACGAATTAGAAAGAAAAAAGTGAAGCAATGAAAGAATGGATGCTACACGAATGTGAAGCAACAAGGGAGGCTGCGAAGATGACATAAAATGTGGCTTAGAGACCCCTAGAATTGTTACCAAACTTAACAATAGTTGGAGAGACACAAAAGTACGAAAATTTGATTGCTTAATGCACTTATTTTTCCAATCGCAATGTATGTGACAGAGCCTTGGACTGTGAGACTATCAGACACAAAAAAATAGGTGCCTTCTAGATGAGGGCCTACCGTCGACTGCTCAGGATTCCATAGACTGCGTACTGTACCAACGAGTTAAATAAAAAGTACGTCTGGTAAAAAGGGCCAATCAGTCATGATGCTTTGGGCACCGTAGTTAGAAGAAGAGACTCGATGCAATTACTGATAGTAGAGGGCAAAGTCGACGAATAAATACCCAAAAGTTGATCCCTCAATCGCTGGGTGGTTCCAATCAAAGCACTAATAGAGGAAGGTTTAGGAGAAGAACACAGATGGCTCAAAACTGACAAACTTGGCGATGCCTGGCCGGTGCCAAAAAAATAATAATTCCAGCGAATTCAAAGCCCCATTAGTATAGTGCCCGTATTTTCAAAAGTTTTAGAAAAAATAATTAATGAGTTACAAATTAGGACTTATTTAGAACAACTAAATATAATCCCCAATACTCAGTCCGGATTTAGGCCGGGATATAGTTGTAGTTCGGCTCTTCTTGACATCAGGGATGATATAATTTCAGAAACTGACAATAGTAAAGTAACCCTTCTTGTGTTACTTGATTATAGTAAGGAGTTTGACACTCTAAATCATGAAACACTAGTTGCAATTTCTAAGTATATTGGATTTGAAACTACCCCTGTTAATCTATTTAAAAATTAATTAAGTAATAGGAAGCAAGTCGTTAAAATTTACCAATCCACTTCTGGTGGTCCGGGGCTGAGATCGGGAGTCCCGCAGGGCTCTACATTGGGACCGCTACTGTATACTATTTACACATCAAACTTCTCCAAATACTTGCAGTTCTGTTTATCTCATCAATATGCCGATGACACGCAAATATATATGTATTTTCAAGCAGATGATGTAGTGTTAGCTTGTTAGAAAATTAATAAAGATTTAAGCAATACGGCAGAGGTCTCGAAAAATCATTCATTAGGTATTAATGCTTATTTTATATGGACCAACTCGGTTAAAAAGGTGTGAGGGTACCGAGTGTATCTATTTCAGTTGGCATTCAACCTGTTGTTCTTTCTGATGTTGTAAACAATTTAGGTATACAATTGATAATAATTTAAAATTTTCTGATTTTAAAAAAGGCCTACGGTACACTTGAAACTTTGTACCCGTATCGACATTATCTCTCAATTAAGACTAAAATTAATTTGTGTGAATCTCTTGTTTTTTCTAATCTCATGTATTGTTTAGGTGCTATGGATAAACAGAGATTACAACAGATTCAGAGATCATGTCTACGTTTTATTTATGGGGTAAGAATAGATATTTATGCATTAAGGGAGATATGAATATGTTTTTTTCCCTGAGGCTCTGGCCCGAGGTCTGTAAGTCAACCGAAGGTAAACAACATGAATATCTCCCGTGGTGCATACAATATTTTATCTACTAGCATATTCGTAAAAATAGTATGAAATTTCAAAATGTCATAATGACATTTAAAATTAGAATATGTAAGTAACATCAAGGATTGCCTCATTGTATGGTTGCTAAGACGCTAATTGTAGTTGCATTGTTACCATGAGTTTGAGGGAAAAATAATTTGACAAGTCCCATGGGAGTTATGAGTAGCTTTTCATATTTTGTTTCTATGACGAAAATGTGCAATATTATGTTGCTAGTAGATAAAATATGATTCTGTATCGCACAAATTTAAAGACACAGGTTGGCTGACCACATATAGCAGACGGTTATTGCATACAGCTTATATGTTTGTCAATATAATAACTAGTAAGTGTACTTGTACGAAAAAAGTTGGTTTTAGGTTTGATTACATGGTGTTAATCTACGGCCAACATCAGTAATCAGCATTCCAAAACACAAAACAGAGAGATACAAATCATCATTTAGCTATAAAATTGCTGATATCCTCAATAAATTAAAACCTGAATTTAGATCCAAAAGATCCATTACATTAAAAAAAGACTACAAAAAACATATACTGTCTCTACAGATGTAAAGTGTAAGATGTTAATCCCGACTCATGTTCCTCCTCCATACCTACTTCTTTATTATTAATTTATCAATTTTATTATTCTTTACTACTTGTTTATTAATTATAATTCATGCCAATTAATTAATGGTTTTTCAAATTTTGCTAGATATCAAGCGCATTTTTCCTTTTTTTTGTCAAGGTTAGGTTTAAAAACAGCGATGCTAAATCTAGCCTTGTAAATTCGTATTTAAAAATAAAAGACTTGATTATTATTATTATTATATGTATCATGAACACATTTTCAACAAGATATCACCAATTTATTTTGAGAGTTATGGACAGAGGAGAGTGCACAAGCGTAGTTCTATTCTGAAAGCGTAGTGGTTTCTGTCCAACTGAGTATGGATAGAACGTAGAAAATAGGTAATTATTATTCCGCTGCTACTGAGATGATTGGGGTTTCATAATCCAGAAGGGAACGACCTCGGCGTAGGGGTGCAGTTGAGTACTTACTTTGCCTCCACTTATTAATATTTAATTCGCAAATAAAAAACCTGCATGCAATTGTGCAGGGTACAAGTAAACAATAATGTATATTAAATACACAATAAAATAATTCAAATTCAATTTATTATTATCTGAAAAAAATGGCCCTAAGATGACTTTACGGTTATAAACTGTAATTTATTAAACCTACTAGACTGGTCAAAATCCAACTTGTATATTGACAATATCGAAGGCTCCCTTGAAAGGGAAAAGCTCAAAACTGGTGTCCGTGAAGCGAACACGCGAATAATACACATATATAACAATAACTTTCAATTTATTTCTAATATAAATGTTGGGCTGTAGCTACTCGAGGAAAATGTATAAACATATCGAAACCATAAGCTTTGTAGAAGCTATTTAGAAACGACAATAGTTATAACTTCTAACTTAATAATTAATAGTTAAACTATACACTAAAGTAAATAGGTACCTATTAGAAGAGTATGGTTAAATTGGGTTTCTATGTTAAGACTGTGCGTATCAGTTTATTGATAAATACGTAACTATTACTTCTTATTTGTATTTGGAACGTAGCTATTATAGAAATATAAATTTTATGTGAACACATCATCTGTTTTATGGAAGACGTTGTTTTTTATGATGTAATAGCATGTGTCCAGGAATTGATTTTTTATTAATAATTAACTGTTTTGTAGTGTATGTCACCCACATAGATCTACGAAGATTGTTATTCGGGCTGCAATTTGGAGTTTTAGGAATATCGTATGTGATATGGTACTTTAGAACTTTTTGTGGGAAACATTAATATATTGATGTGAAATAAACAATCGGTTTTTGAAACTCAAAAATATCTAACAATTCTGGAACAAGAAATTTGCGATCTAGTCATACTGATCATAATAACGTGAGTTATTTGCAAACTATAACAATATTTTTTCTAACGTTATAAACACTGGACTTTGTATAAGCAATTCTTAAACGCATATAATATAGTGCCAAGGATCTTATTTTCTTTAAGATCACTTTTTTGGTAGCAGTTTTTTAAAAGAATGTAAAATATGTATCAAGTATAGTTTAGGGCCTAGCGGAGCTTTTTTTCGGAAATGCTAGATTTAAAAATAAGCTCAGTTAAAGTGTGTTTGTATAAAATTCGAGTTGCTTGTAAATAATTTATTTCTTTAATTTTAAATTTGTTAACCTAAAATAAATCCTTTCATCAATCTATCATTATCTTAACCTGCAGTATAGGATCTTATAATTCCATAAACATAACCTACTAGGGAAAGGGACTTTTTTGCAGTTTTCGATCTGTTACTACTAACGCTATAATTCTGAAATTCTAAACATAATAGACGCACTTGACCCATCGACGTTACAGCTTCATAAGCCTCTCACAGAAGTACACACTTGGACCGTCTAACCATAAAGCCACATCAGTTTTCAAGCTGTCACTATCCATGAAATGTGTTCCACGGAAGGGAGCTTCCAATTTCCCGCATAGAAGGAAAACGGAGAGTGCGAGATTCGGCAAAAAGGCTGGATGTGGTAGGATTTCGAAGCTTTTGTGCGACGATGCATTGTCTTCCTGTGAGATCACTCATTTTCCCAGTCATTCACGTAATTTAGTCAGAAGGTCACAGTAAAATACGCGGCGTTGATGGTACGATTATTTTCAAGAAAGTCGATATACAAGACACCGCGAGAATCCCAGAAAACCGAAAGCATCACTTTTTCTGCAGACTGTTTTGTTCTGAAGTTTTTGGAGGCAGAGAGTTGGAATGCCGTCGCTCCATGCTGGCTTGTTTGGTGACGAATCATAGTGGATGACCCAACTTTCGTTCATAGTGATGATTTCTTAAAAAAATGGTCAGAATCTGTAGCAGTACTGGCCAAAAACTTATGACAAATGTTCACTCGATCTTGTTTGTGTAAGGGTGTCGAGCATTGAGCTGAGACCCTATTCATATGCAAAATTTAATGAAATAATAATCTAACTGATTTATTGTTAGACTTGGCTACCATTTTAATAGTAATTCGCCTGTCTTCCATTACTAACTTTTCTAGTTTGATCACAATTTCAGAGTTTTGTTTCGTTGCAAATCTTCTACTTCTTGCATCGTCTTTAGGGTTCTCTCTGCCATTCTTAAACTCATATGCTCGTTGATGGTCGGTGGATCCTAATGAGAAAGAAGTCCCTTATAAAATCTAAAGTTTTATATGACTCGGACAAAACTTTTTCAACTGACTTACGACACGATACAGCATGACAGATAACAAGATATTGCTTTTCCAAGAAAACAAGGCAGAGAGCGGAAAATATTTTTCTTCCCTTTTATTTTAAGTGTTAATAACGTTAAGACAAAATGTTACAAATTAAACACTCTGCAACCAACATAACATAGCAAACAGAATACCATATTTCGGAAGAGATGTAAACTCGTGGTTCCAATGCTGCTGCGACGTATAGCATCCCTTGGAACACCTTAGTCTCGGCAACATTTTAATAGGAGTTTGACCACATATAACAGCCGGTGTCTACATGGCATTCCGCACGCATAACCCTTATCCATAACAAGTAGCAACAACAACAGGTAGAAACGACCAACAATAATTTAACATATTTTCACAACCTATCAAATAAACCCTTATATTCAAGTATTACCAAAAATGGAATTTACATAACCTACAAGCAATCAATACAGAATTTTACATACTGTCGATGATATAGAACTCAAGGACTACATTTACTCAGATGATTTCGGAGGCTTTCATGGCCATTGTCATTAAGTAACAACTTCCGGGATTGGACCGTGTCATTATTGAGGTCGAAGAACTCAACGTTTCGCCCACTTTCGTAAGGGGCTTCATCAGAAGGAAAAGCAAAAGAGCAGTGTTTTACACGTTGAGTTACACTGCTCTTTTGCCTTTCCTCCTGATGAAGTCCATTACAAAAGTGGGCGAAAAGTCGAGTCCTTTAACCTCAATAATGACACGGTCCAATCCCGGAAGTCGTTTGCTACTTACATTTAATCAACTGGGAAAATTGTTAACCAAGTTCAAAACAATTCCACTAAGTAATAGCTAATCATAAGTTTGTTACTAACAATGGGAAGAGATCACCATAAAGCGCCAAATCACTCTAACTAGAAAAATCTTGCTTATCACCGTATCCTCAACCAGACGAAATAAAGATATTGAAATTTCGCTCAGAGACTAAGGACAAACAGCAGATATTTTTCAAGTTTATATTGTTTACTTGGTAGACTATGGTAATTAAGTATAAATGTTATATTTTAATTTCTATTTCTAAATGTCCCGTATATAACATTTAATGGGGGAAATTAAAAAGTGTCTAATATTAATAACGTTTCCTGATATTCTCAATATAACTAAGACAACGGACTTGGTTCAGTTTTATGTTGTTTGCAGAATAGACGCTTGTATTTATTATTGATTTAAGTAGCAATGCTACAGTTTACTTTCTACTACTCCAAATATCGCGTTTACAATAAATAAAAGAAGAAATTAAATAGTTCCTAATACTGATAGCATTTCATTTTATGTTGACTTTAGATGGCTATATTTAGGTACACACGTTAAATTTTAATTTCTATTACTCGTACTTTACCCGACCCATTTATAACATTTGAAAAATGTAATTACTGAGTGGCTAATATTGATTGCATTTCTTGATATTTCCAATATAACACTGATGACGAACATGTTTCAATATTATGTTGTTGACTTTATATGGCTCTACGTAAATACAAACGTTGAATTTCAATTTCTAGTACTTTACGTGTCCCGTTTATAGCATTTAAAAGACGTTTAATAGTGCTTAATATTGATGGCAGTCCACAGTGTTTTCCATAACACTAAGATAACGGACATGTTTCAGTTTTAAGTTGTAGGCTTGATAGACGATTGTATTTCGGTAGAAACGTTAAATTTAGTGGAAGTGTCTCGCATATAACATGTAATGGAAGCAGGGGCGTCGCTAAACACCTATGATTGGGGGGGGGGGGGGGGGGGGGAATTGTCATGTAAAGTCCAACTTATAATTTGAAAAAAAACAGCTTTTTTATAAGCACAGTTTTATTTGTATATTGTATATAGGTACTATTATAGGTACATACATATATAATACCTTCATTATTTAATTAGCGAGGAACAAAAACAGTACATATACAAAACTAAAAGTGAAAAATAATATATTTTATATATAAATATGTATATTATTATTATTATTATATTTGGCAATACATTCTTCATAGAATTGATGCCGCTCCTTGGAGCCCTTCTGACTTTATTAGTGGGGTGGTTCGTCACTCCTCTCCTCAAATATGTATATAGATATCAAATTACCTATTAATCAATTCAATCGAATTTTTCTGTTTTTCAATTTGCTCCGGGGGGCATTTTGATTTTTTTGTCCATTTTTTATATTACTTACTTTCACGTGCCACTATCATAAAAAACAACCAACTCAACCGAAGACAACGAATAACAAAACAATGTATAGAGATAATAAAAACCCTATAAGAAAACGTTTTATCAAACCCTTTCGACTTGTGATGCTTGAGAGCCAAACTTGCAACTAGTCGCTTCCGCAGTTAACAATTAACTAGTTGCGACACTTGCGTACGGTACAGCATCGGCACGCGGTTGCGCATAGGCGGGATTTAAATTTTTCGCGATAATTCGCATGGCAGTGAGCAGTGACCAGATATTATTTTTACTACTAGTGGTTTTAAATTTATCTGAATGTCGGAAAAATTCATTCATTTATTTCAAAAGAAATATTACGAAAGATAAACCGAATTTTATATACTTAATATGGAAATATCCAACTGATATTATTTTCGTTGACTGGACAACCAACTAGCCAACTCCGCTAACTATTCGGGGGGGCGTCGCCCCCCCCCCCTGCCCCCCCTTTAGAGACGCCCCTGAATGGAAGAAATTAAAGAATGCCTAATATTGACTGCATTTCTTGATATTGTTAATGTAACGTTGATGACGGACATGTTTCAGTTTTATGTTTGTTTTTTGTACGATTAACTTGATAAGAGGCTTCCACGAATGGGGCCCCCAGTTAATCCGCTGCGAATACCGGTTCAATGGGATTGCCGGGAACTGCCACTTAATAACCCTTGACTTGGGTTCAGTTAGTTGTTGGAGTGAAACAAGACTTAACAAACACGAGTATATTGAGTAACAATGATTACAAACGTCACTGATGGACCGATGGTTTTTTACAATAGCTTCAACTGTTGTGATACGCTTGGATTGGCCACGCGAAAATATGGAATTGCGCGTAACCGTCACACTTTACTGTACACACAAGTTGGAATCCGGACCAACTACCAACTCCAACAAATAAGAACATCATTTTTTACACTGATGGATCTAAGTTTGAAGGGGGTACAGGTTCCAGTGTGTACAGTACCAATCCTAGAACCAACGAAAAAGTTAGTCTAGGAAAATTTTGTAACATCTTTCAGGCTGAAGTACACGCTATTAACGTATGCGTGAACATCAGCATAGAAAAGAAGCTGCTCAATCGAGACATACACATTCTCTCAGACAGTCAGGCAGCACTGAAAGCGCTAAACGCTTTCAGTACTTCATCGAGACTGGTCAAGGAATGCAAATCCAAACTTCAAACCTTAAGCCAGGGAAATACAGTAAAATTATGCTGGATCCCAGGTCACCAAGGTATTGAAGGAAACGAAAAGGCGGACAAGCTCGCAAAAGAAGCAGCCCGTAATGCAATGACCGGTCCAGAACCTGGTCTAAGCATTCAGAAAAACCAAGCCCGCTCAGCCATTAATGAATGGGTCAATACCGCACACCAACTAAGGTGGAGAAACTACAATCAAGCAACACACTGCAAAAGATTGCTAAAAACTCCGAATCCACATACCACCAAAACCCTGTTGAGACTGAACAGAACTCGAATCAAGCAAGTAGTCAGTCTACTAACAGGCACTGGAGCATTCAGAGAATTTATGCACAGGATCAATATCTATAGAGATGAACCTGTTTGCAGACTATGCCAAGAGGATGATGACACAGCCTATCATATCCTCTTTGAATGCCCAGCATTAGAGCGTAAAAGACACCAACTTGATTGGAGCCTTAACTCTATTGACAACCGCCAGCTAGTAGGCGACATTGCAAGTCTAGTAAAAGATACGGATGTCGGCTTGCTAACTTGAAAACTCCCGACAGTACAAAAAGCCCAAAGGGCTGACGTGCGCATGCCAGCAAAAGGCAGTCGTGAAACCTAATCTAATCTAATCTAATCTAACCGTCACACAAAACAACCTGGTAACGTCTTTACCAGGGAGTTAGACCGAACCGCAAACCAGCACAAAGCATAGCTGAACTTGCTTACTCGAAACTCTGAATCTAACTAACGCTGAATTTACAACGAGCCGAACTCGCAAATTCATCAAGGAGGGGAAAGCTCAAACACTATTGGCTGAGGCGATCCTGCGTAGCCAATCGGAGCGTCGCACGTAGGAATAAATACTTATTCTAAGAATCTTAATGCTAAGCTCTCTCAATGAGGCAATTGAACGAAATCCATAAACCCATGATTCCCAAATATGCTAAGTCGGCTTAAGTTCTATTAGAAAATGTATCCATCCGCTTAAAAGCCATTAAGGGAAGCTTACAAATTCCTTTCCAATATTAACAGAGGCAAACAAATACGGCAAGATGCAAATTTGACTTTACCACGACCTTTGAATGAGATAGAACAGTTATGACTTGAATTACATGATTAATTACAATCAAAAAGGTTTTGATGCACGCATCTGTGTGAATCAAACAATGTTGTTGAGCTTAGTTGTCTCTATTTAGGTACAAACGCTAAATTTCTATCACATCCTGTTTATAACATTTAAAAGATGTAATTAAAGAGTGCCTAACATGTTTGAATTTTATGTTTGCTTGATGCACGATTATATGTATTTATCGTTAAACTTTAATTTCTGCTATCCCAAATATCCCATTTATAGTAATTAAGAGAAGAGATTAAAGAATTCCCAATATGGATATTGTATTCCCAATACAACATTGACGACGAACATGTTTCAATTTTATGTTATTGATTTTAGGTAGGTATTTTGGTAAAAACCATGAATTATAATTAAGTACAAAGATTCCTTTTAATTTATATAATCCCAAGGATTCCACTTATAATAGTTAAAAGGAGATATTAAAAAGCATCTAGCATTGATGGCATTTCTTTGTATTTCCATTATAACAAAAAAACGGAGATATTTTATATTAGTTACTTGTTAGGTGGTTGTATCTAGAGATTTTAATTTCTGTTACCTTGAATATCCTATTTATAACAGACAGATGAAAGTTTGTATTTCTATCTAGAGTGCCTAATATTGACTTTTGGTGAAAAGCTAGTGGCTTAAGAAAAATCACATTACTTAGTAAATAAATTTGTAAATTTCTATTGGTTTCATAATTTTATAATGCATATTCGGTAATATATTATTAAACAAGCAAATTTATTCACACACAATTGCTACACATTTTTTAATAATTAGAAATTATAATTGTTTTAACTTACAATGTAGGTTCTGTTTGTTAGACTGTATATAATCGGTTGCTTTAGAACCTAAGAGAGATGGAAATTAGAAGGAAAATACATTTTATTTATAAAATTACGTTTGAGAAACTAATATTTAGTAAGTACACTAGCGTATATTTGTGCAACTACTTTATTTACAAATTTTAATTTTAGTAAATACATAGTTTGTCTGGTATTTAAAATGGAATTAATTAGATTGATGTTTATTTTTGTTTGCTACATTTCTTCAGTTTTTTAATAGTAATTTACGATGCAAGTAACGTTATCAAGCTTTTTACATTACTAGAGAATAGTTTGAATGAACGAGCAACGTTAGGAGCGAGTTCTTTAAAATTCTCGAGTAATGTAGAAAGCAGATAACGTTATGTATATTGTAACATGGTTTATTTTATCCTAAAATACTAATCTTTAAAAAAAATAGGAAAAATGGTTATTAATGACACTTAAAACAGGGAGTGGTGGTATCACTAGTAAGATAAAAACTCAATACTGTATTGTTGGTAATACTGTCAGGTTATGTTAAATTTGAGATTTTCAGGTTAAGTTTTGCGTCAGTTTGTGTCAAATAACAAACAAAACCTAACCTACTAACATCGAATTTGACATAGACTGACAATACACTTGAGTGCTGTCAACATGTAATTAAATGCTAATAAAGTATCGTTATGTTATTTTTCTTAACAACACTAGTGCTGGTAAATGCATCTTAACGCAACTCGTTGCTAAGGAGTTATTGTCATAATAACATAATAGGATAAAATAAAATAATTATCACTTTTCTACAAAAGTTTAAATTTAAATTACATTTTTCAACTGCTGCAGTTAGTAAGCTAGCAAACTAATTACGTGCTCTATGCCAATGAAAAGATTAAAAATGAAGGCAAAATATATATGCTTGAGAATTGCCATATCAATGCAGTTTCCATGAAAGGATTACAGCTCGTCCGAACTTAGCAGGCACTCGGCAAATTCTTGAACTAATAAGAAAAAATTTAAAGTATCCATAGAAATTGCCTTTGCACATTTGAAGAAAAAAGTGTTATACTCTCATTGTATCATTTAGTTTTTCTCTAAATGTACTTTGGCATTTGAAAGTATAAACAGTAGCCCCATTCCTCTTCTCTAAAATTGCCTTCTAAACTTGGGCGAGCAGTACATCAAATATTTACGTTAAAATACTCACCGGATACAACAATACTAATTACAGGCTTTTGAAATTCAAAATCTCTTTCACTGCACGCACCTTCGGACAAATTTAGATCAGTGGACAAGAACTAAAAAGTAATCGCGTTCGTTCTAATCGATAAGACATACTTTGAAGTTCCGACGTGTCGTCATTTCAACCAGTGCTGTGTCTCTCATGAAATAATAGATATTCAAATTATAGTATTCAGAAATGACGTCACTTAAATTACACCCTCAGACATAATAGGGCAAGCAGGAATAAGTGAGGAAGATTTCGATCTATAAAAACAGAGTTTATTGAACTGACATGTTTTCACTTGAAATATCCCTGATCCCTTAAATATTACCGATAATTTTCTAAAAACAATGAGGGGAAAGCAAAAATTTTGCCTTACGTACTTTTTGCTCGAGTAACGAAGGTGTAACGTTCTAGTAACATAAGTTAGTGCTGAAATTTTGCATTTATGCAAACTATCGATGAAATTCCTTTAGAACAAAATTATCTCTATAGAAACTACGATAAATAGTCTCACGTTCTTGGTTGCACAAGATGACAATCAATGGCTGAAAATATTGGAACTTCTCCTGGAGCCGGCTGTGGGTCCAGTCACTAGCTACTCCTAGCAGGACTAAAGATCCCCCTTAAGCAAATTACTGTGACAAACCCACAAAAATTAGAACAAAACATGTTGGGCGGCTACACAAAGAAGTTAAGCAATAATGTGAAGCATGTCGGCGTAAGTATAGCAGGAAAACCTAGGCAATAGTTATTACCACAAAAAAAAGGGACAATTCGTGAATACAACAACATCACATGAGATTCAGAAGAAGCAGTTGATAGTAGACTTAATATACAACGTGAAACTCGATAGTTTCTTCTATAATAAGAAGTAAACGTCTACAAGCGCCAGGATGAAATGCTGATGAAGAATGAACAACAATTGAGCACCTTTGGAAGAAATTCGGAAATAAGGTCGTAGAGATAGGAACGACTACCGTTCCAATATTTAGATGGAAATAGAGTCAGATCCTTACACACATGAGACTAAAGATCTGCTCAAGAGAAGTAAAGAGATAACAAGAAAATTCGAACCACGCATTTGGAATAAACCGACAAAATTCTGAAGAAATGACAGGAATACTGTTAGTACATGGCTTTACAAAGAGGAATTGTCAAATCGGAAGTATTCAGTTTGATCGTCATAAGACATAAAACACACTAAAACTTGAACCTGATATACTTAAAGGTGAAGTTGAAAATTCCTTAACCCATCTATGCAAGAACAAGTCAACTGGCCAAAATGATGGCAGTGTTACAGGAAAAATGTTTACTAAAACAAAAAACAAGCCTCATAGGTGGGCGTCAATTTGTTACCGGCCAAATCGTTTAAAATAAAACAACCCTTAACTATGATTTATTCCAGCTAGCTTTCAGTCGAGATAGGGGCGGTTCGCGGTGCCTGAAATGAGTTTGGTTGCTACTTCAAAATATGGGTACGTCGAAAATTAGAGTAAAAGCGCTAAAAGGTTAAAATCAAACTCCAGGTGCCCACTATGTCTCTAACCTTGAAGACACACCTAGGAAGTCGCAGAAAAATGGTGAGCTGGACCTCGGTCATTTACTTTTACTTTCGGCTATAATTTTCTACGAAAATACGTTCTGCATGTCTACCTTACAACAAAATAACAAAAACACCTATTATGAACACACCAAGTTACAAGAAATTCTATCGCAATTATAGATACTAAGACAGTTCAACAAATTATTTCCATGTATGAAGTCACGAAAACACAAACTGGAAAGCTTGACTTTAACTTGCCGAACGACAGCCAAAAGGCATGCAAATTTCCTGAAGGGGTTAGTAAAACGTAAATACAGTATTATACAAACGTAAACGGTAACACTTCGAATATTTTAAAGAGGACGGTAAATTGGCTACCGAAACTCATTTGGAGAGCATGCAGAAGTTACTCAAATGCATTTTAATATAGCAAAAATGTAGAATTCGATACCTCAAGCGATGGAGGGAAAAAGCAGCGTCAAGTAGTCCACCACATGTGCGATACACGTAGAACAATTGAGAAGAAAGGCGATATTGCCATGTGAGCGGGAGATGATCATAAGTGACGAGAAGATGCACATGGGTGGAGATGCGACAAGAAGTGGGCCGACGGCGTAGAATGTAGTTAACTCGATGGATGGACTTCGCAGACATGTGGTATTTTGATCGGATATAAAATTGATATTTGGGGGACCGAGAATAGACGAGACGATAAAATATGGAAACCCCGATTGTTAATATGCATAGAGCAACTTAATAAATTCGAATTAAATCGAGTTGTCCTGCGGCCGGTAATGTTATGTAATCCACATTATTTGGCTCGAAATGATACAAACCACATCTTTTAAAATCTTTTGTTATAGACGCTTCGAACGAATGTTCTTGTATAATTTAAATTAAAAGTTGTGGCACCTCCGGTTTGCTAATATCACGACCGTCGTGAAATTCTTAACTTTTTCACAGATTTGCGCCACTGACATTTTAGTGGAAAAAATACAGCCACATCCAGGCGGTTGAAGAATGTGTGTCGTGTTTGTCAGAAGAGACACAACTATTATTCTTTTTTCTCTACAGAACTGGCTTAACTGTAGACTAAAGTGGAATAAATGTCCATCAAAAAATATTATACTAGAAAATTCATATTCCTTCTTCACAAAAAATGGGTATAGGATATTTGCGAAGTACTAGTTTTTTCGCGGTCATCCAACCGTTTTCAGACTTCCCTAAACTCCAACCCTTTGGTGCTTTCAGTATGTACGAAGCTGGCAGACGATCAAACTTGACAATTGTAAGAGGTGGTGCTATCTCCCAGCAGCATTTACTGTTAAGAGTGTTGTAATATTTTCCTTGTCAGAATTTGATGATGTTCCGTAGACTTGTTTGCCTTTCTCGGCCAAAATAAGCCCTGCTTTCGGGCTCAGGAAAAATGATGTTTCATCCATGTTCCAGGTGCAAGAAGGATATTGCAGAACTTCTTCATTACCTAGTAACGCAGAGGTCTCAGTGAACCATTTTCTTATTTTTACTTCCCTCCTCTGAAAGACGAAGGAAGTATTGTAATCACGAAAAAATCACATTCCGAGATTTCTTCAGATCTTCACATTTCAGGGTCCGTAGATGACGAAAAACAGGTTCTCTCAATTCCGTCTGTCTGTCTGTCTGTCTGGCTGTCTGTCTGTTGGAGGTATAACTGAAAAACTATTTGTTGGAGAAAGATGATATTTTGCATACACATTATACCGGGTGCTGACTTGCGCGACGCACCATAGGAATTTGCATAGTAAATTCTTTATGTTCAATTATTTGCTCCCCTAATTATTTTAGAGCTAAAGTGTAAATACATTTTTTTGTAGAGACAAAAATACTGCACCCATTCATACTGTTGCTAACAATTTTTCATTTTCCGGAACTGAAGAAATGCAAAAAACAAACTAGCATTTTCACAAAAATCAGTGATGCCATGGAATTATTGAAACAAGCCAATGCCAACGCAAATGCGTGCGGAGCGACAATATGTGTTGTTTGTTTGTTTGTCATTGATGTTTCAATATTAATTATGTTCTGCTTAATGTCTCTAAGGTACCTAGACCTTGTCCATAACAAAAATGGTTTTACGAGTATGGTGGACGTTCGTTAACTAAGCTCCTTGTTTATTGTAAAATATCCGTATCGGCAAATTCCAAACAGTACAACCATTACATAAAAGCAGGACCGCGCTAGCATCAATGGCCGCCTGTGTGCAGAGCCAAATTTGCCGCCCCAAAATTTACATTTTTGTTGTAAAATATAAATTTTATGTAGTACATACCTAGTTTAACTGTAACAAATCAAATGAATTTAAGTGAAAAACAGAAATTTAAAAAAAGTTTTATTAACAATAAAATTTACAAAAAAAATAGTGGGATAAAATTAATAAAAAAACAACAAAATTTTAGAAAATTATAAAAAAGCAACTTTCCTAGCTTTTTTCTCAGCAAATTCTTTAATTACTAATTCTAAATCGATGGAATCCATCTTGTCGCTTTCTATTGCTATTATAGACAGATTATTTAATCTGTTTTGTGACATTGTGGATCGCATATAATTTTTAATAATTTTTAGTTTGGAGAAAGATCTCTCACCAGACGCAACTGAAACTGGTAACGTGAGTAATATTCTAAGAGCTATTGACATATTTCGAAATGATGCTATGAGCTGATTTTCAAAAATATATTCAAGAATGGACTGGGGCTCTAACTGATGCTTTTCAGCTGAAGTAGGTTTAAGATGTAATTTTAAAGATTTTATCTCTTCAAATAATTCTATTCCATCTACATCTGATTCCTTTCTAGAATCATCAGTTAGATGAAGATGTAAATCTTTACAACATTGTAATAGCTCGTTTTCCGTTAAATCAAACATATTATAGAGAAATCCAAACATAGTATCATATCTTGTTATTCCCTCAAATCTGTCTCTTAAAGACTATAAAGTTTGATCTAATATATTAAAATAAACGTTAACTTTATAATAATTTTTTGGATCAATAATTGGTTCATCACTGTGTTCATAATCAAATTGTCTGAGTTTTCTTCGTGGTCTAACAGACTGAACAGCAGGGAAATTAGGTTCAATACGGAGTTCATCCGCAAGTGTATTAGCGTCAGTAAGAACATTATTGAATTCTTCATCTGATCGAAGAGGTAAGAAAAATCTAACAAATTTTTAAAATGCTCTAAGCAAGTTTTTATATTTATAGTAGGATTTTGCATAATCGTGCTCAAAACATTAATTTTGATTAAAATATTGTACCAAATAATTGTTGAGCACAAAAATTTATAACTCTGAAATTTTAATGCCAAAGATTTGGCTTGATGTGAAGCACTGTGGTCTTGTACGGATAAACGATCTTCAATTACTTCTACCAATGCATCATATATTTGCCCAATTTGGTAACGCAGGGGCTTCACAGAGTCTATTCTACTAGACCACCGTGTATCACTAAGTGGTTTTAAATTTAAATTTGTTGTGTGTTTTTTCAGAATTCACCATCTTTTTACCGACGCAGAAAAAAAACAAATAATTCTTGAACTATATCAAAATAACCAGAAGTCTCAAAAGAAACTTTAGCAGCATCGTTCACTACTAAATTTAATGTATGGGCTGTGCACGGCACAAAAAATGCTCGCGGATTTATTTCAAAAAATTTTTTTTGCAAACCATTATGTTTGCTGCGCATATTTGCCTCATTATCGTACCCTTGGCCACGCATGTCGTAAATATTTAAATTCAACTTTGAAAGTAAATTCATTAAAAAATTCACTTAAACCCACTCCAGTTGAATCATTAATAGGACAAAATTCTATAAAATGCTCGCGTTTTTTTTTGAGGACTCATTCAACATTGTAAATCTAAAAATTATAGTCATTTGTTCGATATGACTAATATCCGGTGTACAGTCAAGAATGATAGAATAGTATTTACATTTTCTAATTAAATCCAAAATATTATTTCTAATTTTGTTACCAATGACATCTATTATTTCATTCTGAATTTTGTCCCCTAAATAATTTACCATTCGTGTTTCATCTTTTTGTGACTTTTGAGTCCGAAGCACATGTTCTGACATAACAGAATCAAATTTTGAGATCATCTCAACAGCTTTTAAAAAATTACCGTTATTGCTTTCAAATAATTTATTAGATTGCCCGCGTAAAGCAAGACACTGTCGTGACAAATATTGTATTATTAAAATTATTCTCTCAATCACAGCATGCCAGTGCTTTGCTTCTGCATTCAACAAACGTAGTTGCGTCTGGTTTACAGTTTGTTCTTTTGATAACAATTTTATAAGTTCTAACTGATTTTTAACATTTGCATTGTGAGTATCACTTTTTTCGTGCCTTGAAATCAATAGTGACAAATGCTGCCAGTCAGAAACACCTTCCTTTTGCGAAAAATTGTTTTTAATTTTGCTAAATATTGTACAACAAAAGCAATAAACTGCATTATTTTTTATTGAATAAACTAACCACGGCCTATTAATTTCTTCTCCATTTGGAAGAGAACGGTAGAAATATTTTTTCGAAAACCTTCGACCATTTTCATTAGTTGGGAAATTAAATTGCGTTACCTGAACAGGCCCTCTTTCTACTAAAATTTTTGTTAATGTTGTTGATATTATCTCAGGCCACTCTCCAGGATCATCTGAGGTTGCTGTGTCCTGCTGCGACTGCTGTGAATCTGATGAGCAGCCAAATTTCTTTAGTTCAGAAAGCCTTGATGAGGATGACGTGCTGGCTTCTTCAGCGTCACCAACTTCCCTTCTCTCTGGTTTTGGAGACTCCGAGTCAGATGAAGTCACCTTCTCTTCCCCAGATTCGGAATCTTTCCTCATAATTTCCATTTCGACTTCTTGGACGCACGGCTCATTAAGTGGCCCGGAAAGAGAACTAGAGCTTGATTCTAATTAGGGTTTCCAGTCCCGGGATCCGGTCCCGGGACAGTCCCGGGATTCTACCACAAAAACTGAGTCCCGGGACCACAGTCAGCCCAGGCGAAGTCCCGGGACCCTGTCAACATGCGTGCGTATACTCGAAATCAGAAAATTAGGACGGGTATTCACCGGCGTCCGGCGTATTACTAATATGCCTTGCATATTCTGCATTATTTGCGTTTTGCGTAGGCACGAGAGGTATTGTTTTCGATAGGTTAGAATTAAAACATGTGTTGTTTCAGCCACATTTGGATATCTTCTTCTATTTATGTATTTGTCTGTTTCTTTTGTTGGATTTAGATATATTTTACGCGTAATCCTGTGCGTACGTAGTAACTAAATTTCTAGACTTTTAAAATTATGTATGCGCGAAGAAGCTGGATAATTTATAGTTTTAGGTTTTAAATGTATTCGTTATTTGTCTGCTAAAGCGTTCCAATTAGAATGAATTCCGATTCGCAACCTACCTTCATTCTACATTAAAAAAATAAGGATTTGAAGTCAATATGGCAACAATTTAAATATTGAAGATAAACAATTGGCGAAATGTAAAGTTTGTTCCTATAAAATTATCATAATCAGAGGCAGCTTGACGAAAGGACTACACAAGCACTTTACAGTTCAAACAAAAACAAAAATCAAGAGCGACAGACATTTTTAGTACCAAAAGAAAGCAATGAAGATATCGACGAGCCCCAACGCAGATTATTTATCAGCACAAAAATATTTTATTTAACTTAAGAAATTTTTTTTTCTTTCGAAATTGCATTCGGAAATTTCACCTGAACACTATTTCTTTTTCGGGACCATTTTCGGGATCTTCGGGACTAGTCCCGGGACTTGAAATTTAGCTCGTAAGTCCCGAAAACACTTTTGGTCCCGGGACTTGGAAACCCTAATTCTAATGCTTCCGCTGACACATTTTCTGGCTTCAAATATTTTTCTAAAGTATTGGCCAGTTTTTTCTTTTCTTCTTTTTTTTGTAGACTTTGTTTTCGATACTGAAAACCCGACAGCCTTTTCGTTTTTCTGTTCTAGAAAAATTATAACAATTTTATTACTTAATACAATTTAAGAATATGTAGGTAACTATCTGTGTATTGATTGATATATGATTGATATGTATGTAGGTACTTACCATATTTATAACTTTTCTTCAACTTTCTTCAAAACACCATCACTAACAAAATTAATTTTCTCTACTCGATCATCTCTGCAGCCAATTCAAAAATTAAATGACCAAATAATTATCATTGCACCCATATTACCACAGCATTAATGTAAGCATCATATAATATTATATTTCTTAAAATCAGCTTTAAACAATTAGGTACTTACCGACAAAAGAGATCGCCGACACCCCGATCAAAAATAATATAAATACCTACTTCATAAATACGATATGTTTCACAGTCAATAAAAGCCGCCAGCCGCCAGTTTTATGAAAAGTCACGTTTTGTTGCTTCTGATAAATATCCGGCTTTTTTGTAATCATTGCATAAAGATGCATGGAAGCGTTCCTTCAAGTTAGCTTCGTTTAACAATTAGCCGCACGGAATAAAAAGTAACTTCGAGAATTTACATCAACAATAATCCATGTAAGCATATTATCAGGTGTTCATTTACACAATAAACATTTTTTATACCTATATAGTTACATATTTTTGAACTTCTAAAATTTGTAAAGTAAAAAAAATTGTACGTTTTTTATTTTTTTTTAAATTTGTATATAATTTTTAAACCTTTTTGGCCGCTCCTGAATTTGGCCGCCCGTGTGCGGTGCACACATTGCACACTGGCTTGGCGCGGCCCTGGGCGTACTCAACATTGTGGTATGGTGCATTTCAAAACAGAATTAGCAACACACACACAAATAGCAACAATAACAAAGTAACAGAATTAACAAAATCAACAGCAACAGCAATTTTTACACTTTAAAACACAAAGAATCTGTCATACGACGTTAGTCACTGCGCAAACGAAATTCCTCTACCCGCCGCTACTGATTATTTATCATTTAAAATATAACCAAACCTTGTCTGTTTGACAATTACTTCTTTCCACATATTGCCAATTCAGTGAAATCAAATATGATCACAGCGTCTTTCATGGCCTACCTTGAGAGTCAATCTAGATTCTGTATTTCGTTATTATTGAGGTATTTTCTACAGAAATATGCTTTCTGTCACCAAAAACTACTTTAATTTTCACATTACCTCTTAAATTAATGAATCAGAGCATTTTGAAAACCAAAAAGCATAGATATAATTTTTGCCAATTTTTCGACCCAAATACCCCACTGTGTATGGATTTTATCGGTATTTAGTATCGCAATTAAAAATAAAGTAGAACACATTAAATTTTAATTCGTACTATTGGTCAAGTTACAATTGTATTTTTTGGGAATACACAAATGTCAGTATATAATTTGTTATCAAACTGTGATATTTTGATGAATTAATAATACGCCTACGTTTAGTAACTAGTAACTAGTAAATTAATAGGCAGTTGTTTTTTCCGCTGGGGCAATATTTCCACATATCTCTTACACCGTGACCTTGGCATATTGGTTGATTAAAATCTGACCTGCGTAAATATCTTAAATTAGTTCAGCAAACGAGGCTGAATATTATTACCAGAAGACGAAATCGAAACGTACGACATCATGTGCCGACTTGTAGTGCAATTTTCAGATACATAATGTTTAGAAAGTGCTTTTTTTGTGCAGTTTCCGTGCTTTTAATTTATTCAGTGCATTCCAAAATATGCAGAGATGTGCACGTGATTAACGATATTGCAAACCTTGAAAGTGCCTTACGAAACTGCAGCATTGTAGCAGGAAATTTAAAAATCTCCTTAATAGAAAACGCTGAAGCTGCTGAATTCGACAGGGTCAGCTTCCCAGAATTGACGGAAGTGCAGGGATACTTCTTGGTTTACCGAGTTTTTAGGTTAACAAGCCTGGGAAAGTTATTTCCAAATTTGAGTGTGATACGAGGTCGCAATGTATTCATAGATTATGCTCTGGTGATTTACGAAATGCTGGATCTACAAGAGGTAATCTTTTACTTATTTATGAACTGCTAAAGTAGTACGATTTTAAATATTTTTGTTTTTTCGGTACCTTAAAACTATTCTTAGAGATTACAGATAAAAAGCTAACTAATTGACTATTGACATATTATTCGATATTATCTGCATAGTATAAATGTGGAAACACGTTTTTTATGTGACTACAAAAATTTCTAAAGTGAAATCAATTTTAAATATATAGTACAGGGTGATTCATAAGTATGGTCATTAAATTAAATGGGATTTTATTGACGTCAGCAGAAGCAAATTATACTAAAAATTAAGTGCATATGAAAAAATGGTGAAGCACCTCGGCAAACTTTTGAGAACCACTGGTTAACACTAAAACCTTTATTAGGCAAATCCGATAAGAGTATACATTACCCGCTTTTCAAATGCGATTGAAATACTCAAACAACTGTTTTTGCATTTATCCAAATTTGGTCTTATCGCAACCACCTGTGCTAAAGGTTACTAAACTGTGCAAAGTTATTTCCATAGAAATTAGTGATGGGCTTATTCGAATGAAAAACAACCGGTTATCCGGTTATTGAAATAACCTATGTAACTCGGTTTTCGTTCCAAGTATTCGAATGAAAAATAACCTCATGCTGATACGTACTACGCTTTGAATATAAAACCTCTATTCAAAGGTGCTACGTGCCATATCTCAGCGACCTACGCAGTGCTCGAAATTCTGTAAATATAAATACGTCATAACTCATAAATAAAGCAGGTTGTACTGAAAACATCATTTGGTTATCGCGTAGCTACCTCCTATCATAAAAAATATCAAATTCTGTGAACCTGAAACCTGAACGCCTAAAAACTGCAAACGCGCAAGCTATAAAACAATTTTTTATTTGCTTACATCTCCAAAAGTTCAAAACAAGAGGCAGCGCCTTTAACCCGCCCGATCGATAAAGATAAACGTTTTACCACAAGCAGTCGCGCATATTTCTTTCTTTCTACACTTATTAATAAATACCTCTTAATTTCCAATACATAACACATAATGTACGGTCGGCGCCTTAGAAATCGGGACACTACATGACTACACACTATTATGATATATTTTGCATGTATTTTTTAAGTGTATAAACTGGGTTTTTGCAGTTATTATGGTTTTAATTGTTACGTCAGATTGTTTATTGTTTGTCAATTATGAAATGCCATCTCACATTAACGAAGTAACCGGAGCAACAATACTCCAAAGACTAGAACGTATTACACCTATTGCACAAACTCCTTAGAAATCAAATAAAAATCATTTATACAATCCTTTATCTGGGAGTACGCCTTTGGCTTTCGTAGCATAAGCAGTGCCGGGAAGTGCGAGTGACAACAATTGTTTTGCGCTGCTTGCGCGAGTCGCTGGAATAAACTGGTAATATTCCTTTATTACACTATAACTGCTAATAAGTTTTGCAACTGAAAATAAACTACTAGCAATATAGTATCCTGAGAACCCCTGCGGGGGGGTTCCTGATATGAGTAATCAACAATTAAAGCGAAATAGTTCCCAACTATCGCCAGACATCATGATACCAAATAAAAAATACCTATTTGAACCGGATAATTTAATTCCAAAAAATAAATTCTTTGTAACGACCAAGCAGATAGAAAACGCAGGAAAAATAATCTATCAAGGCAAACACGCTGCGGCTCTCAGCGCGATGGATACCTCGGACACCGCTCAGGCGAGTCAGACGCGAGATAACCCTGAAACAAAAATTAAAATTCCACCAATTTATCTGCATAATGCAGATAAATTAAAATACAAGGAAATTATCTCTGATCTTAAAGAAAAAGTTACCGAAGAGTTCACAACTGTAATAAGAAATACCCAATTGCGTATTAATTTAACTACAACTGACGATTACAGGACAATGACTAAGCACTACAACGAAATAAAACTAAATTACCACACATTTAAAGACCCAGCAGCCAACAATCTCTCAGTAGTAATTCGAAATATACCTGTTTCGCTAACTGAAACAGAAATTAAAAATGAATTAGTGGCCCAAAACTTTCCTGTACTGAAAGTAGTACGATTCTATAACAAAAGCAGGTACCCTATCCCGCTCTGCGCTGTAGACCTTAACCATACTCCGGAAGGTAGAAAAATTTTTGGATTAGAAAAATTAGGTTACAGCATTATAGATGTCGAACTAAGAAGAAAACCCAAAGAAATACCTCAGTGCAAGAAATGTCAATTGTACGGGCATACCCGTAATTATTGTCAATCTCAAGAGCGATGTGTTAAGTGCACTGGACACCATTTATACACTCAATGCCCAAAACAACCCGATGAAGACCCTCAATGTGTAAATTGCTTAGAAAAACACCCCGCCAACTACAAAGGCTGTAGTTACTATCTAAAGATAAGTAGGAAACCTACGCTAAATTCTAGTAACCGAATACCCAATAGAACCTATTCTGACGCAACAAACCATAGACAAGAAGGTTCGGCAAACGATGTTTCCTCAAGGAACTACTCACATGGACAGAATCATACATTACGAGAGAACCAAGAATCGACAGACTTTATTACTAACATAATCACAAAAATAGTTGAGCTACTTATACCACATTTAGATAAATTTATGCCATTTTTAACAACATTGATCCCTAATCTACTAAATAATGGATCAAAATAGTGGCCCAATACTTACTAATTTAACAGTGGCCAATTGGAATGCCAATGGCCTAAAAACTCAACGATCAACCTTCATAGAATTCCTGTCAAGATATAACATAGATGTTGCTTGTATCACAGAAACCCACTTTACTAGCACGGAAAAATTTCGAATTCCTGGGTACGAGGTGTATCGAAAGGACAGAGAGGCACTGATTGCGTCAGGCGGGGTTGCAATCGTAATCAAGAAGAAATTTAACCACCATCTTCTACATATGGGTGAAATTCAAAACATAGAAGGAATCACAATAAAACTGTTTATGAAGAATAATAGGTCTCTAATAATCACGGCTGCTTACAAACCGCCGAATAAACGGCTAATAGAAGAGGACATTAGAAAAGTATTCTACAGTAACGAGCCCACTCTTTTACTGGGAGATCTCAACTCAAAGAATACAATATGGGGCTGTCGGGTTAGCAATCCTGCTGGAATTAAATTGCACAACATCCTGGCTAATCACAATATACTGCTCTCCGCACCAACTGATTTCACCTACCATCCCTATAGAGTTGATCATCAACCTGACATCCTAGATGTAGTGCTGCATAAAAATCTCTGCGAACCGATACTACAAACAGTAACTACAGAATTAGATTCTGATCACCTGCCCATAATCATCACCCTGTGTAATACCCCGGAAATAACCCCCCCTATACTTAAACTTGCCTACGGAAAAACGAACTGGGAAACATTTCAGTCAACTCTAGATCAACAGCTGACTATGACACTCGTTGAAACCCCTAGTGACCTAGATCATTTTGTTCATCATTATACGACTGCAATTCAAGAAAGCATCATTGACTCCACCACACCCTGGAATCACAGAAAAGCTCCTGATCACATCAGAACACCTGTACACATACTTGAGATGATCAAACTTAAAAATCGATACAGAAGAGACTGGCAGAGATCTCGCCTGCCGTATCTTAAAACTCTATACAACAGGCTTTGCCACTCAGTCAAACAAGAACTTGACTCTCTACGAATCCAGAGATATCGCTCCTACCTTGAAGAAATCCAACCTCAAGACCCTTCTATGTGGCTTTCCACGAAAAGATTACTACGGCAAAAGAATGTCATCTATCCCCTGACAGTCAATAACTCTACTTACACATCTGACATAGATAAAGCAAACATAATAGCTACACACCTAGAACAGGCATTCGCACCTAATGTAGACGAATACGATGAGCATATTGAACATCAAGTCAATGACGCGATCCAACACCTCCACCTACAAGAGAATACAACAATAGTCCCAGCAACACCCCAAGAACTCGAAACCTATATCAAACGATTACATAACCGTAAATCTCCAGGACCTGATCTAATAACAAACGAGATGTTAAAAAACCTAACCAAGAAGGCTGTCGTCTATCTAACTACCATTTGTAACGCCTCTCTTCGACTGGGATACTTCCCGAAGCAATGGAGAACCGCAATCATACTTCCTATCTATAAAACTGCCAAACCCAAGGATAGCCCAGACAGCTACAGACCGATCAGCCTTCTATCATCGATATCTAAACTCCTTGAAAAAGTGATACTCACCAGACTCCAAGACGTATTGCAGGAAAAGGATATTATTTCTTCACATCAATTCGGGTTTCGCTCCTCCCACTCAACCGCCCATCAACTGCTTCGGTTAAGCGAACTAATTGAAAAAGGTTTCGAAGAAAAGAAATACACTGCCGGTATCTTTGTTGATCTAGAGAAAGCGTTTGACAAGGTCTGGCACGAGGGGTTAATCTACAAAATGATTGTTTTAGACCTGCCGATCCACCTAATCAAATTTATTCACTCCTTTTTGTCCAGCAGAGCATTCAGAGTGCGAATTAATACAACAACATCTAGCAATAAACCTATAAAAGCCGGCGTACCCCAAGGGAGCATTTTGGGACCAACATTATTCAACCTGTATGTGCATGACTTACCTGTCCCTCCAAATTCAACACTTGCCATGTATGCTGACGACACGGCGATACTAACCCAGAACCACAGTGCTGAAACAGCTATATATCACTTTCAGCAGTCCCTCAACTCCACATTAGAATGGTTTACCACATGGAAGATAAAAATAAATCCACGCAAATCTCAAGCTAAAATATTCACTCTTAAAAGATTTGCGCAAATCCCAACACTCAAAATAGACAATATCGATATAACTTGGAACCCAAAGGACTCAGCCGTTAAGTACTTAGGCGTCTACCTGGACGCAAGACTTAACTGGGGGTTCCATATCAACCAAAAACTCAATGAATGCCACACTCGATTGGGTATGCTCTACCCCCTAATGAACCGAACTTTCCATCTCAGAACTGAATGCTCTGTTCTCATTTATACCGCAATCCTCCGGCCAATACTCACATATGCCTGCCCAGTATGGTGTACCACGTCCAAGACATAACTGAAGAAACTACAAGTGATCCAAAACAAAGTGCTTCGTATTGCTATAAAGTGCCCGTGGTTTGTGCGTAATACCCAAGTTCATAATGAACTAGGAATTCCTCTAATAACTGAATTTATAACAAATCTCACTCAGAAGTTTTTCAAGAACATAGTGCTCTGTGACAGTGCTGTAAAACTTAAACTTGGACAAAAAGACATCCATACTCGCCTTAAACGGAAATTACCGCAGGACCTTATTTAATTTTAGCTCTGTTAGTTTGAAACTTGTTTTGTCTTAAAAACACACTTTTAGTCTGAAGTGTGACATGTTACTAATTTAAATATTATGTAGGTAGAAATAGTTTGAATTGCCCTGTATAACAAAGCTGTGCATTGCATCTTATTTTGCAGAACCAGCTATAACTAATTAAAAAAAAAATCCTTTATCTAATAGACTTGTCTGTCCGGGACGCTGTTTTGTCTGTCCGGGACGCTGTTTCAGCAGCCAAACCGTAAGAGATAGAGAAAAAAGTTATGAAAGTTATATGTTTGGAATGGTCATGTCAGGTCAGGAACCGAATTTCAGTCACGTGACACTTCCGGTTTTCGAGAAATCACGTGATTTTCGTCCATCCGGGACGCTGGTCCGTCCGGGACGCTGTTTCAGCAGCCAAACCGTAAGAGATAGAGAAAAAAGTTCTATTTGAAAAACGGTCTTTTTTGTTTTATTAAATGAGACATTTGTCTCACTGGTTGCTAGTTATTATAATAATAGAAATCAAATAAAAATAATTTATACAATTATTATAATAATTAACGATTAACTGAGTTCCTCTGCTATCTGCAAGTTACGATGTCGATGCAGATGACGGCGAACCGATGTCGATGCAGATGACGGTGAACCACCAACCGGCAAACCGGCTGACTTAATCGAAACGAATCGAGAGCCAAAATGTATTCGGATGATTATTCAAATAATCATTCGGTTATTAATATTATTCGAATGCAAATAATTCGGTTATGAAAATTGTCCGGTTATGCCCATCACTAATAGAAATCCATTCCAGTGACATTCAATCAATTTAAGTAAATACATATTTTAATTTTTACTGGGATTATTATTAATTTTTGACGTATTGTTTATTATGCAAAGTTGTTCTGTTTGATGTCTTCTAACTACCGGTAAACTTAATTACCATACTTATGAATCACTCGGTATAGCTTATCTAGTGACACATTGTTTTCTTCGCAAAAGTCTCTGAATTTCTTCAAACTCAAAATAAGTATACGGGGAAAGCTCGAAATATAAAAATGGCGCAGAGCTAAACTAACCCTATTTTTTAAAATACACACAAATAGTATTTACAAGAGATGTTAAAATTGAAGGTATGTGTTAAATACGATGTCACAGCCACTTAGTCAAAAAAAGAATACTGTTTTCTTTCAATATTGTTCTTACTGCCCTCTGTATTACAGAAATAGTTAAAAGTTAATTTATTATTGGATATGATAAAGATGTACTGTGGTATTTGAATTTCGCTAGAAAATTATGTTAATCGAAATTAATGTTAAAAATCTATTTTTTCTACGATCGTGTTAAAATGACAACTTTTTGCACAGTTTATAGTGTCAAAAGTGACTTTTCTAGCACTCTTAATATTAGCGCCCGAATTACGTCTTTTTTGCACGTTGCCATTGGTGTTTTAATACTACAGTATGATCGAAAACTTTTACCATCTAGAGGGCTGTGGAATTATTAAGGATGTCGTACCCGGTCTAAAATCAAACCCGGGTACCCGAACACAGTACCCGGGTACCCTCGGGTACCCGAAATATCTAACTTAAATGTTAGCGTACATCGGAACAGCTACCATTTCTTTCTTTAAGCCGAGTTTTAAACTGAACTAAATTGAAATAGTACCTACTCCCAATTCAAACTGCAAGTCGTCTGATATTTGTAAATATTTTCACACACCAAGTCAAATTCAAGTACCTAAGTGACTTTTTATCCGAAATTCGTAGCAACATCAAAATCATCAGGATGTTTATGTTACTTCATCCCATACTGACGCGATTTAATGGTACTATTGACGGGTTGAATATTTCCGTGAAGCGGATTTATTATATGAAACAAGAAACATTAATGTGGTATGGGATGGGGTGATTCTGGTTATTACTGCATGTTTATGTTTTTTTAAATTTTATTCCTATTGTTTTTAATTTTTTATCATCTCCGAAAAAGGGTGACTTTCTAGAAATTACATAATTTATTAGTCGGGTACTCGGGTCCTGAAAATATACCCGAGTTGACTATTACCCGGGTCGACCCGGGTACCCGGGTACCCGCCGACATCCTTAGGAATTATTTGGCAAAAAATTGTGTTGGCAGTCGTGGTCATAAAAGTCACATTGGTATTTTATATCTGTCAGTTTAAGGTTATACCAGGAATGTCATTTTAACAAATACAAACATTTTAGTTGAATACATAAAGATGTTAGTAACAAAGACAACTACAGCTATTCAAAACGATTTCCTGCACTTTCCATACACATCACCACCTTGTGTTCAGTATTAAACATCCTGTAAAAAGTGAGTGATTCTGTCAAAATTGTACAGGTTATATTATTAAGTACCGTTATTCATCACTGCCAACATAAATTAAATTTTAAAAAAATCCACAGCCCTCTAGAGGTTAAAAGTTTTTGATTATATGGTATATTGATACACACTCTGCCGTAAATTTGAATGTCAACATAACCTAAAATGTCTAACACAATGTGACGGAAAAAGTGTCACCAAAATAAGTTTTTATATTTCTGTTACGATCGCAGAAAAATAGCGTATGATACACGTGTATAAGTGCCATTAAAACACTAGCAACGTTAAAAGCACTCAGCTTTGCGTCTTGCTCTTAAACTCATTGCACCTGCTTTAAAGGCGTATTTATACACTAGTATCATAATGTACTATTTTTGTGCTCAATGTAAAAAAATTAGTAAGTGGAAACATTTTGAAAATACTGAGGAAACACTTTCACCCTTTGTACAGTGGGTCCAAAGTATACCCTTTTTCGTTAAGTGTAAAAACTTGAGCTGTATGCAAACTGCTATTTTTATTTAACTAATAGTTCTCGCTTTAAAGCAAAAATAAACAGAGCTTTATTTTTTTAAAGTGCTCACCCTGTATATATTTGACCAAAAGTATAGTCGCTTTTGAGCGAGGTAGACATATAATACGCATGCAAAATATCGTCTTTTTCCAAAAAATACTTTTTGAGCCATACCTTCAACAGACAGACGGACAGACTGACGGACAGGCAGACAGGATTGAGAAACACCTTTTTCGTCTTCCAAGGACCCTGAAACGTGAATATCTGAAGAAATTTCGGGAGGTAATTTTTTCATGATTACAATATTCCTTCGTCTTTTAGAAGTAAAAACACAGGTATCTTGAAAAATAATGTAATAACAAAGGACCTGACCGTCAACAACAATTAAAAGCAATTATAACTTATTATTAAAATGTTATAACTATTGAGAAGAGGGTGCTGCACTTAGAATGAAATTGGTAAAGTTTTCTTCTTTATTATTATTTTGAATGTTTGATGTTTTTGATTTTTAAATATTTGTTATAACATTTCAATAAAAAATTATAATTGTTTTTAATTGTTGTTGATGTTTAGGTCGTTTGTTATTACATTTTTTCAAGATAGGTACCTATGGTTTTTACACTGGACACAAAAATTAGGTTTTTAAGCACTAATTCTGATTAACGGAATCTGGTTGCTAGGTGAGCGAAACTCAAGTTCTACAGTACAGTGTAAACAAATTTCGATGTTTTTATAGGAAATTTCGATAACTATAGGAGATATGCAAAAATGGAGCCTCTTTCTCGATCTTATTTTTCGAGAAAAGCTTAATGGCAAAAACCAAAATCGGATTTTTTTTTGTTTTCGAGTTAGATGGCGAAAACCAAAATGGGTTATCGAGTTAGAAACAAAAGTTTTTTGAGTTTTCGACTTTTCGTTTTGTGGCTATACCGGGTACTGACTTGCACGACGCACCATAGGAATTTGCATAGTAAATTCTTTATGTTCAATTATTTGCTCCCCTAATTATTTTAGAGCTAAAGTTTAAATACATTTTTTGTAGAAAAAAAATACTACATTTGTCTGCCATTGCAGTTGACTTTTGCATTTAAGGTTATTATAAAACCATAAAATGCATAATAGGGAACAATATTATTTATTTTAACATAAAAATAATGGAAAATCAAACTAAATGTCCAAATAAGCCACCATTAGTTGCTGAACAATTGCTCAACCTGTCGTAAAATTCTCGCTTAGTATTTGATACTGAGTTATTTGACCACTCTTCCATCGAATACAATTTTTCAGCTCTTCTAGATTTTGAAATACTCATCTAGAGTACATTTTGATTTCAAATTCAGCCAAAGATAAACATCACTTGGTGAAAGATCGGGGGATCTAGCAGACCAATTAATTCCATAATTTATTGCAGCAACCGCCTTGTTGATGAAATTGTTACTTAAAAATTCGTGCACAAAGCTAAATCTTTTGGTCTCTAGCAACTTTGACCACCGACTTCCTTTTCCAACAACTGCAAAAAGTACATTGTGTGATATTTGTCTAATACTAGGATTTTCAGTCACTGCCGTCAAAAGAATCCATTTCGTGGATCTGTTAACTGGCCACCTCGTTTGTGCGATTTAACGCCATTAGATTATTTTCTTGGAGGATATGTAAAGTCGCATGTCTATGCCGATAAACCGGAAACAATTGAGCACTTGAAAGCCAAAATTCGACGCGTTATTGCTGAAATGAAATACAGCCTGACTTACTGCGAAAAGAGTGTGTGAAAATTGGACCTTCAGATTACGTCATGTACACGCCAGCCGCGGCAGTCACATGTCCGAAATCATATTCAAACATAATTGTCATACAATTATCTTTCAAATAAAGCCAATTTCATGGATATTAAAAACATCTTTTTGTGTTTTATTTCAATTTAAAGTTGTATCTTTCTAAAAAACACCCTTTATATATTAGAATAATATGTTGGTGGCACTGTAAGTCTATGTCAAATTCGAGGTTAGAAGGTTAGGTTTTCCGTCATTGATCTAAAAGCTAACCTGCTAACCTCGAATTTGACATATACGTACAGTGAAAATTGGGGGTGTTCTGCCTCCCTCTGATACCGCTACCAAGGAGAATCCTTACAGATGACACTTATACATGCCTCCAGCAACATTCTCTCAAAAAATTGGCCTTAACTAAATGATCACTAAACAATGTCACCAGCTCTTAGACTAAAACTGTTGTCCATAGGTATGCATGATCTGCATAAAATTAAAATTCTTCAAAAATCAGGTACTCCATGGTTTGTGGATCCAAAGTGAATCGCCTACATGTCCCAACTCTTAATATAACGGGTGTTCATTAATTATTCCGGTAAAGTTGCCTTTGAAATATTTGTTGTAATGAATAATATGTTGGTGGCACTGTAAGTTATTATGATAAGAGCTCACAATTATGTCAAATTCGAGTTTAGCAGGTTAGGTTTTCCATCAGTTTTGACACAAACTGACGCAAAACCTAACACTTCAGTCCCTATGGATTAAATGAGCTACTTTAGTCCCTGAAATAAGTGACTAAAGTGCCAACTTGAGTCCCGAAAGTGCAAAAACTAATTTAGTTCAACATAGACTATAATTTAGTTTACACCTCCATATACAACTGGTTTTTTATTTTTCTATTTAGCTTAACTGTGGGGATGTAAAAAAGTATCAAAAAAACGTAGTATTTAGAAATCTAGTTCAGAATTTGCAAGAACTGCAACAAGCAATTGAGGCTGCAGTGGCAAACATAAGGCCTGAAATGTTGTTTACATGAAGATGGTCATCATTTCGAACACTTACCTCAACTGTTTTTTAAAATACATTATTTTTATAATTTATTCAATAAATTCAAGATTCTTACTCTTGATGTCATTGCCAACGCCTATGTAAATGTCAATTGTGACGTACGGAGAAAACTGACAGCAGGGTAACCAACATTAACAGTGCCAACCTAAGAAAAAAAGTCACAACCATTTATGATCACCGGGTATATTACATTGCATATAGTGTCCGCCATAAATTTTGACACACATGGAATTTTTACTTCCTTTTACGATAAAGGAAGTATTGGATTCACCCCAAAAATTCGAAATTGAGTTTTCAACAGATCTTCACGTTTTAGAGTCCCCTGATCCCAAAAAATATATATTTTTTTTCATTGGTCTGTCTGTGTGTCTGTCTGTCTATCTGTGTATCTGTGTGTCTGTCTGTGTAACTGTGTGTCTGTCTGTGAACAGAATATCTCAAAAATCGAAAGAGGTATGGCATTGAAACTTCATATATAAGTTTTGTGTACTATGTAGATGCGACAGCAAGCTTTTGAAGAAAATCTCATAACCGGAAGTAGGTGTTTACTCTTGTGATTTTTCAGTTGTTTCGATTTAAAAAAAACGGCTCTAATGAGTTTTTTTAGACTTTACATTTTTGTTACATTTTTAATGTGTATTGATGTGAGATAGGTGATTTTCCAGTTGAATACTTCTAAAATGGGTTTCTTTTGTTTTTTTTTATTAACTCCTAGTTTAAATAGAACACCCGGTATATTATTACATTTTTTAATTGAGCTTAAAATTTTAGCAAAAAATGTTCTCTTGAACTAACACTCTATTTTGTACCGTTTTTGTAGAATTTGTAATTTTTGAAAATTTTTGAGAAATGCTTAAAAATTAAAAATAAAATGTTTGTCTAATTATAAGATCACTGTAAAAGGAACTTGTGTGAGTGTATCACACCAGATTTTTTCCTGTGTAAACCAAACGCAATTTATTTGGTTTTACATAAGATTATTTGTTTTTTAATTTTAATTGGGCAGGAAGTACTAAACTATTATTATTATTATATTCCTGTTTCTAGGGCAGCTTTGTAAAATAAGCTTTTTGAGCTGTTATTTGACGACAGAAAGTTGATGTTTCCCAATGAATAAGCAGGTGCTTCACTTTTCTGCTCCTCTTCAATAGCAACGAGTAGAAGAGGATCATTTCCACTCGTCTCTAATAGCAACGAGAGGAAAAGAGCAATTTCCACTAGCTTAAAGAAAAATCAGTATGAATGCTTGCAATTACTTACAAAAGCTATAGATGCCAGTGCGATTCTTTATGTTGTGTATTAAACAAATGTGTATCTTTCTTCAGCTGTCGTAGAAAAAATAGCATGTGTTCTTAGGGCGTAAACAAATTTTTGTGCTCTTATACCTTTGCAGCTTGTTCTGCAATTTACCTGGGCGAGCGCAAAAGTATCTCTTTCAGCTATTAATACGCAATGTACTATGTTACGTATTATTTTACAAGTAGATTTATCTATTTATAATGTTTTGGAAATGTCTATACTTTAATAACTGTAATAATTTTTTGCAGATTGGGTTGTATAATTTAAAATATATCGAACGAGGATCAGTAAGAATAGACAGAAGCCCTTGTCTTTGCTATGTTAAGACACTTAGCTGGTTGAGAATTTTGCAGCCTCTGCACGTTTTACATTATTTTGACACCAATGCCAGGCCCTGCAAAAAATGCTCTCCTCGGTGTAATGGTAAGGAAAATTATTAATTTGCATATTGCATAGTTAAGATTTTGTTTAATCTTCATTGCATCTAGTAGATTATTTAATAAAATTAAGTTTCTTGAGGTATACATCGTATACCAAACGAAATAGTTAAGCCACTCCCTACCAATGCGCCCAACATTTGAATAGAATTTTACTAGCTGCTCTTGCCCATTTGAAACTTGGCGGGCATACATTTGTGTAGAGTGGCTTAACTATCTCTATTCGGTGAACAATGGATAGTCTTCTTCAAGTTTTCCTTTCCATTTACTTCATTTATTGGCTTTCTGTAACCACGTAGACATTTATGTGTATCACAAATGATTTACATAACAATATAAATTTATATGTCATAATCACATACCAATTTCAAAACTGTGGAAAGCTAATGTTTGATGTAACCTGTTTGTCAATTATTGAAAATAAGAAATTACTCAAATAGAATTTCGTTTGAGAATCGCTGCATTTTATTTACAGGCCACTGCTGGAACCAAGATCACTGTCAAGCAGAACATTTAAATAAATGTCACGAACAATGCATTGGCTGCAGTGGAAAAGGTGACGATCAATGCCACACCTGTAAATATTATAAAGATGGAAAAAGATGCGTTCCTGAATGTCCAAAAGGAAAGTATGTAGATCTTTTAATATGAAATTAAGCTTACATAGAATAGTGCTCTTATTTTGTTTAAGTGTTCTTCTGAGGATTTCATAGTCATTTACGTGATCTGTCAAGGATACTTGCAACAGCCTTTTATAAAGCCACGTCACAAATGCTTCACACCCGTTTTCGTTACTCTCCATGGTCATATAGAAATAGTTATTCCCTATATTTTTCTAATGTGTTCTTAATTTTATTCTTGTCGGTTACGCTCTTTTCTCAATTATCTTATATAGTACAGTAAAATTGTCGTTTTACCTTAAAAAAATTGGCCGCGGCGATTCCTCTTGCTCAGTGGTTTAGGGTCATTAGACAAGTGTAAAACCAAAAAGGCGTCACCCCACCCCTTGCCAAACAGCCGCCATCTTGATAACAATTGAATTTGTTTTTCCTGGCGATCCATTGGTCGCACAGAAAAAGTTATTGAACAAAAAATGTTGGAAATAAAATTCTACACATTTTTGATACTTGCCGTGAATCCGAGAAGTTGGTATTTAAAACGGTAGAGGGCGACAAAGTTACCAAAAATCTGTTTCCGCCATTCTAGCGCTGTGGGGGTGATTTTTTCCGAAAATTGCGAATGTGAAAGTTGTAGTGCTTGAAATAATATACACGGATCTTTTTTAATAATGTGATTGATTTAAATAGCCTCCGAGTGACAGCCCTTCAAAGTCCGCGCAGCGCGGAGAAGTGGAGAGATGTAAATTATTTATATTCCGCACTTATTATAACTAACGAAATGCCGTGTGTGCCATTTGGTTAACATAAAGAAAACCATTATCGCTCGTACTATTATCCATTTTTAATCAGAATACAATCACGAAACAGCACTCGCAATCGTATTTACCGATTTTTTCCAAGAATTTTTTACATTGCGTTTATAACAAGTTGTGATCTCTTTTTTCAATAAAAGTGTTAGCAACATTTCTATCATGGTCGATAATGATTCGGTTGTGTCCAAGGCTCCGAACCAAGACGAAGAAACAGCTCCAAAAAAAGAAAACGTGTCTGAGTAGACTACAATATGTCTTAGGGTTTATGCAAAAAGAAATTACTTTCAATATACGAGCCCAGAATCAAATCATTTGGCACAGTTAATATTTTTCCGGTATCTTTATTTTGTACTCACAAAAGAAAATCTTCTTGGTCAATATTCTTACATCGTAATTGTAGACGTTTTTAGCAGTATTATAACAGCTTTAACAATAACAAATTACAAAAAGTAGTCGGAAAACACTAACTTCAATAAATATTATACACCAAGTGAATTAAACATATGTTCATTCACGAAAAGATGTTGAGCTCACGAGCACGCAGTGCGAGTGAGATCATATCTTTGAGTTAATAAATGCTTAATTCACGTGGCGTATATATGTTTTTATTCAATTTTGATGAAATATTGAATAAAAATTTTAAAAAATATTCGAACTAAGATATAAGTTTGCCCATTCATCGTCGATTTGATCTAACTTTTAGTAATTATATATTACACACTACAAAGAGAAAGAATAATTGAATGTAAATATTTGTAGATAATAAAAATATGTTGTTCGTCATTGAAACTTTTTTAATTCTCTAGTGAATTAAACTTTTTTAATTCTCTAGTGAATTAAAACACTTTTATTTCACTTATGAATCATAGACTGTTTATGAAGGTTATGGAGTTAATAATGTCACTTTAAACTGTTAAAATTGAATAATAGTTATTTACTATACAAGTGGGATAACAGCATCATTAATATACGTGTGTGTAAGTTACAAACGAGTGCGTAGCACGGGTTATGTAAGCACACAAGTATATTAATGATGCATTATCACACATGTATTGTACAAAATTTTATCTACGACTGCCTAAAATTGAGAAAAGTGCATTAAGAGAAATTTCAGGTCTGTCATTTTCAAAAATATTTTAGTAGGCAAATGTCATTATGTCATTCATTTGACACTATTTCAGTTACGTAATGAAGTCATTACACAACTTAGTTGCGTAATGAAACCATTACATAACCGAGTGGTGTAATGAGCTTCATTACCTAACTGAAATAGTGTCAAATGAGTGACGTAATGCGTTACTTATCCCACTGGAGTAGATAATAGTAATTTATTATACAAGACGATAAAGTTAAATTTTATCCACGAGTGAATCGTTTAACGTCGAGACGAAGTCGAGACGTTAATGATTCAAGAGTGGATAGAAATAACTTGATCGTCGTGTATAATACAATATTTTTTTCTATAGCAAGAACTTTAATAATTTCAAAAGAAAATAATGACAGTCAACCACATTTCAAAATGTCAGTAGCTAGATTGGGTTGCTACGATAATACGAAGCTGTCATATTTAATTTAAACAAAAGTTAGAAAATTAAATTACTTTATCTATCCTTGATGTTAAAGTGCTACTTTATCTACCCTTGCTGTTAAAGTAAAACTTGACCTTTTGTTTTGAGTTGATAAAAGCACACTTTAACATGTGCTATAGAAAAAAATAAATTACCGATTCATTTCATTTCGTTCACCGTAGCATGTTTTAGTTGAAGTGAAACAAGCTGTTTGTTGTTTAATAACATATAGACAGTCGGGTGTCTGTATTATTTTTGCAGAAATGGCACGTGGTAAAGCAATTGTCAATTTGTTGAGTTTTGGTCATTCCTATGGCAAAATTTACAAACAATTGCAATTATCATATTATATAATAAATATTACACCAGCAAATTTAAGAGCTTTACGGATCTGAGCCAAATGATATCATTCTGGGCTCATATACTCCTTTCCCAACATTTTCATTTCTTTTACCTATACCAATTTCTCGGTATCGCGGCAATGACCAAAAATGTGTAGAATTTCTGTAGGTTGTGAAAACCTATTCACATTGAAACTACTTGAGTGACGTGACGATTTTATCTCGCAAAAGAGAAATGGTTACTTCAATGCGCCGGAATATATCGTACATTTCCCACGCTGCTCGGACTTTGAAGGGCTGTCACTCAGAGACTATTTAAATCAATCCCATTATTAAAAGAGATTTGTGCATATTTTTTCAAGCACTACAACTTTCACATTCGCAATTTTCGGAAAAACCCACCCCCACAGAGCTAGAATGGCGGAAACAGATTTTTGGTAACTTTGTTGCCCTCTACCGTTTGAAATACCAACTTCTCAGTATCGCGGCAAGGATAAAAAAATGTGTAGAATTTTATTTCCAACATTTTTTGTTCAATAACTTTTTCTGTGCGACCAATGGATCGCGAGAAAAAACAAATTCAATTGTTATCAAGATGGCAGCTGTTTGGCAAGGGGTGGGGTGACGCCTTTTTGGTTTTACACTTGTCTAATGACCCTAAATTACTGGGCAAGAGGAATCGCCGCGGCCAATTTTTTTAAGGTGACGGGGTATTTTCCGACAATTTTACTGTACTAGGGTTACTTGCAGATTTGCTTTGTACGTTTCGTGACTTTCTTTAATTTTCGGTGTACGATGAACCTATAACACATACATACCGGGTGCTGACTTGCGCGACGCACCATAGGAATTTGCATAGTAAATTTTTTATGTTCAATTATTTGCTCCCCTAATTATTTTAGAGCTAAAGTGTACATACATTTTTTATAGGGAAAAAAATACTGCATCTATTCGTACTGTTGCTAACAATTTTTCATTTTCCAAAACCGAAGAAATGCAAAAAATCAAACTAGCAATTTCACAAAAATCAGTGATGCCATGGAATTATTGAAACAAGCCAATGTCAACGCAAGTGCGTGCGGGACGATCATCCAGGCACTGCCGTCAAAAGATTGAACGTATTGTCGTTTTTCTCATTTTGGTGTAAGTTCTGAACCTCATTATTGCACCTACAATTATTTAATAACCTGCCTGTAGTCTTAAACTGAAAATGAATTAGTTTATTAATGGTTGTACTGTTTGAAATTTGCCGATACGGATATTTTACAATAAACAAGGAGTTTACTTAACGAACGTCCACCATACTAGTAAAACCATTTTTGTTATGGACAAGGTCTAGGTACCTTAGAGACATTAAGCAGAACAGTATTAATAATGAATTATTACAAACAAACAGCACATACTGTCGCGCCGCACGCATTTGCGTTGACATTGGCTTGTTTCAATAATTCCATGGCATCACTGATTTTTGTGAAAATGCTAGTTTGTTTTTTGCATTCCTTCGGTTCCGGAAAATGAAAAATTGTTAGCAACAGTATGAATGGATGCAGTATTTTTATTCTACAAAAAATGTATTTACACTTTAACTCTAAAATAATTAGGGGAGCAAATAATTGAACACAAAGAATTTACTATGCAAATTCCTATGGTGCGTCGCCCAAGTCAGCACCCGGTATAATCAAAATACCAAATAAAAGAATACATAAAATACATGGTTATTAACCCAAACGGGTCTGATTATTGCAATAAAAACAGGTGATATAGCATATTTCTACTCGCGTTAGACAGTTAAAATAAGTAGCATATATAATGATAAGTGACATACATTGACTTCTAGTACTTCTGCTATCGATAAACCTCGCGCAACTCCAGTTTTCATACTCCGTAAGCTCAGCAGTGACATACAGTTTGTACCCCCAGATATCTCCCTCCATGGAATTTTTGGATAGATACTGACAATGGGAATGCACTTATGAGTAAGAGGAAACTGCCATCTGTGAAAACGATCAAAATCTTTAGAGTATTTTTGAGAAAAAAGTTTTCTCGTTTTTTCGTCATTTTATGGGATATTTGGGCCTCCCCACACCGGACGGAGCATTCAAGTGAAACCGAAATCTGGTATTATCGTTCCAAAGCTTCATAAATCAACTCCGTAAATTTTTATGGAAATTCGTCTGTATGAAATTCGTCTGCCCCTTCCTCGATATCCGCTTCTTGGAATTTTTTGGGTAGATACTGACTATGGGGTATCATTTATGAAGAAGAAGGAAATGTAGTCTTTGAAGATGATCAAATTCGTTACTCATTTTTGAGAAAAAAAAATTGTCGTTTCTTCGATATGTTTTGGGGCCAAACTTGGGTACCATCGTTCGAAAGGTTCATAAAACATCTTCGAAAATTTTCAGTAGTTATATCCCTAGTGCATTCTGTATACTCGAATTATACAGAATGCATGCGGGGAATATTGCAAGACTATTCCTCGAAGAAATGTCATCCTTTGTATACCACACTATTCATTTTTAAAAAGTTATCATTTTTCTTTCTGAAATTTCTTGTGTACATAGCTGGTTTGCTTTGCTTACCGGAAATACTCGATATTGCACTAGTGCAAAATATTTGCTGTATTCGACTCTGCTTGGTTCAAATTTTGAAAATTGATTAATGGGATTGGTTTATATTATTTGAGGGGAATAGTCATAGAAATTCGTTTGTATGAAATCTGGCGAAAATTACAAAAACTGCGCTTTTAAGCGCTTTCGCAATATTTTTATTTCAAATCTGTTTATTAAGTCTTCGTGTTTTCTTGTCATTGTCCAAGCCTGACATCCATATGTGACTCCAGGTCTGATTATTATTTTGTATAGTGTCATCCTCGACATTAGTCTTGATGTAAATAATTTCCCTAATCCATATAAGCATTTGTTTGCGTTCAATATACGTTGTTTAATATCAATGGTGATGTCGTTATCTTGAGTAATAATTGTGCCTAAGTACTTGAATAATTCGACATGCTCGAAGGGGTTACCTTCTAGATTTACTTCAGGTAGTTTCCTCTAATGAGTATCTCTGTCCAGCTTCATATATTTGGTTTCATTTACGTTAATTTTAAGTCCACTCTGATGTCCCGCTTGCTCTAAACGTGTTAGGCTATCCTATATATTGCAATAACCCTGACATGATTTTTATTTTGGTACAAATTAATATAAATTTAATTAGGGCAAATCACCACACAATTCTCAGGTTATTTTATATTGTGCTACCATTTGCCTATCAGTAATTTCTAGACTAATTAAAAATGAACTGTATTTATTACTTTTGAAAATAAAATGGTTAAATGCCCCTTTCTTAATATTTTATTTAACTGCAATACTTTCTAGGCTAGCTCACGGCAAAACACCAAAAACTGTTTTCTCAGGTGGGATCAGAATTTGGGTATATTCATAAATTATTTTAAATTTTAGACTAATTCTCCCAAAGTAGCTCATATGCGCGACTCTAACTACGTATTATTCGTAACCTCAATTTGAAAACTGAACACAGAATTTTTGTCAGTGCAATTAACGTTAATTTGAATGTTTAAATCGTGACAGGAAGCAAGAAAACCTCAGGTAAATTGATTTAATTATCGCGCCACGTATTTCTTTATATGAGTGACGTAGATAGACGCCAACAATCACTTGTTTCTGGTGGCTTGGAAATTCTTGCAAAACCACAATTTCTGATGACGCTATGCAGATTATAAAAATTGGAGCGTAGCTGATCGCTGTACGATGTACTTCTTCTGCAGGGTTTCTTCTTAGAGCTCAACAGCTTTCCAGAATCACAACACTTGAATAATAAGCAAAATCCTACCTCGTAACTTCTCTCCGAACTTGGGCCAAAGCTGACCGCAGGTGACGCCGTTGGATTTGTGCCGTTGGAGACGCTTTCCTTGGCCCGCAAATGTTGTTCCTGATGCTCTTGCAGACCCCGCTAACCTGTTGCAGTGCAGATCTCTGGCTTGCGCTGCTTATATAGGCCGGAATCGGTGCTTGAAGTCTTCAGGTGCTCGTTGCCGTTGTTCCCTCGGAGACGAATTGAAAAACTTACACAATTTTTGTTGCGGAACTTGCCACAAACGTTCCCACAGGTGCACGATAACTTGGGTAATAAAACTGTATACTTTTTATAATTGTAACACTTTTATTATTGCAAAAACATTAATTTTTGGGAGCACACATTGTGGGACAACCAGGATCTAATTTATTTCAATTGTTCTCGTTTTTTTATTCAACAAAAAGGCATCACGTTGCTATGATACCGTAATCTGCTTATGTTAAATGGACATTAATTTTGATAACAAATACACATAAACGAAGTAGAGTTTGATTACATGATTCTTAATATTAACATTTTCTTAAATCTAAAAATTGTCTTTATTGCTTATAGCTAGCATTGTTCTTTCTCGTTACACACACATGCTTTAAAATCACTGCTCTGCTTTTGCACTTTGTTTTTATTAATACACTGGTATTCGAGTTCACAATTTTTACACGTCACTGGCTTTTCTTCTCTTCCGTTGCGTAATTCTGCACTGCTCTTTGCAATTTCTATTTTATCCTTATCTTGCTTTCATCTACCTTTCAGATTGGTTGCCTTTTCACCGGTTTGTGCTTTTATTAATAACTACGCTCATTTAGTATGCACATAACAAACCTTTTGTGACAATTAATTTCGTTTGGTCTGGCTTTCCATATGCACAAACCTATCATTTTAATTATATTACCTTACTCAAAAATCAAATTCAAACCCTCTAAAATATGTTTGCTCATGCGTGCCTTTATCCGTCTGATTACTGTTTATTGCATCGCATTACCAATGCATTTAATATTTTTATTACTGTTTAAATTGCAATTACATAATAGTTATTTACTATACAAGTGGAATAACAGCATCATTAATATACGTGTGTGTAAGTTACAAACGAGTGTGTAGCACGAGTTATGTAAGCACACAAGTATATTAATGATGCATTATCATACATGTATTGTACAAAATTTTATCTACGACTGCCTAAAATTGAGAAAAGTGCATTAAGAGAAATGTCAGATCTGTCATTTTCAAAAATATTTTAGTAGGCAAATGTCATTATGTCATTTATTTGACACTATTTCAGTTACGTAATGAAGTTATTACACAACTCAGTTGCGTAATGAAACCATTACATAACTGAGTGGTGTAATGAGCTTCATTACCTGACTGAAATAGTGTCAAATGAGTGACGTAATGCGTTACTTATCCCGCTGGAGTAGATAATATATCTTAACTATTGACTTGGTTAAATATTTCGCACTGCAAACAGAACCAAATTGTGAGTTTAAAACCATTTCAATATATCTTTGTTTTCTTTCCAGGACGGCAATATCATTAGCATACGCCATCACTTGGGAACTACCTGTGTATATTGTAAAATCAGTGTGAGGTTTGCTTTTCGTATGTTTCCAATACTAAGTTGAAGACCAGAGATGATAAAATATCTCCTTGTCTAACGTCAAAGCTGCTGGAATATTCTTTTTTAATTTTACAGACGCATTTCATACCTTACACTGCCATCTTGATAAGTTGGACCAACTTTATTGGGACTCTGAATTTATAATTAACACTGTCATATGCTTGTTGGTAATCTTTAATCTATGTAGAGTTGAGAGATGCTAATATTGTATTCCCAGCATTTCTCTAAGATCTGCCTGATGGTTTGATCCACTGTTGATCGGTTTCTTCTAAACCTGACTGATACTGACCGATGATGTTCTCTGAAACTGGGGTAAGCCGTTGGTTAATTATTCGCGTTAGTACTTTTTAAGTCGTGTTTAAGAGACAGATACCTCTAAAGTTGTTACAATTTAATTTACCACCCTCTTTATGTATGGGACATAAAATTCCTGTATTCCACTCCTGTGGGATTTCTTCTCTTCTCCATATACTATTCAGCAGTTTGCGTATTTCACCAAATTTTCGCCTCCATACTTTAGCAGTTCTGCATGGATATCATGACTACTTGGGGCTTTATTGGCTTGTAACTTTTGGACTGCATATTGAACTTCTGCATATGTTGGTGGTGAAGTGTCGACTTTCTTTATCTTCGTGCTGAAAAATATTTATAATGTTCTTTTGGTCCACACTATCTGTAAATGTAAATGTCACTCCTTATTAGTGGTCAGGGCGAGTAAGGGTTGTATCCGTTAGATATGGTACGGATATAACAGTTGATAACGAAGAGTTCTCCAAGCAAGGCGGCCACCTACATCCACTTCGGCTGAAATTCTCCTTGCACTCGCTTTGAGGTTTTTATCCGCTATAAAATTACTCATGGACGCCATCTAGAATTGATTACGTCACGTGTGCGCCTCGCGATTGTTCGTTTCTCTCCCACGCGCATCTCTCTGTTATACTCATGGTGTTGAAACACAACACAAATAGTATATTACAGTACAAGTGGAGAAACTGAGAATTTCGCTCACGCATTTGCCAGTTTTGCACACGAGCAGCCAGGCGAGTGTGCAAAGGCAAATAAGTGAGCGAAACGGTTTCTCCACGAGTGCTGTATAGCGTTATGTTTAATCCTGCACTTATAATATCTAAAAAAATTCTGCAAATACAATTTTTATATGACAAACAATAATTATTCAATATAAAAAACGTAGGCAGGTTGTGTTGTTACGTTGCTATGGTTTGTTAATAATAAAAATTTAAATTGTCAATATTTTTACGTGTGGATCAGTTTCCTGAATTTGCCTTATTAAATTGCTACAAAAATGGAGCAAAGTGAAGAATTTGCTGTGCCCGATGACGTCCAAAAAGCTGCTGATGCCGCTACATTTCATTTGTTGCCAGAAAAGTTAAAGGGAAGATACATGAAAGAAATGGAAAAATTTCGTGAATGGATGAAGGCAAAAAAGATACAAGTGATAACTGAAACTGTTGTTGTAGCCTATTTTAACGGCCTAATTGTGAAGTATGAACCTCCTTCGTTGTGGTCCACCTATTGAATGTTAAGATCAACTTTGTTCATTTTTGAAAAAGTAGACATTAGCAGGTAAGTTTAGTAATACTATGTTTTTAAAATTATGGAATGTAACCGACTGATTTATTTGTAGGTTTAAAACCTTGTTTGCGGATTTAAGAAGCAAATCAAAAGGTTACCAACCTAAAATGGCGAAAACATTTGAGCAAAAAGACATAGAAAAATCATAAATGAAGCTCCCGGCGAGAGATTTTTGTTAATGAAGATGGCAGTTGTAATGGGAGTTATGGGTGCTTGCAGATGTGACGAGCTTGTAAGTCTCAAAATCACCGATATTGAAGACAAAGGATCCATACTGATTGTGAATATTCCAAACACTAAAAATTATAAGCCTCGGTCTTTTGTTGTTACTGGCACCGAATGCAAATGTTTTAATGGTCTGGCGATCTACCGAAAATATGCAGCGTTACATCTCTTGGCGAAGGGAGGTTCTTTTTGTGTTACCGTGACGGAAAATGTTCAGTGCACCCCGTGGGTATAAACACACTGTCAAAGATACCCAGGGTCGTGGCGGATTACTTGAAATTAAAAGATGCTCATTTATATACTGGGCATTGCTTTTGCCGAACGTCAACCACATTGTTGGCTAATACCTCTGCAGATATTCTGACGTTAAAAAGACACGGAGGCTGGCGCTCATCGTCTGTAGCTGAGAGCTATGTTGAAGAATCAGTGGTTAGCAAGACTAACATAGCAAAAAGAATTGTTAGCGGCGATATGGGAGCAAGCATAAGTAAAAAAAATCGCGTAGAAGTTGAGGCAACAGAAAATTCCGTGACAGAAGGTACTGCAGGAACGGGAATCCTTGAAGCACATCAATTTTTAATGGAAGTAACCCAGTTTTCCAGAATTGTGTGGTTAATTTCTATACAAATAATTAAACAATAATGTAGCAAGTGTTCAACTAAAGTTAAAATGTTAAAAATTTTGTATTTTATCTGGGCAGTGAGAGTGGGCGAAAGTTTACTTTCACTCACTACTTTCGCCCACCCGTTGCCATACAAACAATCTGTGTGAGCAAAACAAATGGTTTTTCGCTTGGTATCTAAGGAAGAAACAACATGTTTCTATAGCAAGATTAAACAAATAATTATTGAATATGAACGCTTAGATTAAACACGGTTTTATAAACCCTTTTAAACTTATTTCATACATCGAAAAATGTCATCTACCACCTCAGGTGTGGACACTGACCTCGGCCGTCCGTAGTCATAAGCACATTCAGTATCCGTCAGCAGTTGGTAAAGTTTTCTAAAACTTGAGAAGGCAGTTGACAGTTGGATAAAGCCTTGGTCGTGTTTTGTTTTAGATTGTTCTATTTGGATCAATGTCGACGCTCCGTCTTACTTTTTTGAGGACTACTGCTAGCTATACACTGTCATCTAGTCGAAGCCCTGTAGTTGTTACAGCCTGTTCCGCTGTTTTCTTTAGCACTAGCTTTTGAGCCCAAGCCATAAGTGGTCTTATTTGAATTAAAATAAGTTTTACATTTTTAAAAGTAAATTGTAAATAAAAAACTTGCAGCAGAAAATGTTACTAATGTCATTAATAAAGGAAGGGCATTGCAAGAAAAACAACTTTTGTTAGATGTAATAACGGTTGAAGGGTATTCAAAATTATGTACAAAATAGGTAAAAATATCTTCACATTGCTGATAATACTGAAACAGTAAAAACAGCAAGTAATGCGAATTACAGAAATTAGCAAAGGAAAAATAACATAGCAGTCGGTGGGATTCGAAACCGCGCTTCCAAAAAGAATCTGATTTGTAGACAGATGCCGTACGCGCTGGACGAGGACTGTTAGATAAACGCATATGTTTATCGATGCATTATAATGGACACGGTAACGACAGAACCGAGCGCAGTCGTAGAGCATTTAGTCATTCTTATGATTAACTTATTTGGTATTTTAAACTGTACAAAATGTGTCTGTTTATGTTATCGGTAAGCTTGTCGAAAGTCGACGAAGATATAGTATAGACTAGGCTCTACGTTGGCATTACATTTCAATTGGCATACCCATAAACGTCCCAGAAAATAAATAGTAAGAGGTATTTAATTGTATTATATTAGTAAAAACTATATGTTATGCACTACATTTTAGAATATGCATAATGGAAAGTGCTGGGGATAAAGATGTACATGTAAATTAGGCGGAATTGTCATCATGTTTATTTAATATACCGGGACACTTTGTTAACTCTGATCATACTCCCTATGTTCAATTTATTTGCTATGCAACTAATTAAGACATAATTTGTTCCAGTTCTTTTGTGGTGTTTATAGTCGACGCATCTGTTGTTGTTAAATTTTAGCCCACTATCTAAGAACCTAGAATTGAATGTGGGTTATAATTTATAAATAACCGCCGGCCCTTGCAGAAAGGGATTTTAATCTTGTTGAGATGCATTCATAGGTCACCTGGCGTGAACGTTTAATGTTCAAATCCTGCCAAACCCTTTACACTGTGTGGCCTTCATTCAACCAAGTCTCATCAGTAAGGTAGACGTATTAACTTTTTTTCTAAATCGCTGATATTCAGGTATTTCACTTAGAAATTTTTATCGCCAGATTATTATCTTCTTGTCGATTAGTATAACTTCCCGGTTTCTTTTTAAGTACCGAAAGTTCATCTTACGTAGTATTCGGAGCAGTACAGGGCGTTATATTTTTGGTAAACTTTTCGCTTCATTATTGAAACCTGTACCGTTAATTTTTCGACGAATCGCATATTTTCCATCGTATTCAATTTTAAGTTTACTTTGACCTGTAGTTTTTGTTTCGATAACTTTTGCGTCCTTTTTAAGTATTATATAGATTGTGGTGCTGGAAGCTTTTGTTTAAAAAATGCACAGACTCACAACGTCTTTCACTTTCACGATCATATCGAATTTTTAATACAAAGTTTTTTATGCACATTTTTAACCAGTAGGCTTTCTTCCGCCGTAAAGCATTTTTATTTCTGTAAGCCACTACAACCTGCTTTATGTTCCATTTTGAAAACATTTTGTTTATGTAGTGCTGTAGAATTTATATAACCACGAATTCAACACTCTTTAAAATCCCAATAAGTGAAAACTTAATCGCCACCTATCCTATGCAAATTTGCTTTAACGAAACCTTATGGCGCTTAAGTGCACACGTGCCACATAACATTTATGATAATTATTCAAATAACCAGCGCTATTACCGCAACAACTTCATTGATTTGTATCACATTTTGAAGCAGTGGCACAAATAAAATATAGTGTTTTTCTGATTTATTTACCATTAGTTTCGTGTGGATACTACAGAGCCGCTCTCATTCGAGTGATTAACTGTTAACAGAAACTGTTCCCTCTTTCCCTTTGGTTTCTAATGTCAGTTGACATTCAATATCGAAGCACCTTTTTTTTTCTCTTTTCCTCTTCTTCCCTGTTACTTTTGTAGTATTTTGCTAGTATAAGTTTTGAAGAGCTAGAAGGTCAGGACAAAACATCTATATGGCTTTCATAGATCTAGAAAAAGCTTTTGACCGAGTAACAAGAAATCAAGTAAGAGAAAGCCTGGAAAAAAAGAAAAGTAAGCGAGAAACTCAGAAGAGGTATAATGAGCTTGCATGCTGAAATCCGGAACTATGTAAGAACGGAGAATTTACAATCAGACGAATTTCGAGTGGAGGAAGGACTGAAGCAAGGAGGTGTGCTGAGCCCGGTTTTGTTCAATATAGTTATGGACGACATTATAAAGGAAATAAAAATAAAAACCAGCAAAGTACATATAGGCTATATGAATTTACAACCGATAAGGATTGAACTATGTACATTTGCCGATGACCTAGTAGTACTAGCAAGAAACGAAAGTGAACTACGAGCAAACCTTGAGATATGGAACAAAGCATTCATTAAAAGAAATCTTAAAATAAATGAAAGCAAGACAAAAGTTATGATAATAGGAGAAGAAAACAAGAAAACAACATAGTAATAAATGGAGTAAAACTAGAACAAGTGGAAACATTCAAATATCTAGGGGTACTGATAAATAATAATGGTAGTCAAGACTCGGAAATTACAGCAAGAGTGGAAAACGCATCCAAGGTGTCCCACATGCTCAAGAACTCGTTCATAAAAAAGAGAAGTAACAAACAAAACCAAAATAAGCGTGTTCAAATCCGTATTTGTCCCAATATTGACCTTCGGGTGTGAGAGCTGGGCGGTCACGGATAAAAACAAAAGTAAAATCAAAATCCAGAGCACCGAAATGAAGTACTTACGAGCGATACTAGGAATCACAAGGTTGGATAGGATCAGGAACAATAGCGTGAGACAGGAATTAGGAACAGAACAGGTAATAGAGAGAATTTAAAAAAGCAAGTTGAGATGGTATGGACACATGGTCAACTCAAGAAAAGAGAAGGAGAGGACGACCAATGAAAACATGGGATGATAACATCAAGCAAATCCTACAGAAAAAAGGGATAACAAAAGAAGAAGCCAAGATAGCAGCTCACGACAAGGCAGAATGAAAGAAATTAGTGTACGGATAAAGATAAGAAACAAATCAATTACAATGTTAAATTAGTAAATAATGAATAATGACCTTACACCTAAGGGTAGCTAAGGTTCTGATTATATATAAGGGTGTTTGGTTCACCGACGTATATCCGAAAGGAGGTGGTAGGTGAGTCGGTTTGGAACTTATTTAACCAAAAATACCTTTATACAAAGTGTCACGGTTTCTGAGGTAAAGCCAACTTTGTGATTTTATTAAATTACTGCAGTTTTAGTATGATTAATTTTAATTAGACACAACTGCAAACTTTTAATTTCTTGCAACTTTTATTTTAGTAGTCTTTGATATCTGTTCTATCAAATAAAATCACTTGATACACTCTACATGTGATAAAACAAAATATAGAGTCGACTAAAGTTCAAAAATGTATTCTCTAGATATCAAACTTTGATCTAGTAAGCCACGTATAAAAAGTAATTACAAAACAAGACGGTATTTTTGGTTAAATAAGTTCCAAACCGACTCACCTACCACCTCCTTTCGGATATACGTCGGTGAACCAAACACCCTATATATATATAAGTTTTGACCATTTCGCATATATAGTTTCTTCCTATTCTGTTGTTGTAATAATAATAATAATAATAAATTCATTTATTAGCACAAACAAGTTAAACAATGTAATAAGGTAATAATACAACAAAGAGTTTGGTGCTAAAAGGAGTTCAATCAGGACACATCGCTAAGCCATGAGCCTGTTCTTCCTTGAACCCCTTAAATTAAAACAAAAATGTAGGATACAAACATAAAAATCATAATTTTATAGTATGCAAACATGACCCGAGACCAATATATCTATAAATCTAAAGAAAGTATTTGATATAATTCACAGAAATTAAAAAACATAATAAAAAAGGAAATATGAGTAATCATCCATTAAAAACAAGGAGACGTCAACTAACAGTTAATTCACTGAGTTGCTCCAGCTGCAATGCCGATTTTAGACGTTTCTTGAAGATATTAGGAGTATTACATGAAGTAACATCAATCCCAAAAAAACCGCGGTTAAATATTTTAGCAATGTTGAAAGAAAATGATCTCTCAAAAAGAGAGGTTCCGTGCACTGGAGGAGTTAACAGCCCTCCCATTATTTCGGTTATCACTTCCTAGAATTTATGTGCCATTTTCTGATATTTTAATTTCTAGAGAACTCATCTTTCATCTCTTTCTTTACACGCTTTCTTCGCGTTGGATAAGCTCTCTCTTAGTTTTAGCTTCCCCAAACAATAATCTAAACTGCATTTTGCACCTCCATAACTTCTTACATATAGAACACTGCATAAAATTCTTGTGTTGATCAGTACCTACATAATCAATTTGAATATTGGTTTCCCCATCGGACGACGTCTATGTCATTTGATGTGGAGAAAGTAAGTACTTGCTATTGCTAATTGGCTGTTGCCAAATTTATCAGTCTCGCCTCTTATGATTACTTGTTCAACTATATTTCCCAAACCTAAACACGTATGCTATGCCTATTTTAGCATTAAGACATCCAACTATAAGCAGTATATCGTGTTTCGGAGTTCTGCCGACTTGTTCCAGGACAGTGGTTCCCAACCTTTTTTTAATGGCGACCCTTTTTAGTTTTTTAAAAATGTTCGCGACCCCCCTTTCGCATCCGTCATATTTGATCAATAAAACAAAAAATAAAAGGTTTGACAATAGTATATTGTATGTTAAGAGCTGAAAGTGCATTCTTGCCGCTTGCGCATGAATATTGCTGGTTGAGACGAAGTCGAAACCAGCAATCATGCAAAAGCGGCAAGCGCACTTTTAGCTCGAAATGTACAGTGGTGTGCAAATAAATCTGGGACAGTGTTTTTTTCACATGCAGATTCAGTTAAGAATTGAAGAATATCTCCATGGATTTCCTGCTATCAGAAAGAGTTACATTAAACTTTAACAGGTACTGAAACCCGTAACTCTCTCTGATAAGAGGAAATCCATGGAAATATTCTTCAAATTCTTAACTGAATCTGCATGTGAAAAAAACACTGTCCCAGATTTATTTGCACACGACTGTACATACTATTTTTTCGACGACTGAGCATATTATTAAAGGAAAATATGAAATTTCATTTTATCGCAAAAATTAATTGACAATCAAGTTAACATTACTTGCGCTGTCTATGACATGTGACGCGATTATTTCCACAAATGACGGGCGTTGTCCAGGAAACATTCGGACGTGGCTAGCTATTTTGTCCACGCGGAAACCCAAAACGCTCGGCGAGCGGCAAAAAGATGAAAACGCACGCTCAGCGGCAAACGTCAACTTTCTGTTGTCAAATGACAGTGTGAAAAATCTACTTTCGATGTCAGTCGTCGAAAATAGCTATTTTTGTATTAAGGGCGTGAAGGAGGCGATTTTGGCCCGCGGCGGAATTATAAGCCAGAGGCCCGAAGGGCCGAAGGATTATAAAACGCCAAAGGGCCAAAATCGCCGTTCACGCCCGAAATGCAAACAAGATTTTTTGTAAAATCCACCATAAAGCTTTGAAAAATAAATAGCACGATTCATTCTCAAGAATCAAATTGTTGTTGGTTGCCAATGTGATGCTGGTTTTTTAGGCCTTAAAGCGCAAAAGGCATTATTTACGCCCGCAAATTATTTTTAGGCCTTAGGGCGCAAAAGGCACTATTTACGCCCGCAAATTAATGCATAAATGACCTTATTTTAATACGATTTTACAAAAAATATATTTTAGGACTTAAAAATAGTGATGATATTTTTTATTAAGTATTAATTATTAATGATTATTGTGATGATTGAGCTTGCATCTGCTTAACAAGCGATATAATTCTTGGTTGAGTTTTTGTCAAGGCCAATCTCATGTTATCTTAAACATCCAGCTTATTATATAAGACGTCACGTGCTGTAGAGTCATTTTGTAGCTTCAAAAATTCATCCTGAACTTCATCGCGAATGTCGGTAACATCCAAAGATACACGAAATGGGTTTCGAACTAATGTAGCTTCTTGTTCAGATAGTTCTGGGAAATACCGTTGAATTTCAGATTCAAGGGCTTCAAGGTGCTTATTAACTTCCTCTCTTAGATTTTCTACAATTCTTGTGTCCGATTTTTCAGTCTTGGTGCAAAGATGTTCAAACATGGCAAAGTTTCCAAGATTTCCTTTACGGCGCCAGTTTTGCAGCTTTAATACGAACGCCTGGTTATTATCTCTGAATTGAATAATGTGCGTTTCTTTACCCTGCAGTTTCAAATTTAGCTTGTTTAGCTGATCTAATATATTAGATAAATAAGCTGCTCTTTGAATCCAGGTCTCATCATTAAAGTGTGCCAAAAAGTCATGTTTTCCTTTTAGTTCTAAGAACTGTTTTATTTCGTTTTCCAATTCAAAAACTCGGCCAACAACATTTCCTTTTGATAACCAACGGACAGAAATGTAGAAAAGAAGAACTTCGTGATCAGAGTTCATGTTTTTGCACAGTTCTTTGAACAGACGAGTATTGAGAACACTAGATTTTATGTAATTGACAATGGTCACCAAAGAGTCGAGTACTTCTTGCAAAGGCTTTGGAAGAGTCTTGGTAGCAAGGGCAAATCGGTGAATCATGCAGTGTAATCCCTTTGCTTGGGGTGCAAGCTCTTGAACTTTTGACTGAAAGCCCGACCTCGATCCAATCATGGCTGGTGCTCCATCGGTACACACTCCACACAAGTTTTTCCATTGTAAGCCACCTTTCGCAGTAGTTTTTAGTGCTCTACAAAACAGAAACTCTTCTTTGATGTCTTCCAAGTGAATATATTTCACGAAAACGAGTAATTGGGAACATGCACTAACATCGGTTGATTCGTCAAGTTGAAAGGAAAAGACAGGTGATGTCTTTATTTCAGATAAAATTTGTTCATCACATCTAAGGACATGTCTGAAATCCGTCTCTAAATTGTGTTGTTAGACAAGGATATATTACGCATTTTAATATCACTCGCTTCTCCAAGAACTTGTTAAGCCATTTTGCAACCTTCAGCCACCTAGTTGATTATCTACGCTGCCTGTACAGCCTATCCGTACTTCAAATCTGATTCCAACATTTTTTTAAACTTTCATCACAAAAACTCACAAGGGCAAGCTCATTCCTTGCTCATTTGATTTAGAATACCCTGTATACCGACGCGGCTGCCCCACTTCGTTCATTTTGGGACACCCTTTGAACGCCACTTGCTTGTCTGCCTAAGCTTTCGCATAGCCATTGGCTGTCGAGGGTCACGTGGTGACGCCGGCTCCCGCGATTTCCGGCGTCCTAACGCTTTTTGCTTGCCGTGGGAGGCGTCCTCTTGCGTCTCGACGCTTGGGGACGCCTGCCTTTTGTGTTTGTACCGTTGCCGTGAAGGCTATGTGTGTTTCCCGTCTCGTGCTGTTTCAGCGAATGTGATATAAACTGTTTCGCCTTTATGTGGTCGGCAGTGAGCTCTTGTGTGTGTCGCACGTGTTTGAGGTGTCCATTTCTTGGTGCTTCTGAAGGGTTACGTCCCGCAATGTGCAAAGGCGATCTTTGATTCCCGTTACCTTTGGGGATTTGCCAGCAGAACGTGCAGCCCGCCCTTAATCTCATCGTTATACCCGGTTACATGTGGGTGACCAAGTTGTAGAAAAAACGCCATCATTCGGCGGATTCGTTGTGCCAAGGAAATGCTCTCGTATCACACCCCCCGCAGCCAACTCAGGGCGTTGCTAATGTGCCGCACCTTACCGCTCAGACGACGTCCAAACATATTTGTACATGTTATGTAAAATAGTAACAATTTTGCGTTCGGACAGAACTTATTAGCATGTGTGTGTAATCGCTGATGTGTCATAACTTGTCGCCGCAGAGTACTGAATTAGCTTGCATGCAGCCCACGAGTAGGCTAACTAACTGAATTGACTCATTTCGGATCGCCAGTGGCGCGTTTAATCAATCGCTGGGCATGTTGCTGATAATCGGGCCGCCATTGTTGTAAACCACGGCGTTGTGCCCGTCTGTGAATCACCGCCAACGCTTGCTCGGTGGTTGACCCAAATTTGCATTAGAACTGGCTGTAAATCCATGTATTTCTACCATCCTTATAGAAGTAAATTAAATAGTGCTCTCGGCGCGGCAATTTATCAAGGGAGATTGCTTTTGTGAATAACGGCGTATCGATCATCCGTATGCGAAATCAGTCAGCTGTTCAGTGCGTGACGTAATTACGCGAAGTTGCGTTTGTGAACAAAGGACTTTGATCGTTGTTTACTTGCAATCAAATTTGCTTGTACCTGACCGGCAATGAACTATCTCTGTGTGGAAAATCTATGCGCCTCGACCGTTTGTGTTTGTAATATTTGAACCTTTGCTTTGGGTACGACCAGTTAAGCGATATATTTTTCTGCCAATCTTTGTGCTTTGGGCACCTTAACGATAATTAACCATTTATTCTGTGCTTGGCTTCACCCCGCGACACTGTCGCAGTAAAGTAATGGGTCTCAACCCTCTGTAGCATACACGTTGAGTCAGTAACTTTCGGCAGATTGTTTAACGGGTCACCTGAGCTTACTGTATTGGCATTGGCCATTTTGTTAATTATGTGTGCGTTAGTATTAGCGCGCTATCTCCAGCTGGGGGCATTAGACTAAGCTCTGCGTGTAATCAAGGCGACATAATCGTTGCCCTTAGGGGTTTGTGCTGTATCCTTCAGTCAATAGATGCCTATGTGATTACGAGGTTTATTATTGAATATGACTTCTGCATGCTCTTTCCAGATTTAACAGCTAGTGTCAAGATCGATGTACGACGGAATTTGAGTGTTGGAGTGTGCCGGTAGGTTTGACAGCGCCCCCCCCCCCCCCGCAGTGACTTTACAGACCCGAATGAGTAACCCAAGTATCTATTTCTCGAATTTGTAACCTGAGCTCGATACCCCTCGAGTACCTTCTTGAAGTAGTGCCTAGTGTACTCTTCGTTTCGCCTAACCGCACAGGCTCGGTTATTCGGGTTAAGACAGGCTTGGTGGCGCCCTATTTATTTTTACCGTTACGTACCGCTCCTAGGCCGTTGCCCTTAGGTGATCTCGTGAAGAACCCGCCCTTGCTCCACTGATTGCTTAGCCGGCCTATCTTGTTGCGGCATGGGTAGCGGCCTAGGAGAACCTTTCGTCCCAATCTTGTCAATTATCGCCCGCGCCGGCCGTTTGGTTGTTGTATGAGCCGGTGCGGTGCCGTAAAGACCGTTTAGGACCGTAACAAACTAGCTTAACCGACTTTAATAAACATGGTTTGATGGGGGTTTCTGCAATTTCACCAGGCATAAGGAGAGGTGCGGGCGCCGGTCGCCCACTGATTACGTCGCATATCTCGCGTGTTGCCAAGCATAAATAAATTATTAACATTAAGGCGACCCCCCAAAAAAGCTAAGGCGACCCCTTGTGGGTCGCGAGCCACCGGTTGGGAACCGCTGTTCTAGGAGGTCATAGTTTCATCTACTGCAAACAATTTTAAGTGCTTCGACTCGAGGCAATTCTTACATTACATGTGTCTATCTGAACATCTTTTCCTTTCACTCGTTGCCTTAACCTATGCTTGGTTTTTTGTCCAAAAATCCGTTTGGTCCGACGCTCCCTTTAGGGTTTCGTAACAATGTGGTCTTTACAGGAGTAGGGTTGTTAACTCTACACCAACCTTATTCCTTTATATCAGCTTGGGACCAGCAGGGTGCCGCTATAAACCGCCACACAACTGACGGAGTTGTTATATTTTGTTCTTCTTTTAGAATATGTCGATATTAGTACGACTTTAGTTTAGTAAATTAATAAAACTGCAGTAACAAACTCTAATAATCTGTCTTTTCCAGATATCGACATTCATTGCTCCCACTTTGTGTAACTCAAAAAGAATGCCCTGGTGTTCTAACAGGGAAATGGTTTGTATTTAATGAGGAATGTCGTGAAAGGTGTCCATCGGGCTATAAAAACGTTTCAGAAGAGAAAGGTTGGTGCGAACACTGTGGTGATCGTTGCCCCAAAAAATGCCCAGCAGAAGAAGTAAATAGCCTCGCAACAGCTGAGAAGCTTCGTGGATGTGTGCATATAAACGGAAAACTAACAATTCGCGTTAATTCCAAAGCTACTGCGGCTGAAATGGAAGAAAACCTAGGCACGATTGAAGTAATCGACGGGTTTTTAAGGATATACCGTTCTCAATTAACCACATTAGAATTTTTTAAAAACTTGAAAGAGATTCGTGGCGAACAACTGTATAACAATAAATATGCATTGGTAGTCTACGAAAATCCAAATTTACATACTCTGTGGAAGTGGGACACGTTTAAAACCAAAATTAAAAATGGAACTTTAATGTTTCATTACAATTCGCAGTTGTGCATGTCGGAGATAGAAACGCTTAAAAATTTAACGGGTTTAAATTTCGACGACCACGATGTTTCTCCATATTCTAATGGAAATAAGAAAGCATGCAATTATATTGACCTCCATGTCACAGTGGAGAAATTAACTTCAACAAGCGTCAAACTTGTATGGGATAATTTTACTTTAACCACCAATAAATCACTTTTTATAGGTTACGTGGTATATTACGCAGACGATCCCTTTATGAACATGACGGTTTATAACGAACGTAATGATTGCGAAAATAGCTGGACCATTGTATTGGTTTCAGATAATTCATTAGAAATTGAAAACTTATCTCCATACGCGAGCTACACCTATTATATTGAAACATACGTTACTTTAACGTCATTGGTAGCTCAGACAAGGCTTAGCTACTTCAAAACCCTTCCTGATGAACCTTCGGGTCCAACTCACTTGGCAACTATTTCAAGCAGCAGTAGCAGTATAATTTTAACATGGAAACCTTCAGAATTTCCTAATGGAGTGTTAAGTCATTACGAATTAGTTATTTATTATATCAAGGATGATCCTAAATTTGTACAACAAAGAGACTATTGTATTCATCCGCATAACATACATGTAGAAGAAATTACAAAACCGACCGTTGAAGTTTTACCTAATGTTACGAATAATTCTACATGCAACTGTCAAAAAGAGCCAAAAGTATCTTCAACCTGGTACAAGTGGCTAGCATATAACGTAGATGGAAATGATAATCCTAAATTCAGTAATGATAATAATAGCGTTGTACTTGAAGAATCGAAGCGTTATAATTTAGTGAAAAGATCTGCAGATTTTCCTGACATAATGAAGCAGAGCATTAACGGTTCGAACATAACTTCCTACGAAATAAAGACGTTGAAGCATTTTAGCATGTACGTTATCTTGCTCAAAGCTTGTAATACGAAATCAATTAATTGCAGTGTGACGGAATCAGTATCTCAACGAACTTTGAGCAAAGATGAGGCAGATGACATTTCTCCAGGGTTGTCTGTTAAAGTGGAAAATAACGACGCAATCATTAAATGGTCAGAACCAAAAGATCCAAACGGCTTTATTGTAGCTTATGATGTAGAGTATAAGCAAATAGATTTAGTACATTCGAAAGCTGCAATAGAGTGCATAGCTCAACAACACTATGCGTCTTTTGGTACAGTACAGTACAGAATGCGCAACTTTCTTCCTGGACACTATTCAGTAAGAGTGAAAGCTGTTTCTCTAGCAGGTCCCGGAAAATTTACTGAAGCCGTTGAGTTCGAAATTACTTTACCCTCTCGGAATGTTTTAATAGGATTTATCATTACTTTCATCATTATTCTTCTACTTGTACCAGTATTTGTGTACTTTTCCATCCATACAAAAGGAGAAGCAGTTTAGACCAGCTTCGTATCTTTACTAATATTTATTCTAATACCACCGGTTCAGATTACGTGGAAGATCAATGGGAAATAGACCGAGAAAATGTAGAGATTCTTAAAGAGTTAGATCAAGGAACTTTTGGCATGGTATGTAATGGACTTATTAAATGGCAAAATCGTGCATGCGCCATTAAGACGATAAGTGACTAAGCGACCGTTCACGAGAGAAGTGATTTTCTAAACAAAGCCTCCACAATGAAATCATTCAGCGACGCTAATCACGTAGTAAAATTTTTCGGAGTCTTTTCAAGAGGGCAGCCACCGTTGATAGTAATGGAATTAATGGCTCCAGGAGACTTAAAGTCGTTTTTGAGACAATCAAGGTCTTCTTCATCCAGTAACGTAACTTGTGTGGAAATGTACCCAATGGCAGTCAAGACTGCTGACGGTATGCTGTATCTCACCGTTAAGAAATTTGTACATTGTGACCTTGCAGCTAGAAACTGATTGGTTTCTGCAGATCACACTGTCAAAATAGGCGATTTCGGAATAACTCGAGACATATATGCAAGCAACTATTACAGGAAAGAAGCGGGGGGTTTAATGCCGATCAGGTGGATGTCCCCAGAGAGCCTAACCGATCGTGTGTTTACCACTAATTCTGGGAAATAGTCACTCTAGTCGAACAATCATATCAGGGTATTGCTAACGAACAAGTTTTTCAGTTAGTTACTGCACAAGGAACATTGGAACAGCCTTCGAAATGTACAGACTTGCTCTATGAAATCATGGAAGCTTGTTGGAAAGCCCAATCAACGGCCGGTATTTCAAGATATAGTGGAAAATCTTGAGCTACCTATCAGGCAGCATTTTAGGTTAGTGTCGTATTATCATAGCAACAAAGGGGAAGAATATAAGATAAATCCATAAGATCGTGTTTATAACCCACCCGCTTTGAGTATGTGCTTTAATAGAGATACAGCTGTTTATTGGCATGCGATGAACGATGGTTTTAGTCTATAGTAGTATTTACTATTAGCAATATAACAGATAATTTAAAGAAAAGATTCATCAAAGAGAGCCAAGGAAGAAAACGATAGACACAAGCTGTATGCGTAGTATCAATTCAGAAAGTAGGTAATTTTAATTGTTACAGCTGTCACTTTATGACGGCTTAATTTGACAAGTCCCTAACGGCTTTTCAAATAAGCCCTTTAATGTTGTATATTTCCGTAATTTTGACCTAATATAATGACATTTTGTTGTCGTTTTCAACGTCAAAATGATGAATATATTCGCACTAGTTGCAATATGAGATATATTGACACTAGTTGCAACATGAGCTATGATATTGACACTAATGCTAATATGAAAATTTAGAACAACTTCGTAGATTTAAGTAAATTTATTTATCTACTATAAAAATTAATCTGACTCAAATTACAGAAAATCTTGTATGCAACACGTTGTAAAATTGTAAAATGTTTTTCACACACTACGTATTGCCCACTTCACGTCTAGTGTGAAAAACACTTTCAGTTTGCAACTTGATACATAAATAGCTAGTGATGTCATGGTTTTCACTGATCATCAAATACGGCGCATGCTAGAAATTTGGTTTAAGAACGTGGAATGGAAAACAAATCAACTGTGATTGAGTTTGAGCTAACAGAGTAAATGGAACATTAAGGGCCGGTTGCAGAAAGCAATGTTAAGTCTGGTGTTAGCTAACGTCGCGTCAAAGTGAACAAAATCGCATCAAATTTTGTTTACTAATGTATTAGTTAGCATAAGCATTTGAGATTTGATTAGTTTTTGTTCACTTTGACGTCGCGTTAGCTAACACCAGACTTAACATTGCTTTCTGCAACCGGCCCTAAGTAGTTCAAATGTTCCAAATGCAAGCGTCTAAGGTCACTTTGATGAATATTTTTTTAAATCACATACATATAGTGTAAGTTGTATATAGTTAAAGCTTTTATAAGAATTATGTCAGACTAATGTGACAGACATAATTTTAATAAAAGCTTTATCTAATAAATATATCGAGAGATCCAAAAAAACTGTTCCTCAGCAGGCTGTGGAATGAAAAGGCACGTCTTTACTTGTATCAGCTGGAATCCACTACATAAAATCGTTGGTCTCTTTGTATCTTTGGTCACTAGCTCCTCCGACGATACTGGACCGATTAAGCTGTATGATGGCTTAAAATGTTGCTAATTGTTAGATTTAGATCGTAGGCCGGTTTTTATTTTCAAAAAAGGTTTTAATTAGATTGTTTAATTAGAAAACTAAGCGTAGCTCAACTGATTCGTTATATAGCACTACAGCAGCGCGTCGTTCAACAAAGTTGCGTAGCTCAGTGGTAGAATGTTCGCCTGCCACGCGAGCGGCGCGGGTACGATTCCCGGCCAGTCCATCTTTTTTTTAAATTTATATTAATGAATATCTCCTAAATTTGTGTCCCAAGGCGTAACTCGGGTGATTCACTAGTTAAATAATAATTAAACCTCATTTTTAAGAGCAGAAATCTTTTAACAATCTGACAGATTCGTTTAGAAAATAACAACTAATTATTATCTGACACAAGTAAAAACGTGACTTTTCATTCCACAGCCTGCTGAGGAACAGTTTTTTTTTTATCTCTCGATATTTAGGTATAACAGAGGAGCATTGAATCACAATAATGTAATATTTGGGAGCCAAACGCAATATTGCAAAATAAAATCTATGACTCAAATAGTAATTATCTTCTAAATTCTTTCAAACGCTGTTTTACATATTATAGTAACGTCAACACTATTACCTATTTTGGTAACTCCCATATTATTAATTTCATGACAGTAATGATTTGTAAGAAGACCAAGAAGTGCAGAGAAGGGTAGGTTGTTATCTCAATTAATTCGTTGGCCAAAACTTTCAGAAAACTACTTAATATACATTCGGGTACAACTGGCGGCCGCTAGCTCAGACGAAGACGACAGTAAAATAATTAACGGTAGAAACAAAACAGCGAGATGCCTAGAGCGTCAACGAAGTTTTATTAAGTCACGACAAATATACCCAGCTGTTCAAAACAAGAATTCGTAAACTCAATTAGTACATACAAACAAATTCCCTGAAAGAAAGGCTTCAAATAACACAGGTAGCCGTAACAAAATCAAACTCACATAGCTGGTATCACAGTATAATCACAAATTCTGGTGCGTATATTGATATCATTTAACCACTATAACTATAGGTCGACAAGTTACGAGGTACCTCAAAAATTAACGCATACAGTCTAATACATACTTACAAGTTCACAAAACAGCAATACAATATTATTGTACACATTAAGATCAGGCAATGGTTTGCAAGGCGATGTTACAGAGGTGTCTGTTTCGTGGATTGGAATTAAACCCTTTGCGTGCTCCCAGGTACAAAGCTCGCGGAGTGAACTGTATACTCCCAAGGTCACGTCGGTGATTTAAACGTCAAAATGCCTGAACGGAGCTCGAAGCGACAGAGCACTGGTCGCCAGTAGATGTTTAAAACAACTGGGAGAATTTAACCTGAAGGTAAGTTCCTGAATCGGGTCCCTTCCTGCTCCCTGAGAAATGTACATCACAGAGGTAAAGCGGGTCACGACTGCAAATAGCACGGGTCAAGGTAACGCTCTAAGCGACATTCCGCATCTAAATGTTGTGGAAAGTAACACCTTTGCAAACTGCCATAAAGGCTTCTCGCTGACGGCTATAACGAAAAAAATATTCTACGATAAAACATAGGTGAAATTAAATACAGCCTAAAGAAGGATTCCCACTAACCCCGCGATATTTTGGGCACGTGCGAATAAGGTACACCGGCAAGAGTAGAATCCGCTGACAATGGCGCGAAAACGAAAGTTCCCTAAATTATGGTTCAAGAATTCAAATCCGACGAAAGGCGCGTTCAACCATCGCCCAAAAATCAACTGCATGCGCATAAATTCACTGAACACTTTTACTGGCGCTTACACCGGCTTCATGCTGTTCACGCAGGCAAGGCGGCAAAGAACGCTGTGGAAACAAACGCGACCTTTTACTTCCTACAATGCAAGCCAAAAGTAAGCGTGGAACCTTGAAATCGAATAGATGCGCAACTGAGGCGTACCAATAAGTACTAAATCTGTGGCAAAAAGGCATAAGGGTATAAGTCGACTTATCTCATTTTTTATTTTGTTGGTGCCCCGTGTCCAGAGCAATATCGGGCATCTAAATACAAGAGGATATAAGTCTACATACCATAACCGCATTGTTCATTTCCATGGAGGTGCAATAGCGTGTTTTAGCGGTCCAGTTTTCCAGTGTTATTATTAGTTATTATAGTGTAGTTTAACGAATAAGTGCCAAATTGGACACACGCTCTCATGCGTACAAAGTTTTGCAGAAGTGATGTAACAAGAACTTACCCGGTATATTTACATATAACCTCACATTATTCGAACTCGACACCACATATTCTTGATTAGTTTATGTCTACATATGCTGTTTTGTCATAGTAATTATTTATCAGAAAATACATATTCCGGGAAATTGCAAAAAGCTATATGTCAACTTATACCCTTTTGCTATTTCATAAAATGAATAAAAGGAAATGCGATAAGGTATAATCTCCGTATTTATTTATTTTCTAGTAGAAATAGTTTTAGAATCAATAGCAAAGCAAGCTGTAGTCAATAAATCGATTTGATTCTTTTGATTATCACCCGCGAAAAGAATTAAATGTTCTCAAATCTCCAGCAAAATAGTTTTTTGATGTTCCTGTAAAAAGATCATTTTTGACTTATATACTTTTGCCTTTTCACCACAGATATACTACAGACATCGAAATCAATTACATGCGCAATTAAATCGTAATAGCTTCCACCTTACCAGAACAGAAAAATTTCGCAAACAATTTTCGACACTACGGCCTAGTGTGCGAGGAAGCTCGACCACGAGAAAATTGGGTCAGAACGCAAAAGAAAAATCTTAACGACACACACAAATAAAAACCCAAATCCACACCACAATAAGCAACTACCTGTGAAGACGGTACTGACTCTAGGAGGAACCCGAAACCAAACCAACCCTACGACAGGGATCAAGACTGCTCGTCGCTGCTTGATCTTAATGCTGCGCCGGTGAACAGTCCCATAGCAACCCATCGCAAAAAAGTTCCAGCCCCAAGAACTCCCCAAAATCACCCCATATTTCCACAAAGTACTACCCCTCCTTACCATTTCCTGAAAATAACCCGGGGCGGAGAAGCAAACTCCCACAGTTATGGTACTGCTAAACCGAAATGGGACTATAGGAATAAGCAAACAAAGAAAACGATCAGCGTTCTTCTTTTAACAATCATGAGGAGAAGGTAACCCAGGAAAAAGAGGATCCGAACAAGATCAGAGAAGCGACAGGCATAGCCACATTTATTCCATTCACCACTCATGTTGGTTGAGGGTTCTTCCAACACCCCGAACGGCTAGGAGCACTTTTGTCTCATGCACTCTGAAGACTCCATTCACGCTCATGTCACAAACATACCACATCATAGAGAAAATCAGACAAGAGGAAATAAATTTAGGTATCCTCGCCACATTCACATCGTAGATCACACACTCTAGATGAAAATGAATGGATTAGTTAAAGATCGGAAGGAGAGAAGACGAAGAATGAAGGTCTGATTTTCTCGAAACACGAACAAAAAGCTTTCACCATACAAATGCGCGAACAACTCCGGCCTAACGGAAAATCAATTTCAACACTGGGCAACTAACTACTCACGGACGTTCACTTAATTTCACAAAAGGAATAGTGCCAAGCAATTCAAAAATCCATCATATGACGTAAACGGTAAAAAACCAAACTTATATTGCAACCCACAAGGTGCTAACCAAAAGCAACTCCCAAACTCAGAACTAGCATCCACAATCAACTACGCCAGTGCTAAAGACAGAAGAAGAACTAGATGACATAGCTTCTCTATAGCGACCTACCCTAAGTGCCCAATTATCTATCCTACACATTACAAGAGGAAAAGCAAGATGAAATCGCTCCCTAATAGTGACCTATCCTACAAATGCCCAACCAACCACCCGAAAAAACACGGGAAGAACACTAATCCACAGCAGAGTCATCATACGGCTTTAAATATTTCGCATGTCACGTACCCTTCAACACATTCCCATCAGAATCTTTAAGCTCATAAACCCACCGGGAAAATTTCCGATTAATGATAAAAGGGTCAATAAACTTAGCGACGAGCTTCGCCGTGAGCTGATGAGCAGCATCGGACAACATGTAATTCTTACGCAACACGGCTTGGCCGCGACGCCGTGGAGATTCATCAGGGCAGAATGAAGCTCGCGGACTGGAACTCAGTGTTCCAGTGCGAGCTGGTGGGCCTTCGAGCGGCACTGCGCTTCATCAAGGAAACATCTTCGCCTTCCCCGAGGTTTCGCTTGTGAGAGATAGCAGGTCGGCCCTCTTGGCGCTACGACACATGCGGAAGCCAAAGGAGCTACAGGTGGAGGTTCACGAGCTGCTGCCCGGACTAGCGGCGGCCATAACCATCAAGCTCCATTGGGCGAAGGCCCACGCTGGGACCGAAGGGAACGAGCGCGCAGACGCACTCGCCAAGGAGGCAGCGGCAAGCAACGATCTCCCGACTTTCGACGTGGTAAGCCGTGAGGTGGTTGGCAGGCTCGACCACCACACCACCCAGCTGGTTACCGGGCATGGTTCTTTCGAAGCATACCTCCACAGGATTGGAAGGCAGCAAGATCCGGCCTGCGCCTGCGGCGAGGAAGATACGGCCGACCACTTCATCCTGCGCTGCCCACTGGAGGATCGCTACCGGGGACTGGCAGACGCGAGGCTCGCAACCCAGGGACTAAGGTGGCCCACGGACATGGAGGAGGTTAGGACATTTTCGAGGGACCCCCTCTGGTGGAAGACCCTGGTCGAGTTCGTCTCCAGGGTGCAGCGGCTGCGAGTGGTGCGCGAGTAGTGAGTGTCGCCTTATCGGGAGGCAAGTATTTGGACGAGATAGTGGACGCATTGAACGCCGAAAGGTGGTTAGATTAGGTAGTGATAGGTGTATTTTAAGGCGTAGTTTAACGCAGTGCGCGCGCGTAACGCCATCGCTGGAGACTAGTACAACAGAGTGCACAGGTCCAATTAGAATAAAGTAGTATAATATACTCGAGCAAAGACATGTAGCGCAAAGCAGGCGTAATGCCGAAAGGCGGGGCACCGGCCTGACTGTACCTTGAATGTGTACCCAAATAAAATTGAGAGAGAATTGAGAGTTCATCATTATCTGGAGCAGGTTAATGCTTTAAAGAGATCTCCCTACCAAAATTGATAAAATATGGGGTCTTTTCCATTACCTCATGAACAGGCGTGCGAATCGCGCAAACTACGCGAGGGAGATAATTGTCCCAATCTTGATGATGATCGGACACACGCTGTCAACATGGTTTTTAGCACCCTATTTATTCGTTCTATAGGATTGGCTTGGGGATGATAATTGGCCGTAAACGAGATCTTACAACCGTACTTGTTAGCTAGTGACTGAAATTTGCAACTACGAAATTCGACGCCATTATCGCAAATGACGCTCTTCGGATCGTCAAACATCAATAAAACGTCTTCCTCAATTTACGTAAGACCAAATCAGCAGACGCAGAACGTAAAGGGAACGCAAGTGCAAATTTGCTAAAACAGAATATTACTAGAATATAAGCATACGCTCGATACGAGCGAGGCAGAGGTTCGACGCTGTTGCCGCAAATTACTTCCCGGGTCTTCGACATAAGAGAATGGCCACCCATAAAACCAGCAGGAGCTCTCTGTTGGGGTTTAATGCGTTGACATGTTTTACAACGGCGGACAGACGTACAACGTCATAACGTAGTTTGGACCAGTAATATGTCTGAGTAATACGATGGAATGTTTTATTAACGAATGAATGACCAGCGGTAGAATTATCATGATTGTGTCTAATGATTTTACGGCGTTGGGGCTTAGGGACCACGAGTTTCCAATGATCTTCCTCATCATCCGTTAGATCAGTATAATCGGATCGAACATATTTATACAGCTGATCATTGCTAATTTGCCATTCAGGAAATCTACGATGATTGATAGTTACTTGTTGACACATGCATCTATACCAAAGGTCACAAATAGGCTCGAGTGGAACATCACCGACAACGATGACTAGTACGGCGCGAAACAAAGTAGGTATCCGGAACGACGTGCTCTTTGCCCTTACGGTGGACAATATCGAAATCATACTGTTGTAGGCGAACAACCCAACTAGCCATTCGACAAACAGGATCTTTAATATCGTCAAGCCACTTCAAACTATAGTGATTCTTGTAACTCACGTCCTCAACGTCAGTTTGTACTTAACTTGCTAATTTTTAAATTTTGATGTATTAACCAGTATAATGATCTATATAACGTAGTTTGCTGGTTAATTAGATATTTTTCTGCTCCAATGTGGTGTGTTTTGTGAATTTCATTGCTACCTCGTCCTCAACGTTTAACTTAACCTACAAATGTACACGTGGTTTTTGACTACCAATGATCATTTTGGCCTGAAGGTAAAACCAGTCTGGTTTTGAAACATGTCGCCAATTTAAAATAAATGTATGTGGAGAAAACTACTGTGTTTTATTACTTCGTACCTATAGTGATCTGTTACAACAGTAAATTTCGAATTAGCGAACGGCTAATATAGCAGATGACTTGCTCACCATCGGACTGTTGGTGGGTGAGCACGGCGTCAATAACATACCCCGAGGCATCGGTCTGAATGACGAAAGGTACCGCAAAATCAGGACAAGCCAAAGGCTCGTTCACACTGCTAATTCTACTATACAAACTTAGCGTTCTTCCGAAGAAGAAAAGTCAACGGGCCTAGAAGAGACGAAAAATTAGACACGAACCTACGATACCATGATGCCATGCGGATAACACGGCACACTTCAGACACTGAAACAGGAGTGGGGATACGAGCGATAGCGTCTATTTTTTCCAGATCGATCAATAAACCCTTGGAATTAATCACGTAACCGAGATATTTAAACTTACAGAAATGGCATTTGTCTTTGCTTAAAGTGAGGCCAGCAGCCAACGACCAAGAAACAACCTCACGAAGAACTAACAGATGTTTATCAAAGGTGGACTATAGAGCACTATGTCATCGAGGTAATTGAACACGTAAGATTTCAGATCGGCATCAACTACACGGTCGATTGTGGCAGGGGCCGTATGCAAACCGAGCACTAAGCGACAAAACTGATATAAATCCCGATTGGGGACGGTAAACGCAGTTAAAGGCCGGGAAGAAGCTGCAACAGAAATTTTCCAATGCGCAGACTTGATGTCAAAAGTAGTGAGATAGTGGGTATCACGAAGTTTACCTAGCGTGATCGATACGTAAGGAATAGGGTAAGCATCAGGCTCATTAACTTTACTAAGATGGCGAAAATCAACGCAAAAACGATACCTAGCATCCTTTTTCTTGATCATAACAATAGACGATGGCCAAGCGGAAGTCGACGGTTCCATTATTCCCCCCTCCAACTTCTTTTGTAATTCACCGTCCACCTGTTTCTGAAGATCCGGGGAAATAGGGTAATATCGCTTCTTGATAGGGTGCGACGTCGTCTTAATTTCGTGCTCAACCAGATGAGTACAACCTAGTTTATCACCCATTTCTTCGAATATTTCCCTAACAAAGTTGTCAAATTAATAACGCGTGTCTGCTTGAAATATTTGACAGCCTGAATAGCATCAACTACAGAGGCTAAATCATTTTTAGAAAACGTCCATTCATTACTCCGAAGATCCGGTACAATACCCATACGAAGCCAAAAATCAATTCCAAGATTAGGGTTTGTTTTTTCTACATATTCTTTGCCTTTCCATAAAATATGTATGGAAGTATTGCATTTCTACTTCTTCACTTAATTCTCTAGCACTGTGAATAACAATATTGCTTGCTTCTCTTGCATTTCCATTTTTATGCTATTTCTTAGCATTTTTACTTTTATAAACCGCGGTTTTATTATTGAACTTTTCAAGTTCCTGGTCACTTTTTCCCGTGACTTTTTCGGCGTTTATTCCAATATCCTCCACGCACGCTGACGAGTTTAAGATGATTAGCCTTTATGAAGCCAATATTTTTATTGGTTTTATTTGCCTCTTTCCTTCTTACCGATGGTGTAGCCATTGTTATTAAGTAACAAACGACTTCCGGGATTGGACCGTGTCATGATTGAGGTCGAAGAACTTAATGTTTGGCCCACTTTCGTAAGGGGCTTTATCCGGAGGAAAAGCAAAAGAGCACGGTAACTCAACATGTAAACCACGCCAGAGGCCAAACTCTTTTGCAAGGGAAGGGATAGAAGAGCACGGTAACTCAACGTGTAAACCACGCCAGAGGCCAAACTCTTCTAACGATCGGAAGGAGAAAGGCAAGAATTTATAGGCGAATGCCGTCGCTGTTCAGCCAGTGCCGTCGCGGTTGAGTGACGGTGGGCGGGGCTTAAGAATTAGCACTTTCCACATAGAAGGAAGGGGAAAGCCTTTGTCCCGATTGAGATTGTTAAGGTGTTTGTAAATTTCAATGACTTCGCGAATCTTTCTGCTAAAGAAGAATGGGGATTTGCAGATAATGGAAGTTTTATCAAAAAGGATTTTATGGCCGGTATCGCGTTGGTGTTCGGCGATGGCTGATGATGAAACGAGACCCGCTACGCTTAGTTAGTCGGGGGCGCCACTGAATGTTTCTGTTAGACCCCTCGTCTAGAGATTTTCTTGAGACGTGACCTACCCAGCTCCATTTCAGTTTTGCTGCTCTCTTCATTAGATCGATTACTTTAGTGCGTTCTTTTATTTCGATGTTTCTTTTCCTTTATTTCAGGCTAATTTCCAGCATGGCTCTCTCTTTGTGTCGTCCTTCATTTCTCTACACTTTTCTTTGTGAGTGTCATTGTTTCTATTCCGTATGTTAGCACTGGTAGCACATGTCTAGCACTGTTCTCTTTAGGCATATCGGTATGCTTCTTTTTGAGGACATATCCCACTCTATCCATTGTCTAATTCTTTTTGTACCTTCTGTTGTTTGGTTTTTTTCCTAATTTAATTGCATGTCCTAAGTATATGTATTCTTCCACTATTTCTGTTGGTTGTTGATGCACGGTAAACTGTTTGTCGTTTTTGTTGGACATCATCTTCGTATTGTTCTGGTTTATTTTGAGACCCACTTTCTCCGCGACTGTGTTAAGTGCTTCTAACTTCTTGTTGTAGTACATCCTGATGTGCGTCAAATCGGAACTAACGTTAGAATGTAGTAATTTTCAAGTTTTGTATTGGTAACACTTTTGTCATCTCTCATATTGAGATTAAATTGTTAACCTTATTTAAGCTTAATGACACAATAAATCAGAGGCGTACTCAATATTGTGGTATGGTGCATTTCAAAACAGAATTAGCAACACACACACACAAATAGCAACAATAACAATAGCAATAACAAAGTAACAGAATTAACAAAATCAACAACAACAGCAATTTTTACACTTTAAAACACAAAGAATCTGTCATACGACGTTAGTCACTGCGCAAACGAAATTCCTCTACCCGCCGCTACTGATTATTTATCATTTAAAATATAACCAAACTTGTCTGTTTGACAATTACTTCTTTCCACATATTGCCAATTCAGTGAAATCAAATATGATCACAGCGTCTTTCATGGCCTACCTTGAGAGTCAATCTAGATTCTGTATTTCGTTATTATTGAGGTATTTTCTACAGAAATATGCTTTCTGTCACCAAAAACTACTTTAATTTTCACATTACCTCTTAAATTAATGAATCAGAGCATTTTGAAAACCAAAAAGCATAGATATAATTTTTGCCAATTTTTCGACCCAAATGCCCCACTGTGTATGGGTTTTATCGGTATTTAGTATCGCAATTAAAAATAAAGTAGAACACATTAATTTTTAAATCGTACTTTTGGTCAAGTTACAATTGTATTTTTTGGGAATACACAAATGTCAGTATATAATTTGTTATCAAACTGTGATATTTTGATGAATTAATAATACGCTTACGTTTAGTAACTAGTAACTAGTAAATTAATAGGCTCTTGTTTTTTCCGCTGGGGCAACATTTCCACATATCTCTTACACCGTGACCTAGGCATATTGGTTGATTAAAATCTGACCTGCGTAAATATCTTAAAATAGTTCAGTAAACGAGGCTGAATATTATCACCAGAAGACGAAATCGAAACGTACTACATCATGTGCCGACTTGTAGTGCAATTTTCAGATACATAATGTTTAGAAAGTGCTTTTTTTGTGCAGTTTCCGTGCTTTTAATTTATTCAGTGCATTCCACAATATGCAGAGATGTGCACGTGACGAACGATATTGCACACCTTGAGAGTGCCTTACGAAACTGCAGCATTGTAGCAGGAAATTTAAAAATCGCTTTAATAGAAAATACTGAAGCTGCTGAATTCGACAGGGTCAGCTTCCCAGAGTTGACGGAAGTGCAGGGATACTTCTTGATATACCGAGTTTATAGGTTAACAAGCCTGGGAAAGTTATTTCCAAATCTGAGTGTGATACGAGGTCGCAATGTATTCATAGATTATGCTCTGGTGATTTACGAAATGCTGGATCTACAAGAGGTAATCTTTTACTTATTTATGAACTGCTTAAGTAGTTCGATTTTAAAATATTTTGTTTTTCAGTACCTTAAAACTGTTCTTAGAGATGAAATTACAGATAAAAATCTAACTAATTGACTATTTATCAACATGTTATTCCACATTATCTGCATAGTATAAATGTGAAAACACCTTTTTTATGTGACTACAAAAATTTCTAAAGTGAAATCAACTTTAAATATATAGTACAGGGTGATTCATAAGTATGGTCATTAAATTAAATGGGATTTTCTTGACCTAAGCAGAAACAAATTGTACTAAAAATTAATTGCATATGAAAAAATGCAGAAGCGCCTCGGAAAACTTTTGAGAACCACTGGTTAACACTAAAACCTTTATTAGGTAAATCCGATAAGAGTATACATTAACCGCTTTTCATGTGCGATTGAAATACCCAAACAACTGTTTTTGCATTTACCCAAATTTGGTTTTATCGCAACCACCTGTGCTAAAGGTTACTAAACTGTGCAAAGTTAATTCCATAGAAATCCATTCCAGTGACAGTCAATCAATTTAATTAAATACATATTTTAATTTTTAGTGGGATTATTATAAATTTTTGAGGTATGGTTTATTATGCAAAATTGTTCTGTTTGATGTCTTCTAACTACCGGTAAACTTAATTATCATACTTATGAATAACTCTGTATAGCTTATCTAGTGACCCGCATACGTTCAGCACATTGTATTCTTCGCAAAAGTCTCTGAATTTCTTCAAACTCAAAATAAGTATACGGGGGAAGTTCGATATATAAAAATGGCGCAGAGCTAAACTAACCCTATTTTTTAAAATACACACAAATATTATTTATAAGAGATGTTAGAATTGAAGGTATGTGTTAAATACGATGTCACAGTCAAAAAAAGAATACTGTTTCCTTTCAATATTTTTATTACTGCCCTCTGTATTACGGAAATAGTTGAAAGTTAATTTAATATTGGATATGATAAAGATGTGGTATGGAATTGGAATTTCGCTAGAACATTATGTTAATCGAAATTAATGCTAAAAATCTATTTTTTTACGACCGTGTCAAAATGACAACTTTTTGCACAGTTTATAGTGTCAAAAGTGACTTTTGTAGCACTCTTAATATTAGCGCCCGAATTACGTCTTTTTTGCACGTTGCCATTGATGGCGTGTTTTAATACTACAGTATGATCGAAAACTTTTACCATCTAGAGGGCTGTGGAATTATTTTGTCAAAAAATTATGTTGGCAGTCGTGGTCATAAGAGTCACATTGGAATTTATATCTGTCAGTTTAAGGTTATATCACAAATGTCATTTTAACAAATACAAACATTTTTGTTGAATATAAAAAATAACAAAGACAACTATAGCTGTTCAAAACGATTTCCTGCACTTTCCATACACATCACCACCTTGTGTTCAGTATTAAACATCCTGTAAAAAGTGAGTGATTCTGTCAAAATTGTATATTATTAAGTACCTTATTCATCACTGCCAACATAAATTAAATTTTAAAAAAATCCACAGCTCTCTAGAGGTTAAAAGTTTTTGATTATATGGTATATTGATACACGCTCTGCCGTAAATTTGAATGTCATCATAACCTAAAATGTCTAACACAATGTGACGGAAAAAGTGTCACCGAACTAAGTTTTTATATTTCTGTTACGATCGCAGAAAAATAGCGTATGATACACGTGTATAAGTGCCATTAAAACACTAGCAACGTTAAAAGCACTCAGCTTTGCGTCGTGCTCCTAAACTCATCGCACGTGCTTTAAAGGCGTACTTATACACTAGTATCATGTACTATTTTTGTGCTCAATGTAAAAAAATTAGTAAGTGGAAAAATTTTGAAAATACTGAGGAAACACGTTCACCCTTTGTACAGTGGGTCAAAAATATACCCTTTTTCGTTAAGTGTAAAAACTTGAGCTGTATGCAAACTGCTATTTTTATTTAACTAATAGTTCTCGCTTTAAATCAAAAATAAACAGAGCGTTATTTTTTAAAGTGTTCACCTTGTATATATTTGACCAAAAGTATAGTCGCTTTTGAGCGAGGTAGACATATAATACGCATGCAAAATATCGTTTTTTTCCAAAAAAACCTTTTTGAGCCATACCTTCAACAGACAGACGGACAGACAGACAGGATTGAGAAACACCTTTTTCGTCTTCCAAGGACGTGAATATCTGAAGAAATTTCGGGAGGTAATTTTTTCATGATTACAATATTCCTTCGTCTTTTAGAAGTAAAAACACAGGTACCTTGAAAAATAATGTAATAACAAAGGACCTGACCGTCAAGAACAATTAAAAGCAATTATAACTTCTTATTAAAATGTTATAACTATTGAGAAGAGGGTGCTGCACTTAGAATGAAGTTGGTAAAGTTTTCTTCTTTATTATTATTTTGAATGTTTGATGTTTTTGATTTCTAAATATTTGTTATAACATTTCAATAAAAAATTATAATTGTTTTTAATTGTTGTTGATGTTTAGGTCGTTTGTTATCACATTTTTTCATAGGTACCTATGGTTTTTTTACACTGGACACAAAAATTAGGTTTTTAAGCACTAATTCTGATTAACGGAATCTGGTTACTAGGTGAGCGAAACTCAAGTTCTACAGTACAGTGTAAACAAATTTCGATATTTTTATAGGAAATTTCGATAACTATAAGACCTATGAAAAAATGGAGCTTTTTCCTCGATCTTATTTTTCGAGAAAAGCTTAATGGCGAAAACCAAAATGGGTTATCGAGTTAGAAACAAAAGTTTGAGTTTTCGACTTTTCGTTTTGTGGCTATACCGGGTACTGACTTACACGACGCACCATAGGAATTTGCATAGTAAATTCTTTATGTTCAATTATTTGCTCCCCTAATTATTTTAGAGCTAAAGTTTAAATACATTTTATGTAAAGAAAAAAATACTACATTTGTCTGCCATTGCAGTTGACTTTTGCATTTAAGGTTATTATAAAACCATAAAATGCATAATAGGGAACAATTTTATTTATTTTAACATAAAAATAATGGAAAATCAAACTAAATGTCCAAATAAGCCACCATTAGTTGCTGAACAATAGCCCAACCTGTCGTAAAATTCTCTCTTAATATTTGATACTGAGTTATTTGACCACTCTTCCATCGAATACAATTTTTCAGCTCTTCTAGATTTTGAAATACTCATCTAGAGTACATTTTGATTTCAAATTCAGCCAAAGATAAACATCATTTGGTGAAAGATCGGGGGACCAATTAATTGCATAATTTATTGCACCAACCTCCTTGTTGATGAAATTGTTATTTAAAAATTCGTGCACAACGCCAAATCTTTTGGTCTCTAGCAACTTTGACCACCGACTTCCTTTTCCAACAACTGCAAAAAGTACATTGTGTGATATTTGTCTAATACTAGGATTTTCAGTCACTGCCGTCAAAAGAATGAACGTATTGTCGTTTTCCTCGCTTTGGTGTAGGTTCTGCACCTCATTATTGCACCTACAATTATGTAATAACGTGCCTGTAGTTTTAAACTTAATGTATCAGTCTATTAATGGTTGTACTGTTTGGAATTTGCCGATACGGATATTTTACAATAAACTGGCGCTTACTTGACGAGAGCTATTTCCACCAAAAAACCATTTTTGTTATGGACAAGGTCCAGGTATGCAAAGTACCAGGTGGTAGTAGTAGTAGTATTGGGGAGACTCATGTCTAGCAAGTAGACCTTCATATGCCTTTTTTGCCAACCCCATGGACAAGATTTAGGCATGCAGAGTACCAGGTACCTTAGTCCTACTTAGAATTTTGCCGAGACTAAGAAGTTCCAACCTTAGCAAGGGATCGTTTACATGTTACACATCGTACTAACATGGAACCCACAGCTTTACATCACTACCGAATGATGACATTCTGTAGAGGTTTTCATTAGAGTTCCTATACAGGGTGTCCGGAAAATACATGTACAACGGAAGACCACAAGTTCCTTGGCCCAAACTATGATAAATTAACTTACCTATATACAAAGTTGCTTAGTTTAGGCGCAAAATGTTCATTACATAAACAGATTGTTGCCTTAAAATCCATAATTTTGCTGTTATTTACCCATATTTCTCATTTCCAGGAAACGATGCAAAGAATATCCCAGATCTGTTCTATTTTTACATTTAATCGCTGAACATCCAGCCATTGCACAATATTTTTTATGTTTTAACAAATTAAAAATATTTGGTAAGTATTTGTCACCTAACAACTCACATAACTGTCACAAAACGTGATTCTAATTTGTAATGGTTGCCAAATAATAGGAGAGCTGGTGACATTTTTAGTGATCATTTAGTTAAGGCCTATTTTTGAGAGAATGTTGTTGGAGGCATGTATAAGTGTCATCTGTAAGGATTCTCCTGGATAGCGGTATCGAAGGGAGGCAGAACACCCCCAATTTTCACTGTAAGTATATGTCAAATTCGAGGTTAGCAGGTTAGCTTTTGCAGCGTACATAAATCAAACAAGTAGAGCCACTCACTGTCGGTCCCTTTGATGTCAAAATTCCGATTTGGATGACCTTGAACGGCTCCTGGGGGGGTACTTTCCGATGGTACTAACAGATGGCGCCACTACTTTATCACACACATGGATATATATCTATGATCACACATGATTGGTAGCAGAGCTAGTAACTGTCTCTGATTGGTGAACTTTGTGCGCTGCCATCTGATAGTCAAGCTTAGAAATACCCCCCGAGTTACTGTCCCAGGCACTCTAGACAGGTTTCAATATTTGGTATGAGTGTCTCTATTTGTTTGATGGCTTTTGCATCAGTCTGTGGCAAAAATGACGAAAAACCTAACCTGCTAACCTCGAATTTGACATAACTTACACTAAAAAAATTCATAAGGGGCGGCTGTGGAAATTGAAACGTATGAATAATATGGGAAAAGGAATTAAAGAAGAGAAATATGAAAATAAACACAAATAAAACAAAAGTAATGATGATAGGTAAAGAAAAGAAGAACATCAACATTGAACTAAACCAAAACAAAATAGAGCAAGTAGAAGTATTCAAGTATCTGGGAGTACAGATAGACAGAAAGGGAAATATGGAATCCGAGATCAACGAGAGAATTACAAATGCTGCAAGAGTATATCATAGTTTAAATAAGCCGTTTATAGGTAAAAGGAGATAGATACGAAAACGAAATTAACAGTGTATAAAACAATCTTCAGACCTATCCTAATTTATGGAAATGAGAGTTGGGTCTTAACAAGACAAATGAGAAGCAAAATTCAAGCTATCGACATGAAATACCTAAGAAGAGTCAAAGGCATCACAAGAGAAATCGAATATGAAATGACGTAGTAAGAGAAGAACTAAAAATTGAAGCAATTAACAACATATTAGAGAAGCAAAAACTGAATTGGTTTGGCCACCTATGCAGAATGGGGAACAGCAGACAAGTTAAGTGTATATGGGAAACAGGGGTACATCGAAGCAGAACAAGAGGACGACCCAAAAAGACTTGGAATAGCGAAGTAGTAGGAATATTGAAGAAAAGAAACAGAACATGGACAGAAGCGAAACAGTTAGCTGCAAATAAAAAAGAATGGACAAAGTTTGTGCATACAGTAAATTGAAATGTAAATTAAAGTAACACACCTTACACCTTAGGGTAAAAGGTTTTCTGATTATATATATATATATAGAATAATATGTTGATGGCACTGTAAGTCTATGTCAAATTCGAGGTTAGAAGGTTAGGTTTTCCGTCATTTTTGACACAGACTGACGTAAAAGCTAACCTGCTAACCTCGAATTTGACATATACTTACAGTGAAAATTGGGGGTTTTTTGCCTCCCTCCGATACTGCTATCAAGGAGAATCCTTACACATGACACTTATACATGCCTCCAGCAACATTCTCTCAAAAAATAGGCCTTAACTAAATGATCACTAAACAATGTCACCAGCTCTTAGACTAAAACTGTTGTCCATAGGTATGCATCATCTGCATAAAATTGAAATTCTTCAAAAATCAGGTACTCCATGGTTTGTGGATCCAAAGTGAATCGCCTACATGTCCCAACTCTTAATAGGCGCTTTCCTTTCATCCATGGGAGCAGCTCGGAGCGGCTCCAAACTCTCGCGCACCTCGTTCCTTTCACAAGGGCGTTTAACCTCGGAGTCGCTCTGGGCTTATTTCCCCTTTCCTCTCAAGGACCAGCTCGTTGGTCGGGGCGCGAAGCCACAGCCAGCCAGCATGGCATACTTTTAATTTTTAAAAGGCGCGAAGGCGAAATCATTTGAGGTTAGGCGCAACTTCTCCCTGGTTTTAGGTGCTATGCTAAATGTTTTGAAGAAAAAATGTCATCATTGAAATAAAGCCTCATCTTTGCGCATGAACAGAACTTTTAGCTATAGGAATGTTAATTTTTTTGTAATTGATAGGATTTTGAATTTGTTAAATTTTATATAACTTAAGTTATTAATTAAACATTTTATTAAACGCTTACCATTCCTACATCTAAATTTGTTTCATTTTCTAAAGCAGTTGCTATTAGGAAAACAAAGACTGATAGAAGAAGACAATTCACTTGTGATATTGTAGTAAAATAGTGGGTGCATAGATTTAATTTTTCAGTATACTATAAGTTCTTAAAATGTTGGAATATTTTTGGTTATAACAAAAAATGAAAATGAATTTCAGCGAGTTTTTGTTACTGTTCAGCACCAAAGAAAAATTTCTCAAAATAACGTTTTAAGGTTATGTGACTGTTTAAAACTTTTGGCGCGCGCTAGATGTGCGCTATGCCGCTAAATCGCGTTCCATTCATGAGAAGCACCGAGCGACTCGGGCTTCTAGCCGTCGGGGTTTGATGCACGCGAAAGGAAAGCAGCTAATATAACGGGTGTTCATTAATTATTCCGGTCAAGTTGCCTTTGAAATATTTGTTGTATGAATAATATGTTGCTGGCACTGTAAGTCATTATGACAAGAGCTCACAATTATGTCAAATTCGAGGTTAGCAGGTTAGATTTTCCGTCAGTTTTGACACAAACTGACGCAAAACCTAACACTTCAGTCCCTATGGATTAAATGAGCTACTTTAGTCCCTGAAATAAGTGACTAAAGTGCCAACTTGAGTCCCGAAAGTGCAAAAACTAATTTAGTTCAACATAGTCTATAATTTAGTTTACACCTCCATATACAACTGGTTTTTTATTTTTCTATTTAGCTTAACTGTGGCGGTGTAAAAAAGTATCAAAAAACGTAGTATTTAGAAATCTAGTTCAGAATTTGCAAGAACTGCAACAAGCAATTGAGGCTGCAGTGGCAAACATAAGGCCTGAAATGTTAAAAAATGTGTTTAGTAGTTTGCATAGAAGAATTCACTGTTGTTTACATGAAGATGGACATCATTTCGAACACTTACCTCAACTGTTTTTTAAAATACATTATTTTTCTAATTTATTCAATAAATTCAAGATTCTTACTGTTGATGTCATTGCCCACGCCTATGTAAATGTCAATTGTGACGTACGGAGAAAACTGACAGCAGGGTAACCAACATTAACAGTGCCAACCTAAGAAAAAAAGTCACAACCATTTATGATCACCCGGTATATTACATTGCATATAGTGTCCTCCATAAATTTGGACACACATGGGATTTTTACTTCCTTTTACGATAAAGGAAGTATTGGATTCACCCCAAAAATTCGAAATTGAGTTTTCAACAGATCTTCACGTTTTAGAGTCCCCTGATCCCAAAAAACATATATTTTTTTCATTGGTCTGCCTGTGTGTCTGTCTGTCTGTCTGTGTATGTGTGTGTCTGTCTGTGAACAGAATATCTCAAAAACCGAAAGAGGTATGGCATTGAAACTTCTTATATAAGTTTTGTGTACTATGTAGATGCGACAGCAAGCTTTTGAAGAAAATCTCATAACCGGAAGTAGGTGTTTACTGTTGTGATTTTTCAGTTTTTTCCAATTTTTAAAAAAAAACGACTAACGAGTTTTTTTAGACTTTACATTTTTATTACATTTTTAATGTGTATTGATGTGAGATAGGTGATTTTCCAGTTGAATACTTCTAAAATGGGTTTCTTTTGTTTTTTTTTTCATTTTTTTTATTAACTCCTAGTTTAAATAGAACGCCCGGTATATTATTACATTTTTAAATTCAGCTTAAAATTTTAGAAACAATTTTTCTCTTGAACTAACACTCTATTTTGTACCGTTTTTGTAATTTTTGAAAAATTTTGAGAAATGCTTAAAAATTAAAAATAAAATGCTAATTATAAGATCACTGTAAAAGGAACTTGTGTGAGTGTAGCACACCAGATTTTTTCCTGTGTAAACCAAACGCAATTTAGTTGGTTTTACATAAGATTATTTGTTTTTTAATTTTAATTGGACAGGAAGTAGTAAACTATTATTATTATTATATTCTTGTTTCTAGGGCAGCTTTGTAAAATAAGCTTTTTGAGCTGTTATTTGACGACAGAAAGTTGATGTTTCCTAATGAATAAGCAGGTGCGTCACTTTTCTGCTCCTCTCCAATAGCAACGAGTAGAAAAGGATCATTCCCACTCGTCTCCAATAGCAACGAGAGGAAAAGAGCAATTTCCACTAGCTTAAAGAAAAATCAGTATGAATGCTTGCAATTACAACAGCTATAGATGCCAGTGCGATTCATTATGTTGTGTATTAAACAAATGTGTATCTTTCTTCAGCTGTCGTAGAAAAAATAGCTGTTACGATACTTTTGGAGTGTCCCCCGTAGTATTGAACTTTCGCTAGCTGAATTTCTGAACTTGAATATTTATGGTTGGCTTTTGTCAATGTTTGCATGCTTTAAACTAGGTATAATTGGCTATATCTTATTTTTAATTACTCTCCTATAATTATCATGCAGTTTCGTAAGCAATCCCTCGTTTAATTACTCATATTTTGCAAATTAGGTTTATTCTTGCTATATTTCTACAAATATTTGGGTATGGCCGCTAGGCAACCGGTGATACAAATTGTTTTTAACTATTCCATTTGTTGCTAGAGCAATGTTATCTTTTCCTGCAGTCAAACTTGCCTGACTGGGTTTTTTGGCTTCTCCTGGCCCAAATTTTTGTTATCAGATGACCTGTGGGCTGGGTTTTTGAATTTTTCGGCTTTCTTTTCAAGCTAAACTGTCGTGCTAGTAGGTGTTCCTCTGCAGCTAAGTGCTTCATAGCCCTTTGGTAGGGCTCGCCTCTTCGAATAGATTGTTTGAGGGATCTGGAAGCATTTCTGCGTTATCGTGGATGTTCGTAATGATTAGATAGCTACTTACTTGCATTCCTTCGCTTTTGGCGGATCTCCTGGAAACTACTTTAGCACGCTTCTTTCGGCTCGACCCCCAGCTTGAGGTAAGATTAGGCCAGTTTCTTCTTAATCGGGAATACATTTGGGTTCTGTGCGTTTTTAGCCAAAAAAATTCCCGGTGGGAATTAAGACACTCCCCATCTGCTTGAAATCCTTCCTGTCTGGAGCAGGCCTATCCCGTTCGACTGCACCCTGCTGGAATCCAGTTCGATGCACTGGGCCCTAAGATAGTCGCATCGCCTGTGAATGTTGCAACTCTCGTGGGCAACACTGAAGATTGAGCAACTGCTTTACACTCACCTGCAAGTCATTCTGCAGCCTCCACAGCTGGCACTGCCTCCCGCAGCTGCAGCCGCCCTCGTTGCTTCGCTAGCTACGTCCAACAACAGGGGAGCAAACGGAGAGATTAGGTTCTGGTAAACTTTCCTGCAGGCAAGACGTTATTGTAGATAATATGCATTGCGCCTGTTGTACTTTATAATTGAATCATACTGTTTCATGCCGTTAGCACTTCGGGCATGTGATTTAGGTGATAGGTTTCGTGCATCGTTAGATTAGTAATATTTAGAATTTGTGTAATTAAATGTTAGGGCCGCCGCGCAATGATATGCGGATACCCTCTGCTACTTGCTAAATTGAGGTCATAAGGTTTACCTGTGTATTGCTCCGTTTGTGCCTTCGGGTCTCCTACCCTTATTGACCTGTGTTATCTAAAAAAAAAATTTATAGAGTAGAACTTGTAGCTTTGAGCTTCACTTGTGTCCTTTCTGGACGTCGCGTTTACTCACCAGCTTGCATAACACAGTTCGGAAGCCTTAAAGCTTCGCTGTTTACATCACAAAACAGTATTTAATATTTTCATGTCAAACGTCCGGCGTGAAGTTAGGCACACTTCAGTAGCGTGTCTCATAAGCCGACTTCGGGAGCATTGTGATTATTTGTAGATCTTCGCTAACCGAGTAATGGGCAAATCCAAGCCTTTGCTTTCTTTAGCATATAAATATACATACGTACACTGAATGCATTTCTAATATGGACACCGTCGTTCATGTGTGGCCACGCAAACGCACGCTGATTCCGCCCCTTAGAAAATTTTGAATATAGATATAGCGTCATTTAGGGCTAACCTTCGGGGTTAAAACGTTAGCCGAGGTGGTCTTGTATTGCTCTGAGCCGGTATACGCGAAATTTTAAACCCGCTCCGCGACTCGCGCTTAATCAATTTAAATTATTTTAATTGTCTCCGCGACGCCCGGCGTACCCTCGTTTCTTTTTTTTTAGAGTGTTTGTACTGTCCAACGATTCGCGGCCTAAATTTTGCTTTATGAATATTTGCATGGTAATATTTATTTACGGCCCGAAACTACATTTCTTCTTTTTTTTTGCATGCATTTGTAATAATTTATTTAGATATATATATATACATTTACATTGAAATTTATAATTGGTACATCGTATGATCACTTATGTGTATTTGAACGCCTGCCTGATTTGTTGTACATTAATGTTTGTATTTGCACTATAGTACATACCCACCATTTATTAATAAAGCTGTGATATTTTCTTTGGTGGTTGATTTGATTGTTTTCTTTGTGCTGCTGGAAATTGTCCTGACCTTATGTACGGTCCGGCATAAGGATTAAAACTTGAGTCGTGGACCTGGCGCCCTATTTTTTTTTTATACTTTTTCAGCATAGCTGGAACCCTGCGACCCTCGCGGCGAGCTAGCCCAATTAGGCCGATAGTTACCAGCCGGCAAAACATCAAATATAACTTTCGCCAAAAGGTAAGGCCGACCGTCTATCTTCCCTAACAAGAAGATTTTGACGCCCAACGCTTTGGGGCCTTGAAAGGATTTTTGACTACGTCGTTGTTAGGGTACTTGGTGGTACTATAGTGCAAATCGAATTGTTAGGGTGTTAGAATTTATTATTGGCTAGGTGATTTACATTTGGTATTATTTACTGTCGATACTTGTTGGGTATTTACAATTGATTATTGCTAGTTATAGGTTTGTTTATTGCATGCTATTTACAGGTTTTGCTTGGATAGTTATAAGTCTAGCTTAAATAAGTTTTGTTGATCATCTTGTCCTGTTGGAACAGCAAGATGGTATTTAGATTAGATGTTAATCGTTTGCTCGTCGATGAGCTCGACTATGAGCTTCGAGTTAGAGACATTGCCATTCAGGGCAACGTCCAAGACAAACGTAAATTACTCCGTGCTCGTATGAAGATAGATCTTCTTATGAATGTCACTTTCACTCCCGTGTCTTTGGACGCTACTGAAGAACTTGCGATCTGCGAAGACAAACTTTCTATTTTAGCTGCCGAAATTGACAGTTGCACCTCTAGGAACTTGGACAATGATGCACAACGTTTAGGTACTCGCCTTCTTCATGTTCAAGGTCGGTTAGGTCATATTACAGCAGAACCAGATTCCGCTTCTAGGTTGGAGTCCTTGAAGGATAAATGCGAACAATTAATTGCCGCCTTGGAAGCGAAACTTCAGCTTCACGTTGATGCTCAAGCTCGTAACGATACGTCAGTCGCACCGAGTGATTCAAGCTCGACGGTTCAGTAGCTTCGCCCCAGACAAGTCATATTCGCCCCCATAGCTCTGCTGCCACTACGTCTCAGGAAGACGCTGCCTTGCCTATTCGTCCTACTGCTAATTCGGTTACGTGGAGTCACCCTTTGTTCACTTCACAGTTTTCTGCCCCGCAGTCTGTTCCCTCTAGCTCAGCCATTCAACCTGGCATGTACTTGGATTATCCACCCTTTGCCGATGCCGTCAATCGACGCTCGTCTGCTGCTGAAGAAGTCAATCATTCTGCGTCGTATAGACACACTTCAGCCAATTATTTAGCCATCAATAAATGGAGGATCACCTTCGATGGAGGAAATGGTTTGACTAGCTTCCTGGAAGAGATAGAAGAGACTCGTGTAGCTCGAAACGTGTCCAAGGATCAACTTTTTGCTGCTGCCATCGAATTGTTCACTGGCAACGCTCGAATTTGGTTTCGTTCCATTCGCAACACTATCCGTTCATGGGATGAATTGATCATCGCCTTGAAAGCCGCTTTTCTGCCTTGCGACTACGAAACTAGCTTATGGGATGAAATCCATAGTAGAACCCAAGGACCCGATGAGCCCGTAACGGTCTACGTCGCTATCATGGAGAACCTTTTTAGTCGCCTTTCTCGTCTACCTGTAGAAATGGAGCGCATAGAGATTATGCGTAGAAACCTGCAACCATACTTACAGGCACAACTGGCTCTCTACTCTCCCACGAGTATCTCGCAACTCAGACAACTTGGAAAACTAATTGAAGATGCTAAGGTGCGTGCTTCGAGGTTCAAGAATCCACCTCCGCCTTATCAAGCCCTTGAACCTGACTTGGCTTATCACAAGCCCCGTTTTGGAGCTAGAGCTGCTGCCATTGAGGAAACTAGTTCCACTCCTAGTCCCTCTACCGGAGAACAAGTCTGCGATGTTACAGCCGCTCGACCCTATGGTGTGTGCTGGAACTGCGGAAAGCCTGACCATCGCATGGCCCAGTGCCCATCACACTGCAAGTCTAAAAAAAGAAACTCTTCTGAAGCTAATGCTGTCAAACAACCACACACAACGAGCGATTTACCTAGAGAACATCGCATATTGCTTGACTTTATCTTGGGTCACGCCAACAAAGATGAGAGGCCCTATCTTCGTGTTTCAATTTATGGCAAGGATCTACTTGGCTTGTTGGACTCCGGCGCGAGCCGTACCATTTTAGGTCGACAAGGATGGGAAGTATTGAAGGACGTCTGCAAATTAAGCTCTGCTAAATCTACCACCTGCAGCGTCGCCAATGGTGAGAAATGCCATAGTATAGGTACACTTACCGTCCCCATCGTACTGAGAGATCGCGTGAGAACTTTCGAAGTCCTGGTTATTCCTTCACTCCCACATACATTAATTTTGGGCACCGACTTCTGGAAAAGGATGGCCCTTGTGCCAGATCTTCGCCATGGGGAATGGACCTTCTCCAAAGCCTCGGCTGATGAGCAAATCGCTGCGATCCGTTCAACTGAACACCTCACGAACGACGAACAAGCTGTGCTTGATCAGACTATCAGCGAAGCTTTTTCTTTGATAGGAGATGGTGTAGGATGCACCCATTTAGTGGAGCATGTAATCAAGACAGATGCTGAACCAATTAAGCAGCGCTATTATCCAATCTCGCCTGCTTTGCAAAAGCACGTGAATGAAGAGCTCGACGATATGTTAGAAAAGGGCATTGTGGAACCCTCAACATCCGCATGGTCATCGCCCATCGTTATGATAAAGAAGAAGGATGGTTCCTACCGCTTCTGCGTAGACTATCGGAAGCTCAACAAGGTGAGCCAACCTGATGCCTATCCACTTCCGTACATCAGCAACATCTTGGACAAGTTACGTGATGCACAATACCTGACCACGTTAGATATCAAGTCAGCTTACTTTCAGGTGCCGGTTTCTGTCGCTAGCCGTCCGCTAACTGCCTTCACTGTCCCTAATCGTGGGTTGTACCAATTTTGTCGCCTCCCGTTCGGCCTTCATACCGCCCCGGCGACTTGGCAACGCCTTATCGACCGAGTTATTGGTGCCGACCTAGAACCTTACGCCTTCACATACTTGGATGACATTATTATCTGCACTCCTACCTTCGAAAAACACCTGGAGGTCTTGAAGGAAGTCATATCTAGGATCGCCAAGGCCGGCCTAACTTTGAACCGGGAAAAATGTCATTTTTGCAAGCCCGAACTGAAGTACCTGGGGTACGTCGTGAACTCCAAAGGTCTACTCGTCGACCCGGAAAAGGTCGAAGCAATCTTGAACATCCCTAACCCCAAGACGGTACCAGAGGTTAGAAGGATATTGGGAATGGCATCGTGGTATCGGCGCTTTGTGCCTAACTTTTCTTCAGTTGTGTCACCTATGACTCGCCTGCTTCGCAAGAACCAACAGTTTGTTTGGTCTGAGGAATGTCAAACCGCATTTGACACCATTAAAGACTGCCTCGTCTCGGCCCCTGTGCTCTCTTGCCCAGATTTCAGTCGGCCCTTCACCATTCAGACGGACGCCTCTGGTTATGGACTCGGAGCCGTCTTGTCCCAGACGTATCCTGAGGGAGAGAAGGTCGTTTGCTATATAAGCCGTTCACTCACGAAGAATGAGCGGAAGTTCAGCACAACGGAACGCGAATGTCTCGCGGTACTCTTCGCCATCGAAAAACTTCGCCCGTACATCGAGGGAACTAAGTTCGACGTCGTGACCGACCACTACGCCCTCAAGTGGTTGCATAATATTAAAGACCCCATAGGACGCATTGCGCGTTGGGCCATACGCCTACAACAATATAATTTCAATGTTATCCATCGCAAAGGCAAAGACAATGTCGTACCTGACGCTCTATCCAGGTCCGTACCTATTGTCGATGAAGTCACTGAGGACGACGATATTCGAGATCGCTGGTATGCTCGGATGCGCCTAAAAGTCCGAAACGATCCACAGCACTATCCTGCTTGGCGCGAGTCGAATTCGCAACTCTACAAACATGTTAGGAGCCCGTATCCAGAACTCATGCAGGCCAATGAAGATTGGAAGATAGTTCTACCTAAGGACAAACGTTCAGAAGTACTTAGACGTAATCATGATGATCCTACCTCAGGACATCTTGGCGTTTCGAAAACCTTAGGTCGTATAGCTCAGAGGTACTACTGGCCCAAGATGCGAACGGACGTTCTGCGCTACATTCGCAACTGCAAGGTGTGTTCCCGCACTAAGCCTGACCAACGACCACCCGCTGGACATATGGGAGGTCACACAAACATCTCGAAGCCCTGGGAGGTTATCTGTATGGACCTCATAGGACCTCTACCTCGTTCATCTCGGGGGTACCAGTATATACTCGTAGTGGCTGATTGTTTCTCTAAACTTCCTCTTGTATTTCCCCTTCGTAAGGCTACGGCCGCTGCAGTCGTACGTCACGTTGAAGAAAACGTGTTTTTATTGTTTGGCGCTCCAAAGAGAATTATCTGCGACAATGGTGTCCAGTTCAAGAGTCGCGAATTTACTGCCTTGGCTAGGAACTATGGCTGCAGAATAGCGTTTACAGCGTTGTATCACCCTCAGGCAAATCCAACGGAACGCATCAATCGTGTTCTGAAAACAATGCTTACAGCGTACGTGTCCGACAAACAACGTGAGTGGGATAAATACTTACAACAAGTCGCTTGTGCCATAAGAACCTCCAAGCATGATGTCACTGGTCATAGCCCCTACTTTTTGAATTTTGGCCGAGAAATTACACTCGACGGGAATCCTGAAGAAAGACCTGAAGATGAAGGTCCCGAACTTCGTGTCATCAGGGATGAAAACCCCAACACCAGAGCCCAAGCGCTGCAACGGTTGTACAAAGAAGTAAAAGTTCGTCTTGCTAGGGCCTACGATCGTTCGAAGGTCTACTACAACCTGCGAAGACGACCTGATGAATATCAGGTAGGCAACTCCGTTTGGAGAAGAAACTTCACGCAATCGGATGCTGCTAACCACTATACTGCTAAATTGGCACCCAAGTTCATTGGACCCTTTATAATTCATAAGAAATTGTCTCGCTTCATATATCAACTTAAGGATCCAGACGGACGTCTACGCGGGAATTGGCATGCCAAAGACTTGAAGCTCAATAACGCTGTCGACAATGATGATGATTTGGTTTAGTCTACGTCTTTTTGGGAGGTTGGTTTGGGGACGTCGGACGGAATCTTTGGGACCCAACTCACCTTTCCTTTTTCTCGAATTGGAGTCCCGACCTAAACATCTGGTCCCTTCATTTCTCGCATCTTTCTCTGTCTCATTTTTTTTTCTTGTTTGAAAGGGATGTTCGCTCTTTTTGCTGTGCTCGTTCTCTTTATACTTCGTGTTATTTTGGATATCAGTTCTATCTTCCGTCATTTGGAGATAGCTTCAGTGCTGTAGGTCGATCCTGGGCCTAAGTACTTAACCCTTGGTTGAGGTTGGTTTTCCTTTCCCTTCCTTCTTCTGTGTCGTTCGCTTTCCTGTCTCCCACTCCACATCTTTCCGAGGTGTTTGCGTTTCGGGCGCATCTTTGTTGCAACCTGACGTAACCTTCCCTTCCACCGGCGCAGCTCACATCATCTTGCAGCGACGGAAGAGGTTGGTGTCTAGTTGTCTTCGATGATGTGCTTGAACTCTTACATCCTCTCTTCTTGTCTACTTCTTTAGATCCTTTGTTCCTTCCCTTTGTTTCCTTCCGGCAGGCATCGTTTTTTTTTGTTGTCTCTTAGGGCGATTTCTTTTGTTGGCATTTGTATGGTCGGGTAAATCTGGGGTGATTTACCCTCCCTTTTGTTGGGGGAGGATTTGTTACGATACTTTTGGAGTGCCCCCCGTAGTATGAACTTTCGCTAGCTGAATTTCTGAACTTGAATATTTATGGTTGGCTTTTGTCAATGTTTGCATGCTTTAAACTAGGTATAATTGGCTATATCTTATTTTTAATTACTCTCCTATAATTATCATGCAGTTTCGTAAGCAATCCCTCGTTTAATTACTCATATTTTGCAAATTAGGTTTATTCTTGCTATATTTCTACAAATATTTGGGTATGGCCGCTAGGCAACCGGTGATACAAATTGTTTTTAACTATTCCATTTGTTGCTAGAGCAATGTTATCTTTTCCTGCAGTCAAACTTGCCTGACTGGGTTTTTTGGCTTCTCCTGGCCCAAATTTTTGTTATCAGATGACCTGTGGGCTGGGTTTTTGAATTTTTCGGCTTTCTTTTTAAGCTAAACTGTCGTGCTAGTAGGTGTTCCTCTGCAGCTAAGTGCTTCATAGCCCTTTGGTAGGGCTCGCCTCTTCGAATAGATTGTTTGAGGGATCTGGAAGCATTTCTGCGTTATCGTGGATGTTCGTAATGATTAGATAGCTACTTACTTGCATTCCTTCGCTTTTGGCGGATCTCCTGGAAACTACTTTAGCACGCTTCTTTCGGCTCGACCCCCAGCTTGAGGTAAGATTAGGCCAGTTTCTTCTTAATCGGGAATACATTTGGGTTCTGTGCGTTTTTAGCCAAAAAAATTCCCGGTGGGAATTAAGACACTCCCCATCTGCTTGAAATCCTTCCTGTCTGGAGCAGGCCTATCCCGTTCGACTGCACCCTGCTGGAATCCAGTTCGATGCACTGGGCCCTAAGATAGTCGCATCGCCTGTGAATGTTGCAACTCTCGTGGGCAACACTGAAGATTGAGCAACTGCTTTACACTCACCTGCAAGTCATTCTGCAGCCTCCACAGCTGGCACTGCCTCCCGCAGCTGCAGCCGCCCTCGTTGCTTCGCTAGCTACGTCCAACAACAGGGGAGCAAACGGAGAGATTAGGTTCTGGTAAACTTTCCTGCAGGCAAGACGTTATTGTAGATAATATGCATTGCGCCTGTTGTACTTTATAATTGAATCATACTGTTTCATGCCGTTAGCACTTCGGGCATGTGATTTAGGTGATAGGTTTCGTGCATCGTTAGATTAGTAATATTTAGAATTTGTGTAATTAAATGTTAGGGCCGCCGCGCAATGATATGCGGATACCCTCTGCTACTTGCTAAATTGAGGTCATAAGGTTTACCTGTGTATTGCTCCGTTTGTGCCTTCGGGTCTCCTACCCTTATTGACCTGTGTTATCTAAAAAAAAAATTTATAGAGTAGAACTTGTAGCTTTGAGCTTCACTTGTGTCCTTTCTGGACGTCGCGTTTACTCACCAGCTTGCATAACACAGTTCGGAAGCCTTAAAGCTTCGCTGTTTACATCACAAAACAGTATTTAATATTTTCATGTCAAACGTCCGGCGTGAAGTTAGGCACACTTCAGTAGCGTGTCTCATAAGCCGACTTCGGGAGCATTGTGATTATTTGTAGATCTTCGCTAACCGAGTAATGGGCAAATCCAAGCCTTTGCTTTCTTTAGCATATAAATATACATACGTACACTGAATGCATTTCTAATATGGACACCGTCGTTCATGTGTGGCCACGCAAACGCACGCTGATTCCGCCCCTTAGAAAATTTTGAATATAGATATAGCGTCATTTAGGGCTAACCTTCGGGGTTAAAACGTTAGCCGAGGTGGTCTTGTATTGCTCTGAGCCGGTATACGCGAAATTTTAAACCCGCTCCGCGACTCGCGCTTAATCAATTTAAATTATTTTAATTGTCTCCGCGACGCCCGGCGTACCCTCGTTTCTTTTTTTTTAGAGTGTTTGTACTGTCCAACGATTCGCGGCCTAAATTTTGCTTTATGAATATTTGCATGGTAATATTTATTTACGGCCCGAAACTACATTTCTTCTTTTTTTTTTGCATGCATTTGTAATAATTTATTTAGATATATATATATACATTTACATTGAAATTTATAATTGGTACATCGTATGATCACTTATGTGTATTTGAACGCCTGCCTGATTTGTTGTACATTAATGTTTGTATTTGCACTATAGTACATACCCACCATTTATTAATAAAGCTGTGATATTTTCTTTGGTGGTTGATTTGATTGTTTTCTTTGTGCTGCTGGAAATTGTCCTGACCTTATGTACGGTCCGGCATAAGGATTAGAACTTGAGTCGTGGACCTGGCGCCCTATTTTTTTTTATACTTTTTCAGCATAGCTGGAACCCTGCGACCCTCGCGGCGAGCTAGCCCAATTAGGCCGATAGTTACCAGCCGGCAAAACATCAAATATAACTTTCGCCAAAAGGTAAGGCCGACCGTCTATCTTCCCTAACATAGCATGTGTTCTTAGGGAGTAAACAAATTTTTGTGCTCTTATACCTTTGCAGCTTGTTCTGCAATTTACCTGGGCGAGCACAAAAGTATCTCTTTCTGCTATTAATACTCAATGTACTATGTTACGTACTATTTTACAAGTAGATTTATCTGTTTATAATGTTTTGGAAATATCTATACTTTAATAATAATGGTGAGGCACTAACACCCCATGAAGGAGCTTGGCCTGCAAGGCGGAAGGTTAGAGCTTCCGTATCCTCACTCTCACACCCGGTTGTCGCGTGTCAAATTCATGACACGTGGTGATGTGGTGAGCACCACGCATTAGACAACCGCATTATTACCCCTTGTTCTTTCGAACGCAGGTTCCCAATTATTTAAAGCGACTGGGTAGGCCGCCCGCCAGGCATCGATCTGGGATTTGAACTCCAGACTTCCGCACCGCAGTCCGATGCTCTAACCATCAGAGCCACGCTGGCGCACCATCAGAGCCACGCTGGCGCATACTATACTTTAATAATAAATTTAATAATTTTTTGCAGATTGGGTTGTATAATTTAAAATATATCGAACGAGGATCAGTAAAAATAGACAAAAGCCCTCGTCTTTGCTATGTTAAGACACTTAGCTGGTTGAGAATTTTGCAGCCTCTGTACGCTTTACATTATTTTGACACCAATGCCAGGCCCTGTAAAAAATGCTCTCCTCGGTGTAATGGTAAGGAAAATTATTTATTTGCGTATTGCATATTTAAGATTTTGTTTAATCTTCATTGCATCTCGTAGATTATTTAATAAAATTAAGTTTCTTGAGGTATACATCGTATACCAAACGAAATAGTTAAGCCACTCCCGACTAATGCGCCCAACATTTGAATAGAATTTTACTAGCTGCTCTTGCCCATTTGAAACTTGACGCGTATAAATTTGAGTAGAGTGGCTTAACTATCTCTATTCGGTGAACAATGGATAGTCTTCTTCAAGTTTTCCTTTCCATTTACTTCATTTATTGGCTTTCTGTAACCACGTAGACATTTATGTGTATCACAAATTATTTACGTAACAATATAAATTTATATGTCATAATCACATACCAATTTCAAAACTGTGGAAAGCTAATGTTTGATGTAACCTGTTTGTCAATTATTGAAAATAAGAAATTACTCAAATAGATTTTCGTTTGAGAATCGCTACATTTTATTTACAGGCCACTGCTGGAACCAAGATCACTGTCAAGCAGAACATTCAAATAAATGTCACGAACAATGCATTGGCTGCAGTGGAAAAGGTGACGATCAATGCCACACCTGTAAATATTATAAAGATGGAAAAAGATGCGTTCCTGAATGTCCAAAAGGAAAGTATGTAGATCTTTTAATATGAAATTAAGCTTACATAGAATAGTGCTCTTATTTTGCTTAAGTGTTCTTCTGAGGATTTCATAGTCATTTACGTGATCTGTCAAGAATACTTGCAACATCCTTTTATAAAGCCAAGTCACAAATGGTCATATAGAAATAGTTATTCCCTATATTTTTCTAATGTGTTCTTAATTTCGTTCTTGTCGGTTACGCTCTTTTCTCAATTATCTAATAGGGTTACTTGCAGATTTGCTTTGTACGTTTCGTGACTTTCTTTAATTTTCGGTGTACGATGAATCTATAACACATACACATAATCAAAATATCAAATAAAAGAATACATAAAATACATGGTTATTAATCCAAACGGGTCTGATTATTACAATAAAAACGGGTGATATAGCATATTTCTACTCGCGTTAGACAGTTAAAGTAAGTAGCATGTATAATGATAAGTGACATACATTGACTTCTAGTACTTCTGCTATCGATAAACCTCGCGCAACTCCAGTTTTCATACTCCGTAAGCTCAGCAGTGACATACAGTTTGTACTCCCAGATATCTCCCTCCGTGGAATTTTTGGGTAGATACTGACAATGGAAAAACACTTACCTAAGAGTAAGAGGAAACTGCCATCTGTGAAAACGATAAAAATCTTTAGAGTATTTTTGAGAAAAAAGATTTCTCGTTTTTTCGTCATTTTATGGGATATTTGGGCCTCCTCACACCGCACGGAGCATTCTAGTGAAACCAAAATCTGGTATTATCGTTCCAAAACTTCATAAAACAATTCCGTAAATTTTCATGGAAATTCGTCTGTATGAAATTCGTCTGCCCCTCCTCGATATCCGCTTCGTGGAATTTTTTGGGTAGATACTGACTATGGGGTATCATTTATGAAGAAGAAGGAAGTGTAGTCTTTGAAGATGATCAAATTCGTTACTAATTTTTGAGAAAAAAAATTGTCGTTTCTTCGATATGTTTTGGGGTATTTGGGCCAAACTTGGGTATCAAGGTTCATAAAACATCTTCGAAAATTTTCATAGAAATTCGTTTGTATGAAATCTGGCGAAACTTACAAAAACTGCGCTTTTAAGCTTTCGCAATATTTTTCTTTCAAATCTTTTTATTAAGTCTTCGTGTTTCCTTGTCATTGTCCAAGCCTCACATCCATATGTGACTGCAGGTCTGATTATTATTTTGTATAGTGTCATCCTCGACATTAGTCTTGATGTAAATAATTTCCCTAATCCATATAAGCATTTGTTTGCGTTCAATATACGTTGTTTAATATCAATGGTGATGTCGTAATCTTGAGTAATTATTGTGCCTAAGTACTTGAATTCTTCGACATGCTCGAAGGGGTTACCTTCTAGATTTACTTCAGGTAGTCTCTTCTGATGATTATCTCTCTCCAGCTTCATATATTTGGTTTCATTTACGTTAATTTCAAGTCCACTCTGATGTCCCGCTTGTTCTAAACGTGTCAGGCTATCCTATATATTGCAATGACCTTGACATGATTTTTATTTTGGTACAAATTAATATAAATTTAATTAGGGAAAATCACCACACAATTTTCAGGTTATTTTATATTGTGCTACCATTTGCCTATCAGTAATTTCTAGGCTAATTAAAAATGAACTGTATTTATTACTTTTGAAAATAAAATTGTTAAATGCCCCTTTCTTAATATTTTATTTAACTGCAATACTTTCTAGGCTGGCTCACGGCAAAACACTAAAAACTCTTTTTTCAGGTGGGATCAGAATTTGGGTATATTCATAAATTATTTTAAATTTTAAACTAATGGTCCCAAAGTAGCTCATATGCACAACTCTAACTACGTATTATTCGTAACCTCAATTTGAAAACTAAACACAGAATTTTTGTCAGTGCAATTAACGTTAATTTGAATGTTTAAATCGTGACAGGAAGCAAGTAAACCTCAGGTAAATTGATTTAATTATCGCGCCACGTATTTCGTAGGAGTGACGTAGATAGACGCCAATAATCACTTGTTTCTGGTGGCTTGGAAATTCTTGCAAAACCACAATTTCTGATGACGCTATGCAGATTATAAAAATTGGGGCATAGCTGGACGCTTGGAAATGCGATGTACTTCTTCTGCAGGGTTTGTTCTTGAAGCTCAACAGCTTTCCAGAACCACAACACTTGAATAATAAGCGAAATCCAACCTCGTAACTTCTCTCCGAACTTGGGCCAAAGCTGACCGCAGGTGACTCCGTTGGATTTGTGCCGTTGGAGACGCTTCCCTTGGCCCGCAAATATTGTTCCTGATGCTCTTGCAGACCCCGCTGACCTGTTGCAGTGCAGAACTCTGGCTTGCGCTGCTTATATAGGCCGGAATCGGTGCTTGAAGTTTTCAGGTGCTCGTTGCAGTTGTTCCCTCGGAGGCGAATTGAAAAACTTACACAATTTTTGTTGCGGAACTTGCCACAAACGTTCCCACAGGTGCACGATAACTTGGGTAATAAAACTGTATACTTTTTATAATTGTAACACTTTTATTATTGCAAAAACACATTGTGGGACAACCATCTTCTAATTTATTTCAATTGTTCTCGTTTTTTATTCAACAAACAGGAATCACGTTGCTATGATACCGTAATCTGCTTATGTTAAATGGAAATTAATTTTGATAAAAATACACATAAACGGAGTAGAGTTTGATTACATGATTCTTAATATTAACATTATCTTAAATCTAAAAATTGTCTTTATTGCTTATAGCTAGTATTTTTCTTTCGCGTTACACACACGCGTTTTAAAATCACTGCTCTGCTTTTGCACTTTGTTTTTATTAATGCACTGGTATTCGAGTTCACAAATTTTACACGTCACTGGCTTTTCTTCTCTTCCGTTGCCTAATTCTGCACTGCTCTTTGCAATTTCTATTTTATCCGTATCTTGCTTTCATCTACCTTTCAGATTGCTTGCCTTTTCACTGGTTTGTGCTTTTATTAATAACTACGCTCATTTAGTATGCACATAACAAACCTTTTGTGTCAATTAATTGCGTTTGGTCTGGCTTTCCATATGCACAAACCTATCATTTTAATTATATTACCTTACTCAAAAATCAAATTCAAACCCTCTGAAATATGCTTTGCTCATGCGTGCCTTTATCCGTCTAATTACTGTTTCTTGCATCGCATTACCAATGCATTTAGTACTTTTATTACTGTTTAAATTGCAATTACATAAAATATCTTAACTCTGTGCTTTATTGACTTGGTTAAATATTTCGCACTGCAAACAGAGCCAAATTGTGAGCTTAAAACCATTTCAATATATTCTTGGTTTCTTCCCAAGACGGAAATATCATCAGCATACGCCATCACTTGGGAACTACGTGTGTAGACTGTAAAATCAGTGTTGAGGTTTGCTCTTCGTATAACGTTTCCAACACTAAGTAAAAGATCAGAGGTGATAAATATCTCCTTGTCTAACTCCTCTTTTGACGTTAAAGGTGCTGGAATATTCGTTTTCAATTTTACGCACGCATTTCATACCTTGCACTGTCATCTTGATAAGTCGGGCCAACTTTATTGGGACTCCAAAATCTGATAATGTTTTCCATATGAATTTATAATTAACACTGTCATATGCTTGTTGGTAATCTTTAATCTATGTAGAGTTGAGAGATGCTAATATTGTATTCCCAGCATTTCTCTAAGATCTGCCTGATGGTAAAGATTTGATCTACTGTTCTGTTTCTTCTAAAACCGGACTGATACTGACCGATGATGTTTTCTGAAACTGGGGTAAGCCGTTGGATAATTATTCGCGTTAGTACTTTATAAGTCACGTTTAAGAGACAGATACCTCTAAAGTTGTTACAATTTAATTTACCACCCTTTTTATGTATGGGACATAAAATTCTTGTTTTCCACTCCTGTGGGATTTCTTCTCTTCTCCATATACTAGTCAGCAGTTTGCGTATTTCACCAAATTTTCGCCTCCATACTTTAGCAGTTCTGCATGGATATCATCACTACCCGGAGCTTTATTGGCTTGTAACTTTTGGACTGCATATTGAACTTCTGCATATGTTGGTGGTGAAGTGTCGTCTTTCTTCATTTTCGTGCTGCAAAATATTTATAATGTTCTCTTCGTCCACACTTTCTGTAAATGTAAATGTCACTCCTTATTAGTGGTCAGGGCGAGTAAGGGTTTGTACCCGTTAGATATGGTACGGATATAAAAGTTGATGACGAAGAGTTCTCCAAGCAAGGCGGCCACCTACACCCACTTCGGCGAAATTCTTCTTGCACTCGTTTTGAGGTTTTTATCCGCTATAGAATTACTCATGGCGGCCATCTAGAATTGATTACGTCACGTGTGCGCCTTGCGATTGTTCGTTTCTCTCCCACGCGTATCTCTCTGTTACATTCATACTGTTGAAACACAACACAAAATCATTATTGAATATGAACACACGCTTGGATTAAACACGGTTTTATAAACCCATTTAAACTTATTTTATACATCGAAAAATGTCACCTACCACCTCAGGTGCGGACACTGGCCTCGGCCGTCTGTAGTCATAAGCACATCCAGTATCCGTCAGCGGTTGGTAAAGTTTTCTAAAACTTGAGAAGGCAGTTGACAGTTGGATAAAGCCTTGACCGTGTTTTGTTTTAGATTGTTCTATTCCGTCTTACTTTTTTGAGGACTACTGCTAGCTAGCTGTCATCTAGTCGAATCCCTGTAGTTGTTACAGCCTGTTCCGAGTTTTCTTTAGCACTAGCTTTTGAGCCCACCACATAAGTGGTCTTATTTAAATTCAAATAGTTTTTACATTTTTAAAAGTAAATTGTAAATAAAAACTTGCAGCAGAAAAGGTTACTAATGTCATTAATAAAGGAAGCGCATTGCAAGAAAAACAACTTTTGCTAGATCTAATAACGGTTGAAGGGTGTTCAAAATTATGTATAAAATAGATAAAAATATCTTCACATTGCTGATAATACTGAAACAATAAAAACAGTAAGGGCCGATTCTACAATCCAAGAATAAAATTATCCCGGGAATAAATACCCTAGAAACGATTGTTGTAACAAAGAAAACTATGACAATTATACCTTGGATAGCTTATTCTAAGTATATACTTGCATTGTAGAATCGGCCCTTAGTAATGCTAATTACAGTAATTAGCAAAGAAAAAATGACATCGCAGTCGGTGGGATTCGAAACCGCGCTTCCAAAAACAATCTGATTTGTAGACAGATGCCGAACGCGCTGGACGAGGACTGATAGATAAACGCATATGTTTATCGATGCATTATAATGGGCACGGTAACAACAGAACCGAGCGCAGTCGAACTGCGCCCGATCGGTGACGATGAAAACGTAACAGACGCAGATATACACAACACGCCTTTGAATATAAGGATAGTGACTTGTATGTTTTATCCAGAGAGCATTTAGTCATACTTATTATTGACTTATTTGGTATTTTAAACTGTACTATGATATACTGTACAAAATGTGTCTGAGTGTCTGTGTATGCTATCCGTAAGCTTGTCGAAAGTCGACGAAGATATAGTATAGTCTAGGCTCTACGTTGGCATTACATTTCGATTGGCATATCCATAAACGTCCTAGAAAATAAATAGTAAGAGGTATTTTATTGTATTATATTAGTAAAAACTATATGTTGTGCACTACATTTTAGAATATGCATAATGGAAACTGCTGGGGATAAAGCTGTACAAATAAATTAGGCGGATTTGTCATCATGTTTATTTAATATACCAGGACACTTTGTTAACTCTGAACATATTCTCTATGTTCAATTTAAAAAAACACAGATGAATGCATTGCGAGTATTTGCTATGCAACTAATTAAGACATAATTTCTTTTAGTTCTTTTGCGGTGTTTATAGTCGACGCATCCGTTGTTGTTAAATTTTAGCCCACTATCTAAGAACCTAGAATTGAATGTGGGTTATAATTTATAAATAACCGCCGGCCCTTGCAGAAGGGGATTTTAATTTTGTTGAGATGCATTCATAGGTCACCTGGCGTGAACCTTTAATGTTCAAATTCTGCCAAACCCTTCACACTGTGTGGCCAAGTGTTACGCTCATTTTGACATTTTCCTACTTGTTAATTGAAATAATTAGTCAGATTTGGCAATTTACTTTTATTCTCTAAATATACAGTACTTTATCTATAGTTAGGCAACCCAAATACCTTCAGCCTCAATTTTGAATTAAAAGGAACACTTTGTTATCAGTTCTGCACATACACTCTGCACCTATAGTTTTTCTTCCTTTTTTCGAATTTGACTTTGACATTGATAACCTGGGATCGTGAATTGCTCTGGCCAATTTGCATTCCATTCTTTTCCATTGCTTCGATCGTTGAAGTTTGTGCCCTGGGAACCTTTTGCTTCTCTGGCTTTGGTTATAGCCGTCCTCGTCGTTTTGAGGGATTTTTGGAGGCAAGGCGCCCCTTTGGAACGTTCTGGAAGCCGTTGGGAGTTGCTGCCAGCGTTCGTTCGCTTTTGTTGCGGTTTTGAAATGGGCTCTTCTTGATCAAATGGAGCGTTAGGCTGATCGTCACCATTCGCAGGTTTGTTACGATTTCTTTTCGTCAGCGTGGTTGCTTATCTGGAAATTTGTAATTTATAGCCAACTATTCTATGCCAAGGAAATGCGTTAACTATTCTATGCCATGAAAATGGGCTTTATTTGTACGCCATGGAAATTGGATTTTACCTCTGCGTCCTGCGAACTGGGTGTTATCGCTTGGAGTTTTGGTGTGGTTTATTCTACCTGGGACTGCTGGAGCCGCGCCGAACCGGCGTGCCGCTCATCCCCTGCGGTCGCCTCATTGCAACTATCGAAGCTCGTCTGCTGCCCGTTGCGAGGCCATCTCCTGGTTGCTTCGTCCACCAGCTCTGCACCACGTGCCGTGGGTACCTGAGAGGTTTTTAGAGCAATTTAGTTACTTATGTATTGTTTGTCGATTTGGTTTGTAGATATGCCTTTTTAGAATTTCGATTATGGTATTTTGTGTATTATGCTCTGCGTGCTTTATTTGCGTAATTAGCTATTTGTTTAGATTGATTTACTTACCCGGTAGTACGTTCTTGACGTGTTAGCCGGCCGGGGCTGCGGTAAACTCACCCTTAAATTACGTAGTTTAGTATCTGCCATTTGCTTGTACGTAAACTTAATCTTATTAGTATTAAATTAACGGCTGTGTCTAGGGAACCGAACGCGGTACCCTTTTGTTCAATTTCAAGCTTCCGTGATTTGTTTGCGCGATTTTAAATATGTTTAACAATGTAAAGGGGCATATTCAAGTAGATTTTGGAGCGTTCATTGACTTACTTGATGTCTTTGCAATAGAAAACTACCTAGAATTTTATATGGCCATATATACTCGTCAGTGTTTTCGCTTCGTAGAAATTTTGAGTACTAATATAGTCATTTTGAGCTGGCACTCGGGGTTAGACGTCAGCTGATTGCTTGGATAGCTCTTTCCTGCCACGCCCTGCCTCACGGGATGCGTGCAGACGATTTATTTATTTAGCTAGATTATTGTTAATGTTTTTTTTTATTCGCGAAACGCCGTTACAGGGTGATACAATTTTAATTACTTATGCCGCACCCAACTAATTATTTTAAAGTGTTTGTTTTGTCGTAGCTTGCCTTGCTATATATTTATTGTTGTACTTGCTTTTGTGTGTGGGTATATCTGGCACTATAGTACGCACCAATTTATTTAAAATAAAGCTGTGATCTATTCTTTGGTTGTTGGTTTGTTTATTTTTGACTTGCTGGTTTTTATCCTCGACCTTGTGTAAGGTCCGGCACAAGGAATTGGATCTGAGTCTAGGACCTGGCGCCCATTCTCTTCGTATTTCGTATAGTGTTCTTTTCAGCATAGTTGGAACCCTGCGACCCTCGCGGCGAGTTAGCCCAATTAGGCCGATAGTTACCAGCCGGCAAAATATCAAATATAACTTTCGCCAAAAGGTAAGGCCGACCGTCTATCTTCCCTGACACAAGTCTCATCAGTATACACGTATTAACTTTTTTTCTAAATCGCTGATATTCAGGTATTTCACTTAGAAACTTTCATCGCCAGATTATTATCACCTTCTTGTCGATTAGTATAATTTTCCGGTTTCTTTTGAAGTACCAAAGGTACATCTCACAAAGTATTCGGAGCAGCACAAGGAGTTATATTTTTGGTAAATTTTTCGCTTCATTATTGAAACATGTACCGTTAATTTTTCGACGAATCGCATATTTTCCATCGTATTCAATTTTAAGTTTACTTTGACCTGTAGTTTTTGTTTCGATAACTTTTTCATCCTTTTCAGGTATCATATAGACTGTGGTGCTGAAAGCTTTTGTAAAAAAATGCACAGACTCACAACGTCTTTCACTTTCACGATCATATCGAATTTTTAATACAAAGTTTTTTATGCACATTTTTAACCATTACGCTTTCTTCCGCCGTTAAAGCGTTTTTATTTCTGTAAGCCACTACAACCTGCTTTAGGTTCCATTTTGAAAACATTTTGTTTATATAGCGCTGTAGAATTTATATGAACTATAAATCCACGAATTCAACACTCTTTAAAATCTCAATAAGTGAAAACTTAATCGCCACCTATCCTATGCAAATTTGCTTTAATGAAACCTTATGGCGCTTAAGTGCATGCGTGCCACATAACATTTATGATAATTATACAACTTTTTTTTTAAAATTTTGTTTGCATATTTACAATCTACTCAGAGAATATAAGTGAGTAATTAGTAAATGTTATCTTAAATATCTACATGTCATGATTTGGGATCAGGCCATTACTGTCTTCCCAGGGTTATACACTAACAGAAGGTAGTTAGGGGAATAAATCTAGTGGCCAGGTGCGTTGAAGTCTTCTTGCGGCTGCTGGTTGGCGTGCGAGATGCCCTACAAGGTCATTTTCATGCCCTGGTAACTTGAGGTTGTATGCTTGTGCGAATCTTTGGATTTCAGTTGTTACATGAGGGATTTTCAGGTCGGTGTGGATAGAATCGTTGCTTACATACCATGGAGCGTCAGTGATTATTCGGAGTATTTTAGATTGTATCCGTTGTATGATCTTTGTATGGGATGCTTTTGCACAGCCCCAAAGCTGGATACCATAGGTCCAGTTGGGTTTTATGATAATTTTATAAAGCAGTACCTTGTTGGATAACGAAAGCTGCGAACGCCTTCCGATTAGCCATTGCATCTGCTTCAGTTTCAAGTCTATTTGTTGTCTTTTTTTCTTGATATGCGTACCCCAGTTGAGTTTTTCGTCAAGGTGCATACCTAAGTATTTTATTTCTGACTTAGTTGGGATTTGAATATTGTTAAAACTGGTGGGAGGGCACACAAGTCTTCTGTTAGTGAAGGTTATTTTAGCTGACTTGTCGCTGTTTACTGTGATTCTCCATTTGTTGGTCCAGTCCTGTAGGAGATTGAGGTGGTTCTGTAAGTGAGTTGTCGCTGCTGCAGGCGATTCACTGGTTGAGAGGATGGCTACGTCGTCGGCGAACATGGCAATAGTAGTGTTTTGCGTGGTTGGTGAATCAGATGAATAAATCAGGTAGATTAAAGGGCCTAACACACTTCCTTGCGGCACTCCTGCTTTAATTTGATGGTAGTCCGAGGCTGAGTTATTTATTACAACTTGGAAGAATCTTTCGGTGAGGTATGATTTTAGGATTAAATAGATCTGAGCTGGGAATTGTAGTTTGATCTTGAACAGGAGGCCTGCATGCCAAACCTTATCGAAGGCTTGCTTTATATCTAGGAAAGCAGTTGCGGTTAATTTTTTGGTTTCGAGAGTTTCTATTATTTGATTGACGATTCGGTGGCATTGGTGTATCGTTGAGTGGGCTTCACGAAAACCGAATTGGAAGGGCGGGATTATTTGGTCAAGATTAACAGCTTTTTTTATTCTTTTCAATAGGAGTCTTTCAAAGAGCTTGGATAATAGAGGTAACAGGCTTATCGGTCTAAAGGAAGATGGGAGGTTGGGTGGTTTGCTAGGCTTTGCGATCATAGTAAACTTAGCCCACTTCCATTGTAGTGGGAAGTACGTTAATCTCAATATACTATTGTATATGGTGGTGAGAAGGACCACTGTCTTTCGTGACAGATGTTGCAGTACTTCACCTACAATCAAGTCATAGCCAGGGGCTTTTTTGGTGTTCGTAAGGTTGATTTGCTGGCGTACTTCTGACGGAGAGAAGGGTTGTATTGGCGGCGAGAGTTGGCACAGAGCGGTTAGGAAATCTTGAATTTCAGTGTCGTCGTAGTTGTCGTGTGGGTCTGGGGTATCGAATACGGTGACAAGGTGTTCTGCGAAGGTGTTTGCTTTGTCCTTGTCTGTTCTGGCCCATGTATTATCAGGCTTTCTGATTGGTGGTATTGCTATTATGGGTCTCTTGAATTTTTTTGTTGCTTTCCAGACTGAATGGTCGTTAGGAGAAAGCTTGGTAATGTATTCTTTGAAAGTTTCATTGCGGGCTTCCGTAAGTGTGGTATGTAGTTGATGGGTAAGTCTATTGTAGATAGTTTTGTCGTGCCTGTTCTTTGCCATTTTTTCCGGGCTCTTCGTTTCTCCGCTAGTAGGTTACGTATATGGCGAGGAATGTTATTGATTACAGGAGTGCTATTTATAGCAGTAGGTGTGGCTTGCCAAGCAGCGACTTGTATTGTTGTCGTAAGGTGATGAACTGCTTCATCAAGGTCTTGATTATCTTTAATTCTGATTCTTAGATTAATGTTTTCTTCTAATAGGTCTCTAAAGTGATCCCAATCCGTATGTTTGTTACAGAGCCTAACCGGCATTTCTTTGGTAATTATTGTTGTGCTGACGGTGATAATGACTGAGGTGTGATCAGTGGAGAGGTCGTAATTAGATTCTGTTTTGGTGTAAATATTAGCTATTCCATTGACAACTGCATAGTCTAATAGGTCTGGGAGTTTTTGTGGGTCACTAGGCCAATACGTTGGTTCTCCGGTTGATAGGAAGTTGAAATTGTTTCTCTAGATTGTTCTTAGTAGGTTGCGTCCTTTCGGGTTGATAAGTCTAGAGCCGTAGGCTGTATTTTTTGCGTTCCAGTCTCCTCCTGCTAAAAATTTAGGGCCTAGTGATCTGAGAAATTCTTCATATTCGTCAGACGAGATGGGATGCCTCGGTGGGCTGTAGATGGCTGAGATTACAAGCGAGTAGGGGAAGGCTTGAACATTTATGGCTGCACTTTGAATCTTTTCGGTTAGGTATGGTTGAAGTTCATGATGGACAATCGTGTTCTTAATTATCACAGCTGATCCGCCGTGCGCCGTCCCATCTGGGTTATTGGCATAATATGTGGTATAATGCGGTATTTTTACAGTGGTCCTATTAGTTGCATGAGTCTCGGAAACAAGCAGTATGTCAATTTGTTGTAGCTGTAGAAATATTATTACTTATGGGATATGGTTAGTGATACCGTTGGCGTTCCACAGCGGAATGCGTAGTGAAGTAGCCATTTTACGCTATTTTATTTATCACTGTGGAAAACATGTATAATATTATGCTGTTCTGACTTATGAGCTGGGAAAACATGTTTTTAAATTCGTTGAGAAAAGTTGTGAGCATTTCGAGAATGTTTATTTCTTGTTGGATTTGAGTTGGGGAGCTGTAGTTCCGTTTTGTCCATGCTTGAGGGGTGTTGGTTACGCGTTGTGCTTCACCGCTGTGGTTGTTAGCTTGGTTACAGAGAAGGGGGAATTCAGTTAGGGTGAAGTTAGGAGGAGCTTGTTACAGACGGGATTGGTTAGCTATTCCTCTAAATGGCGAGTTTTGGGCCCTTTGGAGGTCTTGGTATACTGTGCAACCCTTGTAATTGGCAGGGTGATCTCCGCCGCATAGGCCGCACTTGGCCGGGCTATTTCGATCTTTTTTGCATATTGCAGTTTTGTGTCCGCCGCCACATTTTACACAAACATAAGGTTTATTGCAATAAGATTTAGTATGCCCGTAGTCTTGACACCTTAGGCATCGCCAGATTATTATCTCCTTCTTGTCGATTAGTATAATTTTCCGGTTTCTTTTTAAGTACCAAAGGTACATCTCACAAAGTATTTGGAGCAGCACAGGGAGTTATATTTTTGGTAAACTTTTCGCTTCATTATTGAATCATGTACCTTTTTAAGTATCATATAGACTGTGGTGCTGAAAGCTTTTGTTAAACAAATGCACAGACTCACAACGTCTTTCACTTTCACGATCATATCGAAATTTTTAATACAAAGTTTTTTATGCACATTTTTAACCATTACGCTTTCTTTTGCCGTTAAAGCGTTTTTATTTCTGTAAGCCACTACAACCTGCTTTAGGTTCCATTTTGAAAACATTTTGTTTATATAGCGCTGTAGAATTTATATGAACTATAAATCCACGAATTCAAAACTCTTTAAAATCCCAATAAGTGAAAACTTAATCGCCACCTATCCTATGCAAATTTGATTTAATGAAACCTTATGGCGCTTAAGTGCACGCGTGCCACATAACATTTATGATAATTATACAAATAACCAGCGTTATTACCGCAACAACTTCATTGATTTGTATCACATTTTGAAGCAGTGGCACAAATAAAATATAGTGTTTTTCTGATTTATTTGCCATTAGTTTCGTGTGGATACTACAGAGCCTCTCTCATTCGAGTGATTAACTGTTAACAGAAACTGTTCCCTCTTTCCCTTTGGTTTCTAATGTCAGTTTACATTCGATATCGAAGCACCTGTGTCTTTCTCTTTTCCTCTTCTTCCCTGTTACTTCTTTTGTCTTTTGCTAGTATAAGTTTTGACCATTTCGCATAAATATATAGTTTCTTCCTATTCTGTTGTTGTATTTCCCATTATTTCGGTTATCGCTTCCTAGAATTTATGTGCCATTTCCTGATATTTTAATTTCTAGGAATCTCATCTTTCATCTCGTTCTTTACACGGTTTCTTCGCGTTGGATAACCTCTCTCTTAGTTTTAGCTTCACGAAACAATAATCCAAACTGCATTTTGCACCTCTATAACTTCTTACATCTAGGACACTGCAGAAAATTCTTGTGTTGATCAGTACATAATCAATTTGAATATTGGTTTCCCCATCGAACGACGTCTATGTCACTTGATGTGGAGAAAGTAAGTAGGTACTTGCTATTGCTAATTGGCTGTTGCAAAATTTATCAGTCTCCCCTGTTATGATTACTTGTTCAACTATATTTCTCAAACCTAAACACGTATGCTCTGCCTATTTTAGCATTAAGACATCCAACTATAAGCAGTATATCGTGTTTCGGAGTTCTGCCGACTTGTTTTAGGAGGTCATAGTTTCTTCCACTGCAAACAATTTTAAGTGCTCCTACTCGAGGCAATTCTTACATTACATGTGTCTATCTGAACATCTTTTCCTTTCACTCGTTGCCTTAGCCTATGCTTGGTTTATGTCCAAAAATCCGTTTTGTCCAACGCTCCCTTTAGGGTTTCGTAACAATGTGGTCTTTACGGGGGTAGGGTTGTTAACTCTACACCAACTTTATTCCTTTATATCAGCTTGGGACCAGCAGGGTGCCGTTATAAACCGCCACACAACTGACGGAGTTGTTATATTTTGTTATTCTTTTAGAATATGTCGATATTAGTACGACCTTAGTTTATTAAATTAATAAAACTGCAGTAACAAACACTAATAATCTGTCTTTTCCAGGTATCGACATTCATTGCTCCCACTTTGTGTAACTGAAAAAGAATGCCCTGCTGTTCTATCAGGGAAATGGTTTGTATTTAATGAGGAATGTCGTGAAAGGTGTCCATCGCGCTATAAAAACGTTTCAGAAGAGAAAGGTTGGTGCGAACACTGTGGTGATCGTTGCCCCAGAAAATGCTCAGGAGAAGAAGTAAATAGCATCGCAAAAGCTGAGAAGCTTCGTGGATGTACACATATAAACGGAGAACTAACAATTCGCGTTAATTCCAAAGTTACTGCGGCTGAAATGGAAGAAAACCTAGGCATGATTGAAGTAATCGACGGGTTTTTAAGGATATACCGTTCTCAATTAACCACATTAGAATTTTTAAAAAACTTGAAAGAGATTCGTGGCGAACAAATATATAACAATAAATATGCATTGGTAGTCAACGAAAATCCAAATTTACATACTCTGTGGAAGTGGGACACGTTTAGAACCAAAATTAAAAATGGAACTTTAATGTTTCATTACAATTCGCAGTTGTGCATGTCGGAAATAGAAACGCTTAAAAATTTAACAGGTTTAAATCCCGACAACCACGATGTTTCTCCATATTCTAATGGAAATAAGAAAGCATGCAATTACATTGACCTCAATGTCACAGTAAAAGAATTAACTTCAACAAGCGTCAAACTTGTATGGGATAATTTTACTTTAACCAGCAATAAATCACTTTTTATAGGTTACGTGGTATATTACGCAGAAGATCCCTTTATGAACCTGATGGTTTATAACGAACGTGATGAATGCGAAAATAGCTGGACCATTGTACTGGTTTCAGATAATTCACTAGAAATTGAAAACTTATCTCCATACGCGAACTACATCTATTATATTGAAACATACGTCACTTTAAGGTCATTGGCAGCTCAGACAAGGTTTAGCTACTTCAAAACCCTTCCTGATGAACCTTCGGGTCCAACCCACTTGGCAACTATTTCAAACAGCAGTAGCAGTATAATTTTAACATGGAAACCTTCAGAATTTCCTAATGGAGTGTTAAGTCATTACGAATTACTTATTCATTATATCAAGGATGATCCTAAATTTGTACAACAAAGGGACTATTGTATTCATCGGCATAACATACATGTAGAAGAAATTACAAAACCGACCGTTGAAGTTTTAGCTAATGTTACGAATAATTCTACATGCAACTGTCAAAAAAAGCGAAAAGTATCTTCAACCGGGGGCAAGTGGCTAGCATATAATGTAGATGGAAATGATAATCCTAAATTCAGTAATGATAATAATAGCGTTGTACTTGAAGAATCGAAGCGTTATAATTTAGTGAAGAGATCTGCAGATTTTCCTGACATAATGGAGCAGAGCATTAACGGTTCGAACATAACTTCTTACGAAATAAAGGCGTTGAAGCATTTTAGCACGTACGTTATCTTGCTCAAAGCTTGTAATACGAAACCAATTAATTGCAGTGGGACGCAATCAGTATCTCAACGAACTTTGAGCAAAGATGAGGCAGATGACATTCCTCCAGGGTTGTCTGTTAAAGTGGAAAATAACGACTCAATCATTAAATGGCCAGAACCAAAAGATCCAAACGGCTTTATTGTAGCTTATGATGTAGAGTATAAGCGAATAGATTTAGTACATTCGACAGGTGCAATAGAGTGCATAGCTCAACAGCACTATGCATCTTTTGGTACAGTACAGTACAGAATGCGCAACTTTCTTCCTGGGCAGTATTCAGTAAGAGTGAAAGCTGTTTCTCTAGCAGGTCCCGGAAAATTTACTGAAGTCGTTGAATTCGAAATTACTTTACCCTCTCGGAATGTTTTAATAGGATGTATCATTACTTTCATCATTATTCTTCTACTTGTACCAGTATTTGTGTACTTTTCCATCCATACAAAAGAAGAAGCAGTTTAGACCATCTTCGTTTTTTTACTAATATTAATTCTAATACCACCGGTTCAGATTACGTGGAAGATGAATGGGAAATAGACCGAGAAGATGTAGAGATTCTTAAAGAGTTAGATCAAGGAACTTTTGGCACGGTATGTAACGGACTTATTAAATCGCAAAATCGTCCGTGTGCGATTACGACGATAAATGACCAAGCGACCGTTCACGAGAAAAGTGATTTTCTAAACGAAGCGTCCACAATGAAATCGTTCAGCGACGCTAATCACGTAGTAAAACTTTTCGAGTCTTTTCAAGAGGGCAACCACCGTTGATAGTAATGGAATTAATGGCTCGAGGAGACTTAAAGTCGTTTTTGAGACAATCGAGGTCTGCTTCATCCAATAACGTAACTTGTGCGGAAATGTACCGAATGGCAGTCGAGATTGCTGACGGTATGCTGTATCTCACCGTTAAGAAATTTGTACATTGTTACCTTGCAGCTAGAAACTGATTGGTTTCTGCAGATCACACTGTCAAAATAGGCAATTTCGGAATAACTTGAGACATATATGCAAGCGACTATTACAGGAAAGAAGCGGGAGGTTTAATGCCGATTAGGTGGATGTCCCCAGAGAGCCTAACCGATCGTGTATTTACCACTAATTCTGATGTATGGGGCTATGGCGTGTTTTTATGGGAAATAGTCACTCTAGCCGAACAATCATATCAGGGTATTGCTAACGAACAAGTTTTTAGTTTGTTACTGCACCAGGAACACTGGAACAGCCTTCGGAATGTCCAGACCTGCTCTATGAAATCATGGAAGCTTGTTGGAAATGGAAGCCCAATCAACGGCCAGTATTTCAAGATATAGTGGAAAATCTTGAGCTACATATCGGGCGGCATTTTAGGTTACTGTCGTATTATCATAGCAACGAAGGGGAAGAATATAAGATAAATCCATAAGATCGTGTTTATAACCCTCCCGCTTTGAGTATGTGCTTTAATAGAGATACAGCTGTTTATTCGCATGCGATGAACGATGGTTTTAGTCTATGGTAGTATTAGCAATATAACAGATAATTTAAAGAAAAGATTTATCAAAGAGAGCCAAGGAAGAAAACGATAGACACAAGCTGTATGTGTAGCATTAATTCAGAAAATAGGTAATTTTAATTGTTACAGCTGTCACTTTATGACGGCTTAATTTGACAAGTCCTTAACGGCTTTTCAAATAAGCCCTTTAATGATGTATATTTCTGAAATGTTGACCTAATATAATGTCATTTTGTTGTTTTCAACGTCTAAATGATGAATATATTCGCACTAGTTGCAATATGAGATATATTGACACTAGTTGCAATATGAGATATCATATTGACACTAATGCTAATATGAAAATTTAGAACAACTTCTTAGATTTAAGTAAATTTATTTATCTACTATAAAAATTAATCTGACACAAAATTACAGAAAATCTTGTATGCAGCACGTTGTAAAATTGTAAAATGTTTTTCACACACTACGTATTGCCCACTTCACGTCTAGTGTGAAAAACACTTTCATTTTGCAACTTGATACATAAATAGCTAGTTATGTCATGGTTTTCACTGATCATCAAATACGGCGCATGCTAGAAATTTGGTTTAAGAACGTGGAATGGTAAACAAATCGACTGTAATTGAGTTTGCGCTAACACAGTAAATGGAACATTAAGTAGTTCAAATGTTCAAATGCAAGCGTCTAAGGTCACTTTGATGAATGTTTTTTTTAATCAGATACATTTAGTGTAAGTTGTATATAGTTAAAGCTTTTATAAGAATTATGTCAGACTAATGTGACAGACATAATTCCAATAAAAGCTTTATCTAATAAATATATTTAGGTATAACAGAGTAGCATTGAAGCACAATAATGTAATATTTGGAAGCCAAACGCAATATTCCAAAATAAAATCTATGACTCAAATAGTAATTATTTTCTAAATTCTTTCAAACGCTGCTTTACATATTATAGTAATGTCAACACTATTACCTATTTTTGGTAACTCCCATATTATTAATTTCATGACAGTAATGATTTCTAAGAAGACCAAGAAGTGCAGAGAAATACTTATTAGTTCAATATAATGTCAGGGAAAGTGCGGTAGGTTGTTATCTCAATTAATTCGTTGGCCAAAACTTTCAGAAAACTACTCGGGTACAATTGCTGGCCGCTAGCTCAGACGAAGACGGCGTGACAGTTCTTTAAAATAATTAACGGTAGAAACAAAACAGAGAGATGCCCAGAGCGCCAACGAAGTTTTATTAAGTCACGACAACTATACCCAGCTGTTCAAAACGAGAATTCGTAAACTCAATTAGTACATACAAACAAATTGCCTGAAAGAAAGGCTTCAAATAACACAGGTAGCCGTAACAAAATCAAACTCACATAGCTGGTATCACAGTATAATCACAAATTCTGGTGCGTATATTGACATCATTTAACCACTATAACTATAGGTCGACAAGTTACGAGGTACCTTAAAAATCAACGCATACAGTCTAATACATACTTATAAGTTCACAAAACAGCAATACAATATTATCGTACACATTAAGATCAGGCAATGGTTTGCAAGGCGATGTTACAGCGGTGTCTGTTTCGTGGAAGGAAAGGCTTTGCCTACTCCCAGGTACAAAGCTCGCGGAGTGAACTGTATACTCCCAAGGTCACGTCGGTGATTTAAACGTCAAAATGCCTGAACGGAGCTTGAAGCGACAGAGAACTGGTCGCCAGTAGATGTTTAAAACAAGGGGGAGACTTTAACCTAAAGGAAAGTTCCTGAATCGGGTTTCTTCCTGCACCCTAAGAAATGTACATCACAGAGGTAAAGCGGGCCACGACTAGAAATAGTACGGGTCAAGTTAACGCTCTAAGCGACATTCCGCATCTAAATGTTGTGGAAACTAACACCTTTGCAAACTGCCATAAAGGCTCCTCGCTGACTGCTATAAGGAAAAAAATATTCTACGATAAAACATTGGTGAAATTAAATACAGCCCAAAGAAGGATTCCCACTAACCCCGCGATATTTTGGGCACGTGCGAATAAGGTACAACGGCAAGAGTAGAATCCGCTGACAGTGGCGTGAAAAGGAAAGTTTCCTAAATTATGGTTCAAGAATTCAAATCCGACGAAAGGCGCGGGCAACCATCGCCCAAAAATCAACTGCATGCGCATAAATTCACGGAACACTTTTACTGGCGCTTACACCGGCTTTACGCTGTTCACGAAGGCAAGGCGGCAAAGAACGCTGAGGAAACAAACGCGACCTTTTACTTTCTACAATGCAAGCCAAAAGTAAGCGTGGCACCTTGAAATCGAATCGATGCGCAACTGAGGTGTACCAATAAGTACTAAATCTGTGGCAAAAAGGCATACAGGTATAAGTCGACTTATCTCATTTTTGATTTTGTTGATGCCCCGTGTCCAGAGCAAGAGCGGGCATCTAAATACAAGAGGATATAAGTCTACATACCATAACCGCATTGTTACAGCAAGTTTTCTAAATGGGATATGTAGACGTATTCTCTGAAAATTCAGTAAAAATTGATAACAAACAAATTTAGTCAATGACAAATAGATACATGTGTACTAATACCCCGAGTTAAAGCTTTTCGTAAAGTTATCTGCAACGCCAGAACAGCATATGTTAACTTATACCCTTTTGCCATTTCATAACTTTCTGTTTTTGTTGGAAACAAATAACTTATGTACACTTCTACTACGAGTGCATTTCCATGCAGGTGCAATAGCGTGTTTTAGCGGTCCAGTTTTCCAGTGTTATTATTAGTTATTATAGTGTAGTTTAACGAATAAGTGCCAAAATGGGCACACGCTCTCATGCTTACAAAGTTTTTCAGAAGTGCTGCAACAAGAACTTACCCGGTAAGTTTACATATAACCTCACAATATTCGAACTCGAAACCACATATTCTTGATTAGTTTATGTCTACATATGCTGTTTTGTCATAGTAATTATTTATCAGAAAACACATATTCCGGGAAATTGCAAAAAGCTATATGTCAACTTATACTCTTTTGCTATTTCATAAAATGAATAAAAGGAAATGCGATAAGGTATAATCTCCGTATTTATTTATTTTCTAGTAGAAATAGTTTTAGAATCAATAGCAAAGCAAGCTGTAGTCAATAAATCGATGTGATTCTTTTGATTATTACCAGAGAAAAATAGTTTCTTGATGTTCCTGTAAAATGACAATTTTTGACTTATACGCTTTTGCCTTTTCACCACAGAAATACTACAGACATCGAAATCAATTACATGCCCAATAAAATCGTAATAACTCCCCCCTTACCAGAACAGAAAAATTTCGCAAACAATTTTCGACACTACGGCCTAGTGTGCGAGGAAGCTCGACCACGAGAAAATTGGGTCAGAACGCAAAAGAAAAATCTTAAGACGGTACTGACTCTAGGAGGAATCCGAGACCAAACCAACCCTACGACAGGGTTCAAGACTGCTCGTCGCTGCTTGATCTTAATGCTGCGCCGGTGAACAGTCCCATAGCAACCCATCGCAAAAAAGTTCCAGCCCCAAGAACTCCCCAAAATCACCCCATATCTCCACAAAGTACTACCCCTCCTTACCATTTCCTGAAAATAAACCGAGGCGGAGAAGCAAACTCCCACAGTCATGGTACTGCTAAACCGAAATGGGACTATAGGAATAAACAAACAAAGAAAACGATCAGGATTCTTCTTTTAACAATCATGAGGAGACGGTAACCTAGGGAAAAGAGGATCCGAACAAGATCAGAGAAGCGACAGGCATAGCCACATTTATTCCATTAACCACTCATGTTGGTTGACGGTTCCTCCAACACCCCGAACGGCTAGGAGAACTTTTGTCTGATGCACTCTGAAGACTTCATTCACGCTCATGTCACAAACATACCACATCATAGAGAAAATCAGACAAGAGGAAACCAATTTAGGGATCCTCACCACATTCACACCTAAGATCACTCACTCTAGATGAAAAGAAATGGGATAGTTAAGGATCGGAAGAAGAGAAGACGAAGAATGAAGGTCTGATTTTCTCGAAACACGAACAAAAAGCGTTCACCGGACAAATGTGCGAACAACTCCCGCCTAACGGAAAATCAATTTCAACACTGGGCAACTAACTACTCACGGACGTTCACTTAATTTCACAAAAGGAATAGTGCCAAGCAATTCAAAAATCCATCATATGACGTAAACGATAAATAACCAAACAAATATTGCAAGACACAAGGTGCTAACCAAAAGCAACGCCCAAACTCAGAACTAGCATCCACAACCAACTACGCCAGTGCTAAAGACAGAAGAACTAAATGACATAGCTTCTCTATAGCGACCTACACTAAGTGCTCAATCATCCATCCTACACATTACAACAGGGAAAGCAAGATGAAATCGCTCCCTAATAGTGACCTATCCTACAAATGCCCAACCAACCACCCGAAAAAACACGGAAAGAACACTAATCTACAGCAGAGTCATCATACGGCTTTAAATATTTCGCATGTCACGTACCCTTCAACACATTCCCATCAGGATCTCTAAGCTCATAAACCCACCGGAAAAATTTCAGATTAATGATAAAAGGGTCAATAAACCTAGCGACGAGCTTCGCCGTGAGCTGATGAGCAGCATCGGACAACATGTAATTCTTACGCAACACGGCTTGGCCGCGACTCCGTGGAGATTCACCAGGGCAGAATGAAGCTTGCGGACTGGAACTCAGTGTTCCAGTGCGAGCTGGTGGGCCTTCAAGCGGCACTGCTCTTCATCAAGGGAACATCTTCGACTTCCTCGAGGTTTCGATTGTGACAGACAGCAAGTCGGCCCTCATGGCGCTACGACACATGCGGAAGCCAACGGAGCTGCAGGTGGAGGTTCACGAGCTGCTGCGCGGACTAGCTGCGGCCATAACCATCAAGCTCCATTGGGTGAAGGCCCACGCTGGGACCGAAGGGAACATGCGCGCAGATGCACTCGCCAAGGAGGCAGCGGCAAGCAACGATCTCCCGACTTTCGACGTAGTAAGCCGCGAGGTGGTTGGCAGGCTCGACCACCACACTACCCAGCTGGTTACCGGGCATGGTTCTTTCGAGGCATACCTCCACAGGATTGGAAGGCAGCAAGATCCGGCCTGCGCCTGCGGCGAGGAAGATACGGCCGACCACTTCATCCTGCGCTACCCACTGGAGGATCACTACCGGGGACTGGCAGACGCGAGGCTCGCAACCCAGGGACTAAGGTGGCTCACGGACATGGAGGAGGTCAAGACACTTTCGAGGGACTCCCTCTGGTGGAGGACCCTGGTGGAGTTCGTCTCCAGGATGCAGCGGCTGCGAGTGGTGCGAGAGTAGTGGGTGCCGCCTTATCGGGAGGCAAGTGTTTGGACGCGATAGTAGTCGCATTGAACGCCGAAAGGTGGTTAGATTATGTAGTGATAAGTGTAGTTTAAGGCGTAGTTTAAGGCAGTGCGCGCGTGTAACGGCGTTGCTGGGGACTAGTACAACAGAGTGCACAGGTCCAATTAGAATAAGGTAGTTTAAGTATAGGTTAAGTACGAATTAGCTTAGTAGGGGCAGAACAATTTGAGAGTCACATGCAGACCCAAGACAGGCTACGCTGGGCAAGGTTAGTTAAAGTTTAGGTTAGAATAATAAGTTAGAATTTACCTTTCAAGACTAATTAATATACCCGAGCAAAGACATGTAGCGCAAAGCAGGTTTAATGCCGAATGGCGGGCCACCGGCCTGACTATACCTTGAATGTGTACGTAAATAAAATTGAAAGAGAATTGAGAGTTCCCCATTATCTGTGCAGGTTCATGCTGTAAAGAGATCTCCCTACCAAAATTGATAAAATATGGGGTCTTCCCCATTACCTCATGAACAGACGTGAGGGAGATATTTGTCCCAATCTTGATGATGATAGGACACATGCTGTCAATATGGTTTTTAGCACCATATTTATTCGTTTGGTAGGATTGGCTTGGGGATGATAATTGGCCGTAAACGGATCTTACAACCGTACTTGTTAGCTAGTGACTGAAATTTGCAACTACGAAATTGGACGCCATTATCGCAAATGACGCCCTTCGGAGCGTTTTCAAGAAAACGTCATCCTCAAATCACGTAAGACCAAATCAGCAGATGCAAAACGCATAGGAAACGCAAGTGCAAATTTGCTAAAACAGAATATAACTACCGGGTGGCCATAAATATGTGATATCACATTACCTTTGGAATCAACACCGCTTTATTAAAGTGATGAATCCAACTAAACTAAATGTCATTAATGTCATCACAACTAAAATTCCTATCTGTCTAAAATTATTATAGATTGCAATAAGTATTGAAGTTAGAACAGGAGATTTTTATAATCGAGTCGTAGGCTAAACAGCAGAATCCGGCGCACATTCCCCTCCTCTTATTGAATTTTATTACATTACATAGGTACCAATACTTATTGTAATTGAAATATAATACTAACCCAACATTTATAAGTAGCTAATTCCATGGCTACCGGGATCTCAGATATTTATGGCCACCCAGTAGAATATAAGCATACGCTCGCTACGAGCGAGACAGAGGCTCTACGCTGTAGCCGCAAATTACTTCCCGGGTCTTCAACATAAGGGAATGTCCACCCATAAAACCAGCAGAAGCTCTCTGTTCGGATTTAACGTGTTGACATGTTTCACAACGGCGGACAGAGGTACAACGTCGTAACGTGTTTGGGCCAGTAATATGTCTGAGCACTGCCTCCTACACTTACAAGCCACGCTGTTGGAGATTTGGCAATGCCGATCGTAGACCAATTTTTGTACTGTTTATTTATAAAAATGTCAGTTGAAATGTGGCGTGTGATTAAATATTAATATGTTGGACTGCTCTAAGTTTGACGAAATACATTTATTTATATTACTGTACTGTTCGTGATAAATGCAAGTAAAATTGCTGCTAGAATTCATGGGGTATATTAAGTACTTCGCTGAGGTAAGTAACAACATAACCTCATTTTTAGGGCGTTTCTTGTAACTTTTAATTTTATATTTAGAATGCCACGAAAACGCTGTGTAGCAACCACAACTGTACCTTAAAAGAAAATCGTATGCAAATTCTAACAACATTGTCTTTTCCAATGGACGAGATCCGAAAGAAAGTATGGCTTCGTGCAACAGCACGAGAACGTTAGACCCTAACAAAAAGTTCTGTCGTGTGTGAAACACATTTTAATGGAAAATGCATTTGAAAATGTTAGAAATGAGCGTAGGCAAATACAGAACTGTTGCTGCATTACCCTCAATTAGCTGACAAAGCTGTCCCAAGCGTATTTCCAAATTTACCAACATATTGTCGTCGAAAGCGCCTCAAGAAATGACAAATCCTGAATGTAGAAGAAGACAAATATTGAAAAGATATGCACAAACAGTAAAAGTGTTATGTGATGACACCAGCAGTTTTTGAAGATTATTGAACAATTTGCGTCACACAAATTTAAATGTTACCGAGCAGATAAGTTTATTATGTTCAAATAAGATTATTTACAGCTGTAGCACCATATTTTTTGCATATATGTTGTACTCTCAATCAGCAGTGGTGTATAGAAAGCTTCAAACACTAAAATAGTTACAGAAATGTTCTTTTATCCATGTGTTACATAGGTTAAGTTGTTTTATTTTTATAAATATACTGTTACATGTTTGTATTACTTGACTATGTAAATAAATCTCACCATTACAGAAGCTATCTTTAGTCAATTACAGAGTAAAATTTGATAAAGAGTAAAACTGTGCTCTTTAAAGCAGAATTATTTCAAATGGGAGTATTGTAATTTAGGACCACCAACTACCAGAGATGCAATGTTGCCAAGTCTAACAGCATGGCTTGTAAGTGTAGGAGGCAGTGTTGTGATACGATGGAAAGTTTTATTAACGCCCGAATGACCAGCAGTAGAATTATCATGATTTTGTCTAATGATTCATGGCGTTGGGGCTTAGTGACCACGAATTTCCAATGATCTTCCTCATCATCCGCTAGATCAGTATAATCGGATTGAACATATTTATACAGCTGATCATTGCTAATTTGCTATTCAGGAAATCTACCATGATTGACAGTTACTTTCTGACACATGCATCTATACCAAAGGTCACAAATAGGCTCGAGTGGAACATCATCGACAACGATGACTAGTACGGCGCGAGACAAAGTATCCGGCACGACGTGCTCTTTGCCCTTACGGTGGTCAATATCGAAATCATACTGTTGCAGGCGAACAACCCAACTAGCAATTCGACAAACAGGATCTTTAATATTGTCAAGCCACTTCAAACTATAGTGATTCTTGCAACTGACGTCTTCAACGTCAGTTTGTACTTAACTTGCTAATTTAATATTTTTAAATTGTGATGTATTAACCAGTATAATGATCTTTATAAAGTAATTTGCTTGTTAATTAGATAGTTTGCTTCTCCAATGTGGTATGTTTTGTGAATTTTATTGCTACCTCGTCCTCAACGTTTAACTTAACCAACAAATGTACACGTGGTTTTTGACTACCAATGAACATTTTGGCCTGAAGATGAAACCAGTCTGGTTTTGAAACATGTCGCCAATTTAAAATAAATGTACGTGGAGAAGACTACTGTGTTTTATTGCTTCGTACCTATAGTGATCTGTTACAACAGTAAATTTCGAATTAGCGAACGGCTAATATAGCAGATGACTTGCTCACCATCGGATTGTTGGTGGGTGAGAACGGCGCCAATACCATACCCCGAGGCATCGATCTGGATGATGAAGGGTACCGCAAAATCAGGACAAGCCAAGGCTCGTTCACCACTGCTCATTTTACACAAACTTAACGATCTTCCGAAGAAGAGAAGTCAACGGCCTAGAAGAGACGAAAAATTAGACACGAACCTACGATACTATGATGCCATGCGGGTAACACGGCACACTTCAGACACTGAAACAGGAGTGGGATACGAGCGATAGCTTCTATTTTCTCCAGATCGACCAATAAACCCTTGGAATTAATCACGTAACCAAGATATTTAAACTCTGGCTTACATAACTGGCATTTGTCTTTGCTTAAAGTGAGGCCGGCAGCCAACGACCAAGATACAACCTCACGAAGAACTAACAGATGTTTATCAAAGATAGACGTATAGATCAGGATGTCATCGAGGTAATTGAACACGTAAGGTTTCAGATCGGCACCAACTACACGGTCGATTGTGGCAGGGGCCGTATGCAAACCGAGCACTAAACGACGAAACTGATATAAACCCCGATTGGGGACGGTAAACGCAGTTAAAGGCCGGAAGAAGCTGCAACAGAAATATTCCAATACGCAGACTTGATGTCAAGAGTAGTGAGATAGTGGGCATCACGAAGTTTATCTAGCGATCTCGATACGTAAGGAATAGGGTAAGCATCAGGCTGACTAACTTTATTAAGACTGCGAAAATCAACGCCAAAACGATAACTAGCATCCTTTTCCTTGATCATAACAATAGGTGATAACCAAGTGGAAGTCGCCGGTTCATTAATTCTTTCTCCAACATCTTTTGTAATTCAACGTCCACCTGTTTTCTGAAGATCAAGGGAAATAGGACAATATCGCTTCTTGATAGGGTGCGACGTCGTCTTAATTTCGTGCTCAACCAGATGAGTACAGCCTAGCTTATCGCTTATTTGTTCGATTATTTCCCTAACAAAATGGTCAATTTGATCACACTGAGTCTGCGTGAAATGTTTGACAGCCTGAATGGCATCAACTACAGAGGTTAAATCATTCTTAGAAACGTCCATTCATTACTCCGAAGATCCGGTACAATACCCATACGACGCCAAAAATCAATTCCAAGATTAGGGTTTGCTTTTTCTACATATTCTTTGGCTTTCCATAAATATGTATGGAAGTATTGCATTTCTACTTCTTCTTCACTTACTTCTCTAGCACTGTGGATAATAATATTGCCTGATTCCTCTTGCATTTCCATTTTTATGCTATTCTTAGCATTTTACCTTTATATTTATAAACCGCGGTTGCATTAAGTTCAATAAGTTCCTGGTCACTTTTCCCCGTGACTTTTTCGGCGTTTATTCCAATATCCTCCACGCGCGCTGACGAGTTTAAGATGATTAGCCTTTATACGGCCATGCTATGATATAAAAATGGTAAAAACAGAATATATTCTATAAAGGTTGAATCACTTAAAAACTGACCAAGATTAGTATAACACCTCCAAAATATGAGAACGTCAAATAAAATCGTAGACATCGGTATTGATATGAATAATGTATAAATATTCAGTCAATGCATTGTATTGAAGCTCAATTAAGAAAAGAATTATCCAAAGCAAGTGGTTTGAATTGTTTAAAAAGCCTATAGGAATTTTGAATGCATTTAAATTAGATTTATTAATTAAGATTGGTTTGTAAACCTAAAGTTTAAAAAATTGTAATTAATTATTGGAAGTGTCATTTACAAAATGTTGTTTAAATTGTCAGAATAACAGTAACTTCAATAAACATTAACAATTACCTTTATATTGACGTATTAATAACAAAACTGATAAAGTGTCATTCAAAAGTTATGATTGAATACATTAATAAAACATAAATATTATCTTTCTAAAATATTTTATTAAATAGTAAAAGTACATTGAAATAGACTGCAGTGTCTTGTTAAAGTAATGCAACAGTTACCCCTGCAGATTAAGACGAGTAGAGCTAGCCGAGTTACTAATAATAATTATATGCAAGAAGATATCTACAACAAGGTAGGTTTTATGGTGATTGAACTTTTAAGAATAAAAGGTACAGTTAAGTGTCAAAACAGCTTTGCTTGTAGCAAAGTTCCTGGTCACTTTTTCCCGTGACTTTTTCGGCGTTTATTCCAATATCTTCGACGCGCGCTGAAGAGTTTAAGATGATTAGCCTTTATGCGGCCAGTCTTTTTATTGGTTTTATTTGTCTTTTTTCTTCTTATCGATTCTGTAGCTCTGGAGCTTGGTTTAGGTTCCTTAAAGCTTTTCTTGAGAATCCTTTGCGATTTGTGTCACTCCACCTCCTATAGTTTACAAGAGCGAGTACTGTTGCCCACTGCAACCTGTCTCTGACCTCTAACTATGATTGAAACCCACAATTCGCCTTTTTAGTTTTAATGGGTATTACGTCGTCTTTCCTCCTTACCTGGGGTGACTGACATCCCTGGAATTTCTTGAATTGTTGTACCTCGACAGCTGTGTTTTCTTAATTTTCTTTCTTCTGAAATATCTTCGTTGTAATATTCTTGTGTATCGGTATTGTTGTGTTCCAATGCCTCCTCTGTACCGGTTTCACTATTAATTAAATTCTACCTCTTCTTAAAATTGTTTGCCGGCTATTTCGGATTGGCGCAAATTTGGCAATTCCTGCCCCACACTATTAAGGAGCAGTTGTAATCATTCTGACAGCTATATTTTTAATTAGCCAAACGTTACTTAAAATTCTGCTGTATTCATCGAAAGTTCATCCCTGCTTTTGGCCAAAGAAAATACTTAAATTTGTAGTTCCTAGCGGCTTGACCGATGGCCCTGAGATTCCTAACAAATAAATGTCATCTTCTTTGGTAATGCTAGAAATGTTAACAAAATTTTTCTTTAGCATTGTTACCGTAGACCCATTGTTTAATAATAGCGGTGTGTATAAACCATTTACAATTTCCGCGTGGCGCATTAGGTAAGCACCAGGTTTGCATTAAGCAAGTCCTCGGTTCGAATCCCGCGGAGGTCGGAATTTTTCCGTAGCCTTGGCAATTAGAATCGGCTCGGTGAGACCATTCACAGTTGGGCACCAAATTAACTGTGCTCTACTCAGAACCACAGACCTAAGAGATGGAGTAACAAGATCAACACATCACCAAGACACACAGATCACACAATGGTTGCTGTGCAAGCACCAAAGACGCGCTCCAACTCTGTATCGCGAATCCGGGGCAAGTTGAGCATTCTACCGCCAGATGCCAGCGCATAAAGCACCAGCCTCTATACCAGAAAGTAAATGATGTTACACATTATACATACATACATACATAAACCATTTACTAATAAATTTACGGTGCAGAGTGTGTTTTGCGAATGTTCGTTTCCGAAATGTAGGATGAAATAGGTGGTGCTTTCGGAATTTTTATTCACATTTGTGTTTGGCTCGAATTTTGAGGCCTTAATCGAATCCTGGAAAGATTAAATTACTAACTGACAGAGCTGGGCAGTAATTAATTACTTTGCAATTAAATTACTAATTAAATTCCGTTTTGTATATTTGCCTTGGAATTGAATTACTTTTCAAAATGCGGTAATTGTAATTAGGAATTGCCATTTTTGTTAATAAGTACTTGGAAATTACTTTTTGAAAGTAATTAATTACTACATTCGATTACTCAATTACTTTTGTGTAATTAAATTACTCTAAAGTATTTAAATTACTCTACAAGTATTTGAATTACTTGTGGGAATTGAAATTACTCGCGGTAATTGAATTACTTTGTGGTAATTAAATTACTGAATTCCTGACCTCGATTGGGTGCTAAATCTCCAGAACGCAAAAATAAGATAAGAGCCTTATTAAGTTACATATTAAGGAAATTACAATTGGGTATTCCCGGAGCAATAAAGAATAATTTATGATTTCCTCTGACGAGTCGTGTCAGGCCCTTTTGCAGTCTTTAGCAATTCAACTAACAATTAAGCCTTCAGAGCAATCTGACTGTATTTCAAATCCTGTTTAGATATTTTTCATCGCATAACATTGTAACGTCAGTAATCATAATGATTTTGTAAACCCCTGTCTGGTGTTGCTAATTGCGTCATTTTGGAAATTCCTTAGTTGGTTGTTAAACATTTCAATATTTCGAACATTTAAAATTTAGCTTGAGGGTGCGACAAGGATAGTTATGGCTCGCTCAGCGGCCACCAGCTGCATGTCTAGCACATTCTGCGCTGCGATTGGTGGGAAGCAAACTTTCCTCGAGCCCAGGTGCACGTTTACGCGCGCTGGCCTTTTGGCAGTTCCAGAGAGACGTGTTTGAGTGAGCTTGTGCGGTGTCAGTCCGGTTTCTTCTTACGTGCCGCTGCAGGGAATACGGTGTTATGTGACTTGTGTAGTCAATTAATCCGCCATTGCTAATTATGCGAAAGCATGAGCTCTGTATTTACCCATGTAACGGCAACGTTGTTAACAATTTGCATAACCCAGGGAGGTCAACGCAAAATTTCAATCCGAAAGGGGATCCATTAGGACATTCAGCCAATTCCTGTATCGCTTTACCTACGTTTGGTGCAACGTGCCTGTTCGACTACTATGTGGAGTGCCTCCTCGTTCGCTATCAGCGAAACTAACAAGGTAACTATCTGTAATAACCTTTATACCGCCAGTAGCTTTAATGGTACCGCTTTCTGCTTTCAAATTTGCTGTAAATACAATATTAGTGCGACGTACAATCCGTTTGAAATTCACTGTGGCATGTTAACGCCAACTTTACCAATATCGCATTCATTACGTAAAATCGCTTGTGAGATAGTGCAGTGCAACGTACATTCCGACTAAAAATTCACTATTGTGTGGCAATCTTTGTGTCGTCAGCCCGTTCTAATTGTAGCGCATTTATTGCATAAATCTATCATTGCGTACTGCCAATTTGTGTGGCTTTGTGTGTCGTAATACAGGGCCCTCGGAAGACTCGGGGCCAAATTCAGGATTTGCTCTCACGCGTCCCGGCGTACCGCCGTTGGGCTCAAACCTACGTTTACCCTTCACTTTCGGCCTGGATCTGGCGTCCGGCTCGACTGCGCGCCACCCCTATTAACAGTAAGCGCTTTTTCCAGCTGGGAGTACTGAATAAGCTACCTTTCGAGTTGCAACACTTGTGATTTGTAATGTGTTTGATAGGTCACTAACTGTGATCCAATAGATGTATTAACCTTATCGTCTTTTTCTTGTATCTGTTGCGTCTTGTGCATGTGTGTTACAGGGTGACTGTGTCACTGTGCTACAACAGCTGTGAGGTGAGGCCCGGACGCGGAGGAAAGGCATTCCAGGTAGGTGGCCGCGTCTGGTACTGCACCGTGGCTCCCGAAATAGTTATTTGACTATTTTCCCGAAATAGTGATTTGAGTATTTTCCCGAAATAGTTATTTGAGTATTTTCCCGAAGTAGTACCTTGAGTACTTCTCGCCCCGTTTGACTCTCCAAGTCTGGTTGAACGTGGAAATCTCGATATTGGATCTGGTGGTGCCCTCTTTTTAACAACAACCTACACATATCACTTAACGCTTGCCCTGTGGCGTACCTGTGTGAACCACGCCCATCTCCCTGAGCGCATTTGAACCGAGGCCTTTAATCTGTTTTATCGATCTCCCAGGGTGAGCGTGCCCCATTTCCCGGATTCGTTTAGCATTTGATACTCGCCTATCAGCGGGTGTCGTAAGGACAATTTAATACCGTAACAATCGGACAACTGCTAGTTATGTGTAACATTAGCATTTTTAACGACGTGTGCATGGCAGGGAACAATATTTGGTGTATTGTCGAATGTTGATGTAGATGTAATGTGCAGGTTGTAACAGTATACGTAGTATTTATTGTGTAAGAAAATAATTTCATTTGGTCCATAGTAATTGATAAATAGCTTCATTAGACGATATTGGTTCACAATAATAAATTGTTTATTTATTTAAATTTGCTTGTTTTAAACGTACTATAGCATACGGTTATACTGCAGTGCAAGTAAAACAGGCGGTAAGTACAGAAAATTGCGTTTTTAAGTGAGGAATTGAACTAAACTGCCAAAATGCAATAACAACATTTAAACAGCATAAAACACAAATGAAATGTACCTAATTGTGAAATTCCATGTCTGTTTGACACACAAATGCGATATGGGGCATTGTAATACAATTTATCTACTAGCAACATGATATTGTACATTCTCGTCATAGAATCAAAATATGAAAAGCTACTCATAATTCCCAAGGAACTTGTCAAATTATTTCTCCCTCAAACTCATGGTAACAATGCAACTACAATTAACGTCTTAGCAACCATACAATGAGGCAATCCTTGATGTTACTTACATATTCTAATTTTAAATGCCATTATGACATTTTGAAATTTCATACTACATATTTTTACGAATATGCTAGTAGATAAAATATTGTATGCACCACGGGAGATATTCATGTTCTTTATATTGGGTTGACTTACAGACCTCAGAGAAAAAACATATTCATATCTCCCTTAATGCATAAATATCTATTAAAAACGTGGAATAATTTTTTACTCCCTTTTACGATAAAAGAAGTATTGGATTCACCCAAAAATTCTAAATTGAGTTTTAAACAAATCTTCACGTCCCCTGAACCAAAAAACCATGTTTTTTTTTATTGGTCTGTCTGTCAGTCACTCTTTGTGTGAACAGAATATCTCAAAAATGAAAAGAGGTGTGACGTTGAAACTTCATATACAAGTTTTGTGTACTATGTAGATGCGACATTAAGCTTTTGATGAAAATCGCATAATCGGAAGTAGGGTGTTTACTCTTCTAACTTTCAGTTTTTTCGATTTTTTTCAAACGTTACATATTTATTACATTTTTAATGTGTATTGGCGTGAGATAGGTGATTTTCCAGTTGAATACCTCTAAAATGTGTTTTTTAAATTAACTTCAATTAACTCTCTATTTTGTACGGTTTCTGTAGAATTTGTAATTTTTGAACATTTTTCACAAATGCTTAAAAATAAAAACAAATTTTTAACTAATTATAAGATCATTGTAAAAGGAAGTTGTCTGCGTCTATTACACCAGATTTTCTTTTACAGCGTTTTTAGATTTTATCTGGCGGTTCTTGCATTGAACAGTTTGTAAATTATTAATTTTTTGTAGCTTTCATGACATATAATGCTCATATACTGCTTTTGGTACTGGCAACGTGGCAACAAGGTAATTTTGCGCCAATAAAAAGTTGTTTACAGTCTGCTGCATGTAAGCTTCGATTATTATTAAAAATCTGGAATAGTGTTTTATCAAAATCGTAATTTTCTTATAATTCCGTTCGCCTCATCCAACATTACTTCTTTACAGAGTGCTGCGTTGACGAACAAAACATACACAACCCCCATGGTAATTAGGAGGTATTTAAATATTGGCTTCTCTAATGATTTTACACAAAATTTCATTTAGGTTTTGTAAAGAACTGTGCATAGTGGCCCAATTTAAGTTTTTCAGATAAATTTAAAACTTAAAATTAAGAGATATTATTGACTATTCAATTCACCTGTCATCTGTCAAAAAGTGACCAATGAAAATCCAGAATTCTGACGTTTCTTGACCAATCAAAAAAATATCAGTGGATATATCTTCCTAGAAGGTATTCAAGTGACTATTTTTAACAAATACGATTTTTATTAGAAAAAGTCAATATTAGTGTTCTGTTACTATAGAAATTGAGTAGTTTGTTGCTAGATTTACTAAAAACTAATTTGAAAAGGTAGTTTGGTTCATTAAATAGTCCCTCGAATACCATTCTTAGTCAAAGTTAAGTAGATTATTTTTGCGGTGGTATCACTACTCATGTCCATTGCGCTTGGGATTAGGACTCGTGCTAGCGCACTCGTCCTAATCGTACCAAAGCGCAATGGACATTCGTGACACCACCGCAAAAATAGTCGACATAACTTTGACTACTCATGGTATTATAAGTGAATATTTTGATAAAATTAATAGGTATTATTAAAGATGTTGATAAGATTTTTAAATTTCACGTAAAAACATGAAAGCAATCTGAGCAATTTATTGTCAAAACGGTTGGACAGCAATTTTTATAAGTTACGTATTTTTACCCGTTTCTTATCTAAAGGTTTCTTGAATGCATAAATGACTTCATTGTTGCGTGCTTGAGCAAATGTCTTTTTTCTACTCACTATATAGAAAGTCGGCTTTTGCGCCCTAGTTTTAGAAAACAAAACTGTCAATTTCCAACCAGCGAGAGCCAATTTTTATTAACTCCGGCGGGAGCCAATATTTTTTTACCTCCCGCATTTGTGATTTTCACCAAATTTGGAAATTTGACAAAATGTCACTACAGAAATCTTGAGTCGCTCTAACGATTTCCTAAAGCAACATTTTTGAATTTCGCATTATAGAACATGCATCCGAAGAAAAAATCATATATGTATTACTGGATCAAAGGTTCAGTTTCTCCCTTGTGTGTTTAATGCCTTCCGCTAAAGCGCCGGGCATTAAATTCCACACGCCCGGAGGAAATGAATACCTTTGCTTCCTAATTATATAAATAGCTATTATTATTATATCTGAGGTACGAATTGTTATTTCAATCAGCTGTTTTCAACGAGGTTTATCAGTCACCTGTCAATTTTTAACAGCCCCTGATCAACACCAAATTGATATTTTGATTTAAAAATTTTAAGTCAGGTACCAAATTTTTATAACTATTTGAATTTCTAGAGAGAAAAGTGGTATCATTTCCTCCCGTGGATGTAGTTTAGTTCCCCAGCATTAGCGAGAACAGTAATCAATTATAATCATACAATGGAGTGGAGTGAATGCCATTTTAGTTATACATATGACACATTTACATTTACATTCAGCTGGATTCAAAAATATTTAAATATGAAAAGGAGGCGGCTAGTCGATTTAATATTAATCACAGTGCCTCTCCCGTCTCTAATGGCAACGGGAGTCAATATATTATATTCCCTCCCACTGCCGTTGGAAACAGACCAGGAAATCAAACATATATTTTCGGGAATCTCCTAATTGGCGACAGAAAATGGCACTTTCGGATAAAGGGGTAAAACAGTATTTTCGCACTGAGCCAACAAAAACAAATGATCAAGTTGAGTCAGTTGAATATCATGTAGTGTTCTTTATAAAATCTAAATTAAATTTTGCTGTCAAACAATAAAGAAAGCAAATGCTGCACCCTGTATACTTAATTAAGTTAAATATTTTCGTTATTCGGCCTCATATTAGGCAGTCAGGCATATTTTATAGTAGATTGTTCCACAAGTTAAGAAAAGTGAGAGTTTTTCAACATTTAATTTACGAGCAGCAAAGCGAGCGGATTAATTTTACACGAACATGGAAGCGTCACTTTTCTAACATATTCAACGTGCTGTTTTTTCGAACATTATTACAAAATCTAGGCAAAATGAAATTCGACATTTCTTGATGTTTGAAAGAATATTTTTCCACCACCGGGAGTAGAAATCAGTGTCTAGGTTACAAAAATTGTAACAGAAATAACACATTATCTGCCTAGGGAGACAATATGAATACATTTAATAGTTGCTCGGTGGAGTGAACAATTCTTTTAAATGAACAACAAAAGTGTATCATTATAGGTTCGAAAGATTGAACAATAACATGTTTGTTTAGCTCATTTAGAAGAATCTGAAGCAGATATAGTAGCTTCTGTAACAATACCATCTATAAAACTTAGGTGGCATAGTACTTTTGTAGCGGGTTCAGAAAGCAGCAATAATAGTTTAAAAAACATACAAACAGTATAACTAAATCAAGATGTAAAGGAAGATTCAGACAATCCGAATGCAGCAGAAGACGAACATTTTGTTGGTTTTTAGTACAGTAAAATTGTCGTTTTACCTTAAAAAAATTGGCCGCGGCGATTCCTCTTGCCCAGTGGTTTAGAGTCATTAGACAAGTGTAAAACCAAAAAGGCGTCACCCCACCCCTTGCCAAACAGCCGCCATCTTGATAACAATTGAATTTGTTTTTTCTCGCGATCCATTGGTCGCACAGAAAAAGTTATTGAACAAAAAATATTGGAAATAAAATTCTACACATTTTTGATCATTGCCGTGATACCGAGAAGTTGGTATTTAAAACGGTAGAGGGCGACAAAGTTACCAAAAATCTGTTTCCGCCATTCTAGCGCTGTGGGGGTGATTATTTCCGAAAATTGCGAATATGAAAGTTGTAGTGCTTGAAAAAATATACACGAATCTCTTTTAATAATTTGATTGATTTAAATAGTCTCCGAGTGACAGCCCTTCAAAGTCCGCACAGCGCGGAGAAGTGGAGAGATGTAAATTATTTATATCCCGCACTTATTATAACTAACGAGATACCATGTCTGCCATTTGGTTAACATAAAGAAAACCATTATCGCTCATACTATTATCCATTTTTAATCAGAATACAATCACGAAACATCATTCGCAATCGTATTCACGGCTTTTTTCCAAGAATTTTTTACATTGTGTTTATAACAAGTTGTGAGCTCTTTTTTCAATAAAAGTTTTAGCAACATTTCTATCATGGTCGATAATGACTCGATTGTGTCCGAGGCTCCGAACCAAGACGAAGAAACAGCTCCAAAGAAAGAAAACGTGTCTGAGTAGACTACAATATATCTTAGGGTTTATGCAAAAAGAAATTACTTTCAATATACGAGCCCAGAATCAAATCATTTGGCACAGTTAAGATTTTTCCGGTATCTTTATTTTGTACCCACAAAAGAAAATCTTCTTGGTCAATATTCTTACATCGTAATTGTAGACGTTTTTAGCAGTATTATAACAGCTTTAACAATAACAAATTACAAAAAGTAGTCGGGAAACACTAACTTTAATAAATATTATACACCAAGTGAATTAAACATATGTTTATTGTTTTATTCACGAAAAGATGTTGAGCTCACGAGCACGTAGTACGAGTGAGACCATATCTTTGAGTTAATAAATGTTTAATTCACGTTGCGTATATATGTTTTTATTCAATTTTAACGAAATATTGAATAAAAAATTTAAAAAATATTCTAAGATATAAATTTGCCCATTCATCGTCGATTTGATCTAAAGTTTAGTAATTATATATTACACACTACAAAGATAAAGAATAATTGAATGTAAATATTTGTAGATTATAAAAATATGTTGTTCTTTATTGAAACTTTTTTAATTCTCTAGTGAATTAAATTTTTTAAATTCTCTAGTGAATTAAAACACTTTTATTTCACTTGTGAATCATAGACTGTTTATGAAGGTTATGAAGTTAATAATGTCACTTTAAACTGTCAAAATTGAATAAAATAAATTACCGATTCATTTCATTTTGGTCATTCCTGTGGAAAAATTTACAAACAATTGCAATTATCATATTATATAATAAATATTACACCAGAAAATTTAAGAGATTTACGGATCTGAGCCAAATGATATCATTCTGGGCTCATATACTCCTTTCCCATCATTTTCATTCCTTTTACCTATACCAATTTCTCGGTATCGCGGCAATGACCAAAAATGTGTAGAATTTCTGTAGGTTCTGAAAACCTATTCACATTGAAACTATTTGAGTGACGTGACGATTTTAACTCGCAAAAGAGAAATGGTTACTTCGCTGCGCCGGAATATATCGTACATTTCCCACGCTGCGCGGACTTTGAAGGGCTGTCACTCGGAGACTATTTAAATCAATCCCATTATTAAAAGAGATTCGTGCATATTTTTTCAAGCACTACAACTTTCACATATGCAATTTTCGGAAAAAACCGCCCCCACAGAGCTAGAATGGCGGAAACAGATTTTTGGTAACTTTGTTGCCTTCTACCATTTGAAATACCAACTTCTCGGTATCGCGTCAAGGATAAAAAATGTGTAGAATTTTATTTCCAACATTTTTTGTTCAATAACTTTTTCTGTGCGACCAATGGATCGCGAGTAAAAACAAATTCAATTGTTATCAAGATGGCGGCTGTTTGGCAAGGGGTGGGGTGACGCCTTTTTGGTTTTAGACTTGTCTAATGACCCTAAACCACTGGGCAAGAGGAATAGCCGAGGCTAATTTTTTTAAGGTGACGGGGTATTTTCCGACAATTTTACTGTACTATTTGAGAAATCCTCGATAGTAAAATCACGGAAACAAAAGGTGCATGTCAACAAATATTTGTTTATACATCAACTATAAACAAGGAAATAGACCATTAAAGCAATATAGAACTTGAATTACTTAGTTAGTTTGAAGATAAAAGGAAGATTTAAATATACTAAATGAATATCCCATAATGAAACTCATATTTTTCCTGATCACCAGTTGAAAGACTTTTTCGTTTGCCACAGTTATAGATAGTCCAGAAGGAATGCGACTTCTGACGAATTATTTGAAAAACTGGTGCTGATGAAGGCAAACAGTTTTATCTTTGACTATTTATTTATTTATAATTTACATGTTACATCAAAACGAACTAAAAACTTTTGTATTGGTGAACGGTGCAAGTAGCTACAAGACTTAATTATAAAAAATAGTATATTATTATATGAGTGATTATCACAGCCATTATTCACGAATATGACATTTGAGCCACGAGCCGAAGGCGAGTATCGCAAGTCATCTGAGGGAATAATGGCCATAATCGCGAATCTGAATCCGAATTATGACATTTGTGATAACCTGATAACTGTCAACTGCAAAAGTCATTTGATAATAAGAATAAATTTTGTGATTGGCTACAACCTATTGAATAATGAAAACAAAATTTTATGATTGGCTGCAAACTAGTGAATTATGAAAATAGAATTTTATGATTGGCTGCAAACCGTGAATTAATGAATCGTAATTCACAGCCATTATACAATAGGAGTAGATAAAATCTTTAAAAGTGATAAAGTGTGTTGGTTACTATATAGTTAATAAAATAGCAAAATTAAGCATTTTTAGACTACGATTACGAATCGACCAGACACTGATGATAGTTGCAACTTGGAAGAAAGTTCTACTAAATACAGCTATATGACAATAATTTCTATTGAAAGTATTTGAAAAAGTAATTGATATTGTACAATTACAATTACCAAGAAATTGGTAATTGAATTACTATTTCATTTGAGTAATTGAATCTCTAGTAATTGAATGCTTCATTAGGCGGTAATTGGTAATTAGTAATTAATTACTTTTTTAAAGTAATTTGCCCAGCTCTGTTAACTGAAGTATAACTGTTGGATTAGGTAGTATAATTAAATGGATAACAGGTAATTTACATCCCAAAGACGGACAAAGATACGAACAATTAATTGACAATTTATCCCGAAGTTCCGAGAAACAAAAAATAATCTTACTGGAACAAGCCCAAACTCTTAATAACACTATAAATTCATGTTCTGAAAACATTGAACTATTATCCCGAAATCAAAATCTGTATTTTAATAGAGATATTAATCTTATATTTGAAAAAATAGCCACCCAAACTCTACTAGACCAATCCATTTTCTCATTGCAACTTTTAATTAAGGCTTTGGAAGAAAATTCCCTAACTTTCGCCCAAAAGCACCAAGTTCATCTTCCATTAATCGATAATGATGGTTGAGTGGCCGCAATACCAAAAAACAATTACAATTGCTCTATCCTGTCACCCTCGATAATCTTCAGTTTCATTTCATTCATTTTCAGCCTTCTATGGTCCATTGTTGGACATAAGCCTCTCCTAATGCCTTCCATGTGGTTCTATTATGTGCTTTATGATGACAGTATTTTCGTCATTAACGTCATCCAACCATCTTTTCTGGGGTCTGTCGACGCTACGCTTAGTTAGTCGGGGGCGCCACTGAATGCTTCTGTTAGACCACTCGTCTAGAGATTTTCTTGAGACGTGACCTACCCAGCTCCACTTCAGTTTTTCTGCTCTCTCCATTACATCGACTACTTTAGTGCGTTCTTATATTTCGGTGTTTCTTTTCTTTTATCTCAGGCTAATCTCCAGCGTGGCTCTCTCCATTGCTTTTTGTGTCGTTCTTCATTTCTCTACACTTTTCTTTGTGAGTGTCATTGTTTCTATTCCGTATGTTAGCACTGGCAGCACATGTCTAGCACTGTTCTCTTTAGGCATATCGGCATGTCTTTGTTTTTGATGACATATCCCAGTCTATCCCTTGTCTAATTCTTCTTGTAACTTCTGTAGTTTGGTTCTTTTTTCCTAATTTAATTGCAAGTATATGTATTCTTCCACTGTTTCTGTTGGTTGTTGATGTACGGCAAACTGTTTGTCGTCTCCTTCTGGTTTAATGCGTATTGTTGCATTTTGATATATACTGCAATGGTTATATGGCTTTAATATAATTAAGATTAATATTTAAAATAAAATTAGCTAGAGCCTCCAATGCTAATATTTTATTTTGGGTTCAGCAAATATTATTACAAATTTATGAAACGCTCAGGGATAATTATTGTGAGTTGTTTTATGTATTACTTGATTTGATGTTCGTATGCCCCTACTTTTTAGATAGAATCTAATTGCAAATTATATTAATGTTGACTAGCTCAGGTAAGCAGAATATCTTATCAAAAGGTGTGGGTCCACAATTACTTTATTGAAAATTTTACCTTACGCCCATGTGCGTAGTTCAAATACACGCTAATGTGCTATAACAGGTCTAACTGACAAATTACGTTTATGAAAGTTTATCAAGTGGTTGTCGTTTTGGTCTTTTCAGATAATTAAATGCAACTCAATGAGCAAATCTCAAAGGTAAATTCATAATTTCCCGCTTTCTAGTAGCGTCAGTAGCTTTCTTTTGTTTTTTTAGGCAAAAACCGTAACTTGATTGTTTCGACCCAAGCCAAAGATCCTAACCTCACTTCTGGGCTTGGATTTTTCAACTTTAATTTACACAAGGAAATAATTCGCCCGGGCTCTGTTATGCAGCGACGTTTAAGCAGCCTCCCAATAGGTACACAATGGCATAAATTAAATTGGCTTCACAACTAACCTGTGAAACTTTTCCTGCATGTCCGTTTCGAAGCTCGGCCGCAGCAATAATGTGCCCAGATCTTCTTTGCCGGTGCTTGGATCGCCGTGCTGTCCTCGCAGAAGCTGGATGGGCTGGCGGTTGACGTCCTCTCGTTCTCTGGAACCCCTCTGATGGCTACAGATGCTGTGCGAAGCACGTCTTGTCTTCTCCGGAGCTGGTCGTTAGCACTCACTCGGGCCGATAATGGAAAATAATTTTCACGGCAGGGATTTCTTTTAATTCACTCACACAGGTGCAGGGGTAAGTTATATGCACCCTGCCGAAGTTTTGTTATAAAATAATAACTTTAAACGTATAAAATTTTAAATTTTCGGGAGCAAATAAAACTGATGCTAATTCAAGAATTTTATTCGATTGTCTGCCCCGAAAGTTATTAAAAACAATTGCATAACAATATTAAACATGTCAAATCAATTACTTATAACAATTAAAAACCTTAAATCTAACATTTTTACAAACTTTTACTTATACAATAAATTGTTCCATTAATTTAGTCAATTTTGTTTTTCACATAACTGTGTCCCGCACCTATTAACAGTCCTTGTTCACAATGTTCGCACTGATTAATTCTTCCTTTCGTGAACTTCCACAAAAAACACTTTAGAGTTCAAATAAAAGTCCATTTCATTTTTCCACTTCTGCCTCAATATAATGTTCGGATTTGAATTAATCTTGCATGTTAATTATTCATTTTCTTCCCTTTATTTGCCTTCAGATCTATTCCTGTGTGCTCTCTGCACTCTGTTTTGCCTTCTGCATTTTTTACCTTTTAAGAATATGCTCACAGAGAAATTTATACATCGATTTCTGACTTGTAATTTACCTCGACAAGCATGTGACCATTCTATTCATAATCGAATTACTAATACATGGATTGGCTTTTGCATTTACCATCCCCTTTTAATATTCTAAACTAATTAAATATTGTGGTTCCATTCCTATTAAGTTTAGAACTCTGCCTTTCCTTTTATGTTACGATTTTAATACTTATTACAGGCATTGCTTTGCCAATATGATTGCTAATTCAAATTTGATTTTATTTTATTTGTTGCCATTAAATCCTATCTCCCATTCTGAGTTTTTATGACCTATTCATTAGTTTGCTGTGCTCTAGATGTGCGATTCAGGGCTTAAGACCATCTCAATACTTCTAATTAGTGTTGTGTATCTTGAATCAATTCTAGCATCGTTTAACCTTTTGAGCAATGCTCAAAGTTCTAGTGTATCAAATGCTTTCTGGAAGAATCAAAGGTGTAATTTGATATTATATTCTTGACACTTTTCAGAGTTTTGATGGTTTGTATGTGGTCGATTGTGCTTTGCGGAACCCTGCTTGTTCCTCCGGTTGATAGAAATCCAGTTTGTTTGTTATTCGGTTTGTAATTATTCTGATTAGCAATTTATATAAATAGGATAGAATACTTATGGACCTGTAGTTTTTGATATCCGATTTCCCTAATTTCTTATACAGGAGAATGACCTCGCCGTTCTTCCATTTAGTTGGTATTTGCCTTGATTCTAAGCAGCGATTTAGAAAGCGTTGATTGACCTTTAGTAATAAATGACCCCCAGTTTTCAGCATTTCAGAGCTAATGTAATCTTCTCCTGGTGCTCTGCCATTTTTCATTTGCGTTAATTCATTTACTATCTCCCTTGTTTTAATATCTGGTATTTATTCGGAGTTTACCTTTTTAATAACTCTTTCTTCGCCATTTTTATATGGATTTGTCTTTTCTGAGCAGTATACGTCTTTATAGAATTGTTCGATTTTGTTGATTATCTGTTGTTTATCATTTATTAGGATGTTGTTGTTATCTCTTATTTGATGGATCCGTTGTTGGCTAGGAGCGATTTTCTTTCTTAACACTCTCATGTTTTAATTTTCTTCGATTATATCATTGATTAGCTTTATGTTGCATGTTCTGATATGTTTACGAATTTCTTTTTTGATAGTCTTATTAATCTCAGTATGTTCTTTCGTGCCTCGTTCTAGGTTTCCTCTCTGTTCCATCAGTTTCTGCATTCTTCACTTATTTTCTTATCATTTTTTTGTTTTTTCTAATTACTTTTTTACTGCTACTTGTATGTCCTTAGTTATTTTTTCCGCCATTTCGTTTAATGTTAGATTGTCTAGTTGATTTGTTGGAGTCAACCTTTTGTTTAGTTCGTTTTGGTATTTTGCCTGGTTTTCCTCTAATAACTTTAGGCTTGGTCGAAAAGTATTTTCAATTAATTTACTTCTTCCTGTGATCACTTATGATATGAAATCTGTTTAAGACCGACACGTCCGTTACGATGTTCTTATTATTCGATATTATAAAATCGATTTCATTTTCGGTCCTTCCATCCGGACTCCTCCATGTCCACCTTCGTTTGGGGTGTTGTTTGAAAAAGGAGTTTTTCCGATCCTAGGTAGTTTAGAAGTCTTCCACCTCGTTGGTTTCTCGCTTCACTTTACGAATCACTACTCATACAACTAATTCCATTTCCTGCATTCATAGATAAAAACTTATTCCAAATGACAATACCCGTTTACAAAAATATTCTATTCAATGTCCAAATTACCGTACTAACTGAGCTTCATCACTGTACGGCTGTATTAACACACTATTTTTGTGATCAAACAAATCACTTTACAATTCCCTACGATAAACTCTGTGAGACTCAATTATCATCATTTCCTAATAATCAAACCTGTAATCCTTACCTATTCGAATTACAATATACTAAAATCAACTTCGTTCATAAATACTTTAACTTTTTAACTTGGGCATTGATAAATTTGTAAATCAATGTCCAAGACTCTAATGATGGAGGTGTTACCTACGCTCTAACTTGAACTTAGCTTAAGATTATTCTTTATCGTAATTAAGGTAGCATTTAGATTATAGTTATCAATATCCTGTGCGATATGCAAGTCTTCCAGACTCTTTTTAATGTAAGATTTCTTTGTATGCAAAGCTTTGGAGTTAAGATCAGAATTGACTTTACTTCACTTCAGATTCAGCATTGCTGGTAGACAGTTCTGGTCTGAATTCCGTCCTATTTTAATTTAAAAATGAAACAAATAGTTTTTAAAAACTTGTTTCATTAGACGCTAAACGCAACTCGCGGCGAAGTGACAAGAGACTACATATAGAAAACTTAAGATGTGTTTAGAATTTTAGAATTAAAGCAGTAGTAGTTCCCAAAAATTGCAATTTTTTTCCTTTCCCTCGTATAGTGGTACTGTGAGGGTCACGTATTCACAAACATTTTATTTAGGTTATTTTATTTTCAGGAAAGACAATAAAGAACCCGTAATTTTATAACTAGGTGTATATGTATGTATTGTAGTAGTAAACTATTATAAATTTTAAACGAAAGCTTTCGTTTGATTTGAGTATGGTGTAAGCCGATATCTTTTGCAGCTGTTAGGAATGCAGATTATAACATAACGAAAGCCGAAAACTACGTTAAATTTATGACAGGGGGATTTGGAACTATTAGTAAACGTGCAACGACATCACTTGTCTATATATATATATATATATATATATATATATATATATGTAATTTTTTTATATTTAATCCATTAGTTGTAGGCAATGTGTCCACGGTATATATCTACGTTATTCAAGGCGCCACTAGAAGAGCAAGGGTGGGAAACCTCTAATTTGAATTGGTGCCTTGTGATTTCTTCAGTCATATTATTTATTTTGTGTTTTATCAATATTGTATTATACAGTGTGTACAGTCATTCTTCATAAAAAGTTTTGCTTTATCTAACAAGTCTGCAGCCACTACCAAAATTTCGAAATAACATACAGGGTGGTTAGAAAACGAGACAACGTGAAATTTGGTTAAGAATAAAGTACCTTTTATTTGTAAGGAAAGCATAAGTATCACTGGAAAAAGATGTTTGAAATTTCAATAGAAGTTCACATATATAATCTAAACGTTGTATCTCAAAGTTTATTTTTTTATCAAAATTTATACTAGTATAACTTTCGCTATTACATACTTCTTTCAATAAAAAAATAAAAAATCAAATAAAAGGTACTTTATTCTTAACCAAATTTCACGTTGTCTCGTTTTCTAACCACCTTGTATGTTATTTTGAAATTTTGGTAGTGGCTGCGGACTTGCTAGATGAAGCAAAACTTTTTATGAAGAATGATTGTTCTCCACCCTGTACACGACCTGAGTAAGGTTAGCCTAAGTACCACCGTCGAGGTTAATTATCTGTAACTCAGTAATACCCAGGAAACATACACAACGTAAGTACACACACAAATTAAAGCTAAACAGGGTGTACAACGTTACAATACTAACCATTTGTGTTCTACTAACAAAATATGAAGAAAATTTTGTTGTGATTAATATACGGTGTATGACTCTGGATCAGACATGACAATTTTAATTTTGCTGTTGTAGACCTATATGCTATTTGTTCAGCCATATCGTCTTGCTGTTCAACATAGTAATAAAATCAGAAAATATAAGATTTGTAAGTAACACCTTTATATTATTTTACATTATTGCTAAAAGCATGTTCTTCATTGTGCACTAACATTAAAAGGAAAACACTAGAACCATAATTTCAAATTACAAATACAATTTCTCACTTTATTCGTCGAAAATGTTTTGTTTAATCGTTGTACATGCCATACATCTACACTGTAATAAGTAAATGTAGAATATATAATAATAATAATAATAATAAAAACAATAATAATAAATGGCTTTATTTCCCACGGCTGAAACAGGATATGGGAAAACTACAAGGTGCTAGTTCAAGCGCTTTTCTTGATCTTCCACCTGCACCTTGAAAAATAGATTTCACGAAGATAACAAAATGCCTACAACGACTAACTTAACCAAAACTAAACTAACCCTAATATTCCGCAATTTGTACGGCGACTCTCGCATCATTAAACTGAACAAAAAAATAAATGAAGTTAAAATCTTACAGATAGATGCCCGTCTAGTGAATCAACACGCATTATTTATGTTGTTAAGTTTTGTTGATTTAGAAGAAAATGTAGAGATGTTTTTTAAACGAATTTACCGAAAAGGTTTTGATATTAACAGGAAGAGCATTATAAATTTTTGATGTTTGATATCGAAAACTGCGTTCATAAAAGGCTGTTTTATGATAGTGTGCTTGAATCTTATATTAATACTAGAACTCGTGGCCAGCCTACGTCTGGCCCTGCCAGCGTAAAGAAACGGTTAACAATAAAAATGCTTGCTGAGGCTGGTGGCCAGCCGACGTCCGGCCTTGCCAGCGTTAACAATACAAATGCGGTCTAGCCATTTGTGCGCGCGCGCCACTAGTATGCAGGCCGTTCATGCTGCGTGTGCGCGCGCCTGCTTACGTCTGGACGGCCGGCGGCCGGCAGCATCGGCTCTTATAATATAAGACTAGAACGCGTTGGTCAGCCTACGTCTGGCCGTGCCAGCGTAAAGAAACGGTTAACAATAAAAATGCTTGTTCAAGGCGGCAGCCAGCCTACGTCCGGCCCTGCCAGCGTTAACAATACAAATGCTTGCTGCGTCCCCACTTGTCCGCGTTCATGCTGCGTGTGCCGGCGCCACTCGGGCTTACGATCGGCATGTCTCGCGCCAGCGCTTACGGTCGGACGGCCGGCATCAGCTCTTATAATATAAGATTGTGAATATCCTCCTGATACCACATCCTTTTATATAAATAAATCGGAATTTTATCGGTGATTCTTTTGTGATACAGCGTTGCAGTTAATAACTTTCTTCTATTCGCCATAAAGAGCCAAGCGAGGTCAATGAAGTTATGCGATATATGATCGTATTTATGAATACCAAAAATAAGTCGCATGCAAGAGTTTTGAATCTTTTGAATTCGATTAGCTAAATCTTGAGTTATACAGGAACCATAAATATCAGCACAATAGGTAAAACAAGAAAGGATAATACTTTGACAAAGGGTAGTTTTAATTTTGTTGGACAAATATTGTCGGTGAGGATAAATTAGTTTAAGATTCATATACGCTTTCTTGATATAATTAGTAATTTGAGAAGTAAATCGAAAATTGTTGTCAATTATTAGACCCAGTGTTCCGTATGCGGCGATAATTGTGTTGCTAATTCAGTTTTTAGCAGAGCCAGTAGATATAGAGAGTACCGCCATTCTTTGATCCGTGAAAATGCCGCTATCGCCGCCATTTTTGTTCCCACCAGCAATGACTGATTCAGGTATGTCTAAAATTTTACTTGAAATTGGCAAGACTGTAAGTCTATGTCAAATTCGAGGTTAGCAGGTTATATTTTGCGCCAGTTTGTGTCCAAACTGACGCAAAAACTAACCTGCTAACCTCGAATTTGACATAGACTTACAGTCTTGCCAATTTTAAGTAAAGTTTTGGATTGCCAACAAACGTCACGTTGACGGAATTGTGTGACAAACCTCAAAGTGAAGCATATGTCAGAGGAATAAACATGGCGGACGTGGCGGTACTCTCTATATCTACTGGCTCTGGTTTTTAGTAGAGTTCCTATATGTACCAAGAGTTGAGCCATTGGATCCACAAATCAAGGACCATGTGATGTAGCAAATATATATTTCATTTGTTTTAGTTGAAATAAGTATGCACCAAGTATAAAATTGGCAAAAATCAGGTACTCCATGGTTTGTGGATCCAAAACAAGTCACCCTACATGTCTCAACTCTTTTATATACAGGGACTCTAGTTTTTAGTAGAGTTCCTGTATATAAAAGAGTTGGGACATGTAGGGTGACTTGTTTTGGATCCACAAACCATGGAGTACCTGATTTTTGCCGATTTTAAACTTTATTCATGCTTCTTTCAACTATAACAAATGAAATATATCTTTGCTACATCACATGATCCTTGATTTGTGGATCCAATGGCTCAACTCTTAGTACATATAGGAACTCTAGTTTTTAGTTACTAGGTGTGCCATCTCTGTGGAAAAAGTAGAACTGTCTAGTCGGAGTGCGCGCAATAGACACTGCAAGAATGAGACCGGAAGTGACGCTAACATGGCGGACGACCTGTTTATGTCGGCAACGAGTTACTGTTATTTTTGGTAAAATAAAGTATTTTAAAAGTTTTTATACGTCCACTATTTACTCAGGGTGCATTAGAACTTAGTGTACCCTACATTTTGGTCCTTCGAGCCCGATTGACTAGTGTTTTGTGTGACAAAGTTATGTGTCCGCAGTAAGACGCGACAGTTTGCGTAGGCGTTTGACAATATCGCAGCTTCCTGGGGGTGACGACGTTCATCGCAGCAGGCAAGTCCCAGTGCAGGACAGCACTAAAAGACGCGGCAGTTTGGCGTAGCCGTTTGTCAATATCGCAGCTTCCTGGGGGTGACGACGTTCACCGCAACAGGCAAGAATAACGCGGCAGATTTGCGTAGGTGTTTGGCAACATCGCAGCCTCCTGAGGGTGACGACGTTCATCGCAACAGGCAAGAATCCAGTGCAGGACAGCACTAAAACGCGGCAGGTTAGTGTAGGCGTTTGGCAACATCGCAGCTTCCTGAGGGTGACGACGTTCACCGCAAGCAGGCAAGGTTCCAGTGCAGGATCGCACTAACAGCAGATTTCAGACAATCCGTGAGTCCATTCCAATTTATTGTTTGGTTGTACTTGAATTGAAACTGTTTGTTTTTTGTTATTTAAAACAATGGCTGAGTTACGGCAACTTAAGTTTAAAAGAGGCAAAATTAAAGACAGTTTGACAAGGCTGCAGACCTTTTTTGATTCTTTAAATTTAAATAGTCTCGACGAAGACACTTTTCTTAAATTAAAATTAAGATAGCAGAGGTTAGAACCAATCATTGACGAGTTTTCAAAAATACAGTCTGAGATAGAATATAACTTAGATATAGATGACCAGGTTTCGGTTGACGAAAAGGATAGGGAGTTAATAAAAAGAGAAAATTTCGAGACATGTTATTTTGATTTAGCTTCAAAAATTTCGGCTTTTATTATTAGATTTGAACAGAGTGAAATAAATTCTGTGACGTCAGACGTAGTTAATGGCAACATTAGTAATTTTGGGCCTCCAGCTCAATATACAATGAGTGCAAAATTGCCTATTTTGAAATTACCTAATTTTTCAGGGGTTTTAGACAAGTGGCTAGAATTTCGAGACATTTATACGTCTCTGGTTGAAAATAATGGCGCTTTAGATAAAGTTCAAAAATTCTATTATTTGAAATCATGCCTCGAGGACGAAGCATCACAGTTGATTGAATCAATTTCAGTTACAGCTGAAAATTATCCAGTGGCTTGGTTGACATTGACCGAAAGATATGAAAATAAGCGATTAATTATTTTTAATTATATTCAAGCATTATTTGATGCACCTGTGTTGACGAAAGAAAATAGTATTCAACTTCGTAGCTTATTTGATGTTTTTAGTAAAATTTAAGGTCTCTTAAAATTTTGGGACAACCGACAGAAAGCTGGGATGCGATTGGAGTAAATGTGATCGTGTCTAAACTTGACAACAGGACAAGAAGGGATTGGGACTGCTTTAAAATAAAAGGGGAACTACCCACATTTGACGAAATTAAATTGTTTCTTAAAGAAAAGTGTGAAATGCTTGAAAAACTTGAACTTTCAAAGTCCAACAATATGGCCAATAAATCTGAAATTAACGTTAAGGCTTCGACAAGGAGCAACTTTAAAACTAAAACTCAAACTTTCCAGTCACTGACGAGTAGTTCCAATTTAGGGTTTACGTGTTATATCTGTAAACAGAACCATTCTATTTTTAAATGTAATGCATTTGCAAATTTAAATTTTAGTGAACGAAACAAAGAAGTTAAAAGGCTTAAATTGTGCTTGAATTGCTTTAATCCTAATCATTTCATGCACCAGTGTAAAAAACACCACGTAGAGTATGCAATAAAAAGCATAACACCTTGTTACATAAAGACTCAGAAATTGTGGCGGCTGAGAGACAAACAGTCGACAGTCCGGCTCTGCACTCAATGTTAACTTACAGCGACGATCTAGTAAGCGGGGAGGGCGCGGGCATGTCCACAAAAAATGATAATACAATATCCACAATAAACGCGCTTACGGCCGGCGGCGGAGCATCTAAGAATGATTCGAAAATTTTACGTACTGTTTACTATCTACAGCGATTGTAGATATTATGGATAAAAAGGAAACGTTGTTTCGGCTAGAATTTTATTGGACCCAGGTTCTCAAAGCAATTTTGTGACAGAATCGCTAGCAAATAAATTAGGTTTTCATAAGACACGTGTTAATTATTCAATTTCTGGTATTGGAAACAATAATTCATTGTTAGCTAATTACAAAACGACTTTTACCTTTAGTTCACAAATTTCTGAATATTCCAAAGAAGCATCCTTTTTTATTTTGCCGAAAGTCACGCAACCAATGCCTAGTTACTCTTTTGATATTAAAAATTTAAACTTACCCACGGGGGTTGTGTTGGCAGATCCTAATTTTAATCAAAATCGGACATTGATATTCTTTTTGGAGTTGCTTTATTTTATGATTTGTTATTACAAAACCAAGTAAAACTTCAAGGCGGCTTAGTTATACAAAACACTGAATTAGGTTGGGTGTTAGGCGGAGAATTAAATTATCCTTTTGCTAATAATAATGGCACATTGAAAACAATTTCATGTCATCACTGCGTTGATACCGAGATTGAAAGTCTCGAGAAATTTTGGCGTATAGAAGAGTGCGATAATATACCAAAAATTGACAATTTCTGTGAAACACATTTTATAAAAAACACGGAAAGAGATAGTACTACCGGACGTTTTGTAGTAAGAATACCTTTTGATAAGGATAAAAATAAGTTATGTAATTCGAAGGACGGCCCGATTCGAAGATTGCATTTTCTAGAAAAAAGGCTAGACAAAAATAAAGAGTTGAAAAATCAATACTCGGAATTTATGACAGAATATGAAAGTTTAGGCCATATGCGAAAATTATCCTATAGTTTAGACGATCTTAGTGACATTGGAGTGTATTATATACCCCATCATGCAGTACTCAAAGAAGCAAGTCTGGCAACAAAACTTAGGGTCGTTTTTGACGCGAGTGCGAAAGGGGACAGTGGCGTATCACTGAATGAGATGCATAAGGCTGGACCGACAGTACAAAGCGAACTGTGTGATATTCTTTTGAGATTTTGGCAATATACCTTCGTGATATGCTGATATTACTAAGATGTATCGGCAGATTCATTTGAACCACAATGATACACGATTTCATCGATTTTTTTTGGCGATCGGATTCATTTGACGAGTTGCAATGCGATGAGCTATTAACTGTAACATATGGGGTTGCGGCATCACCGTTTTTAGCTACCCGTTGTTTGCTTGAATTGGCTATTATTAATAAGGACAATTATCCTTTGGCATGTGAGATTATCACTGATAGTTTCTACGTTGATGATCTCTTAGCAGGTTCTAATTCGGAAACAGAAATTTTGCAATTACAAAGAGACATATATGGGCTACAGCAGGATTCGAACTTAGAAAATGGTTATCGAATCGCCCAGAGCTTTGTGAAAAATTCACAATTAATTCAAATTCAGAAAGTAATACTTATCCTGCATCTCGGAGAAAATGAGTCAAATAAAACACTCGGTATATTTTGGAACGCAAATTCGGATATGATTTAATATTGCACAAGTGAGTTTAGGTATGAACAAGTTATGACTAAACGGGCTATTTTAGCGACGATTGGCAAATTATGTGACCCTTTAGGTCTTCTTGGCCCTGTGATAATGACAGCTAAAATAATACTACAACTATTGTGGAGCGAGAAAGTTTGTTGGGATCAACCTGTGTCAGATTCGCTGGCAAAAAAATAGTTAGAATTTCTCAAAGACTTAAAAATCATACACGACATAAAAATAAATCGTCATGTTTTGGACTCTACGGCAAATAATTTCGAACTTCATACATTTGTAGATGCATCAGAAAAAGGTTATGATGCAACCTGTTATGTTCGAAGTATCGCAAACGGTAAAATTTCGTGCAACTTGCTTTGTGCAAAGAGTAAGGTTGCTCCAATAAAACAAGTCACATAACCAAGATTAGAGCTGTGCGCGGCGGCATTAGGTGAAAAATTATCTAAACGTGTACAAAGTTCCTTGAAAATGAAGTTTGAAAAATGTTTTTTTCTGGACAGATTCATTAATTACGTATTATTGGATAAACGGCAGTCCTAAAAGATGGAAAACGTTCGTCGTAAATAGGGTTAGTGTTATACAAACCTTGACTGATTGCCAAGACTGGCATCATATTGCTTCTAAAGAAAATCCAGCGGATTGCATTTCACGTGGTATATCAGAAGCCAACCTTTTGACAAATACGTTGTGGTGGAACGGGCCCACATGGCTTGAAAATGACATTTTAGAGTGGCCGTCTACTACTCCAATTCTTGATTCTGAGTCTATTCCTGAACAACGTATTGTGGCAAATCTATCAGTATTTCAAGACTTTGACCTTTTTTGTAGAATTTCAAATTTAGGTAAATTGAAACGCGTAGCTGCATATATCAATCGTTTTATTTTTAACATTAAGAACCCTAACTCAAAACAAATAGGACAATTGAGTACTAAAGAATTAGACGAGGCTATGATAACTTTATTAAAAATTGCTCAATTACAATCTTTTAGTCACGAATTCAAGTGCTTCGCGGCAGGCAGTCAGGTCGACAAGTCAAGCAGTACTTTAATGCTGAAGCCTTTTTTACATTCCGATGGTTTAATAAGAGTAGGCGGTCGTTTACTCGAAGCCCCTATTCCGTACGACATGAAACATCAAATTATATTGCATAATAAGCAACCACTTACTGAAATAATTTTAATTTTCGAGCATAAAAGACTATTACATTGCGGGCCACAACAACTCTTGTATTCAATAAGAGAGCATTATTGGCCAATTTGTGGTCGTAATTTATGTCGATTGCTAGTTCACAAATGTGTTACCTGTTTCAAGGTAAAACCTAAGTTCTATGAAATTTCAATGGGAAACCTACCGCCTGAACGGGTGAGTCAGTCATTTTCCTTCGCAAACACAGGTTGCGATTATGCCGGACCTTTTTTGCTAAAAGACCGAAAAACAAGAAAGCCAGTTACAACCAAGGCATGGATTTGCATTTTCATTTGTATGTCCACCAGAGCCATTCATCTGGACCTGGTGACTGATTTAACAAGTCAAGCATTTATAGCATGTTTAAAAAGATTTATGGCTCGACGAGGAAAACCAGAGTGTATTTTAAGTGACAATGGCACTTGTTTTGTGGGCGCAAACACAGAAATTTTGAGACTTATCAAAGAGCATGCATGTACAATTGAAACATTTTTAACTAATGAGGGTATCAATTGGAAATTCATACCGCCTAAATCACCTAATTTTGGTAGCCTCTGGGAGGCAGGTGTAAAAAGCATAAAATACCATATAAAACGGGTAATTGGATTAAACTCTCTGCACTTTGAAGAGTTCTTTACAGTACTAAATCAGATAGAGGCAGTGGTAAATTCAAGGCCAATCAGTCCCTTATCCTCAAGTCCTCACGATCATACCCCATTGACCCCTGCACATTTCCTTATAGGAAGATCTTTAACCTCCTTACCTGAACCCGATTTTACTGAAATTCCGACTAACCGACTTAATCATTTCAACCGACTACAACAAATTGTACAACATTTTTGGCGACGTTGGAGCAGTGAATATATTACAGAACTACAAGCCCAACTCAAATGGCACAAAAATTCTTCGGAGCTATTGACCAGTGGCAGCTTAGTACTTATCAAGGATGATAAGGTACCACCGTTTCACTGGATTACCGCTCGTGTAAAGGAACTTCATGCAGGAAAGGACAGTATTACCAGGGTCGTGACTGTGCAACTCAGCAACGGCAGTGTGGTGAAACGTTCTGTTCGCAATCTGTGTGTGCTACCAATTTGACGGTATTCTGTTTTTCTGTTAATCTGACATTTTTGTTTTATGTTATATATACAACTATATACTTATATTATTTATACGTATTCATTTAGTTTGTTATTTTTTTAAATGCTAGTGCATTCCAAGGCCGGCGGCATGTTCCGTATGCGGCGATAATTGTGTTGCTAATTCAGTTTTTAGTTACTAGGTGCGCCATCTCTGTGGAAAAAGTAGAACTGTCTAGTCGGAGTGCGCGCAATAGACACTGCAAGAATGAGACCGGAAGTGACGCTAACATGGCGGACGACCTGTTTATGTCGGCAACGAGTTACTGTTATTTTTGGTAAAATAAAGTATTTTAAAAGTTTTTATACAGTCCACTATTTACTCAGGGTGCATTAGGACTTAGTGTACCCTACACCCAGATTACGAGCTTTATTAACTATCGGGATAGTAATTCCGCCCACAGCCAAGTTAACATTATCTTTTAGTGACTCTAAATATTTTTTATTTCCAAATAACAAAATGACAGACTTCTTATGATTAAGTTTCAGAGAATGCTTTTCAGAAATTTCGGCAATATTTAATAAATCTTGATTAATATCAAATAATGCACGATTACTGTCTCTTATGTTAAAAGAGTGATAAATTTGAGTATCGTCAGCATACATATGCATACTGCAGGTTTTAACATATTCAAAGAAGGTGGATGAATAAATAATAAATAAAAGTGGCCCCAGAATCGAACCTTGCGAAACTCCTCTGGTAGTCTCTTTAGAATCAAAATATCCGTTAGGTAATTTTACTCTTTGCACCCGATTGCTTAAGAAGTTATAAAGCAACATGGAAGAGTTATTCGAAAGCCCAATGTATTGAAGAATAGATACAGTACAGAATGATCAATAGTATCAAAAGCTTTACTAAAGTCAAGTAAAAACAAAACAGGTACACCATCCCGGTCTCTAGCTGCAATTACATCATCAATAACATTCAATAGACCAGTGGTGCAACTATGACCTGGACGAAAACCAAATTGAGATGAAGGAATGATGTTGAAGTTTAATAAATTTTCTCTGAGCTGAATATCAATGATCTTTTCCATGACGTTCGACATAGCTGGAAGAATACTAATAAGGCGCAAGTCTTTGCAGTCAATAGGATTTGCAACCTCTGTAATGGGTATGACAATAGCATTCTTGCAACAAGAAGGCAACGTGTTTGTAAAAAAGCAGTGATTAATTATATGTGTAATGTAAGGCAAGATAGTGGACAACTGTATTTTATTATTTTTAAGGTAATATCGTCGGATCTAAAGGGTTACTCATAAAGCGCTCAACAATCCTTGCAACAGTTGATACATTTACTGGCTTGAAGTTCAAATCAGGTATGTTTTGACTTAATCTCCGACCACTGTATTAAGTAATGAGTTCGTTACTATTGTCATTTACGTTAGCAATTTCGTCTAGGAAAAAGTTTCATTTTTATTTCATCTGGATCCAAAAGATTACTAGGTAATGATTTTTTATATTTTATTAAGTTTAGCGATGTCAACTCACTCCATTGTGCTTTCGAACTATTTACTATTACTGAATTTAAATTGAAAATAAACCTTTTTCTCATTAATAATTGCGTGAGTTGTGAAATTACGTACTAATTTATAATAATCCCAATGTGGTGGTCTTTTGGTTTTTTAAATTTTGCATGAGATTTATTACGCAAAGACATAGATAATTTAATATTATCCGTAATCCAAGGTACATACTTCTTAGTAAGTTTAGCAGTTTTTATAGGAGCATGTTTGTTTATTGCAACAAGGAGGTTAAAATTTAAATAATTGATTTTATCATCCACCTTCTCCATACGAAACAATCTCTGAAACGGTATGGATGCTAGTTCTCTATTATAGCGTTCTTGGTCAAAATTCTTAAAACAACGATATGTTCTGAGGATGGGCTGAGAAGCAGGTTTATATATAAACAAATGGCAGAAAACCAATTCGTGAGATAAATGTAATCCACGAACTTTTGAATCAACACCGCACTCAACATTGGAGGTTAAAAGCACATCCAAAAGTGATCTGAATTTTTTGTCAAACGGGTGGGTTCAGAAATAATTTGCTGGACATTTACAGAATCAATCATGTTCTTAAAATAAGTGCAGCCATAATCGGTATTAGTCAGTAAATCGATATTTACATCCCCAAGACAGAGTAAATTGTTAGAGACAGACATACACAATGCAAGAGATTGTTCTATCTAAATGGTCACAAACAAAATTATAATTAACATTAGGCGGTTTATAGACTACAGCGATAATTAGAGTAGTATTGAATAACTTCAAACTGATCCAGTTGTTCAATAGAATCAGGAGTTTCCATAATTTTAAATTTAAAACATGAACGTATATATAACTCCACCTGAAGCACAGTTTGGTGAATTGAGTAGCCTGGCGGTGCTGTTGCCAGTCCCAAGCGCGGATAAAGAAGGAGGGGCATTTCTAGAACGGGTTAGCAACCCCCTGGAGATGTACAGAAATATTGCTCACAGAATTGACACAAACAGCTTCGGAACTAGACAGTCTAATAAAATGACGACTACGCAATGAAAACGGTTAACAGATTTTTGGAAACAAAGTACATGGCGGGTTGCAACATGGAATATACGCTCCTGGAATAACAGAGATCAGGAAGTAATAAATTAATTAACCGAAAACACGATAGATGTGTGTACCAGCAACGAAACAAAACGGAAAGGAAAAGGCACACGAGATTATGGATAGTACGTACTAGTGTTTAACGGAAAACCTAAAGATCAACAAGCAAAAGAAGGAGTTGGTATTTTAATACATAAGAAATATAAACAACAAATCTCAGACGTGATATATGTAAATGAGAGAAGTCCTAAATATTGGTAAAAAGCGGTTACACAATCAACGTCTACGCTCCGGATATAAGTAAAACACACGACGAAAAAGAAGAATTCTATTCAGTATTGCAGGATCAACTGGATAAGATATCGCCAAACGACAATGTTCTAATAATGGGCGACCTAAATTCAGGCATAGACAGCGACGTAATACCAGGTATAAAACAGAAATTTAACGAAGAATACGAAAACACAAATGGAAAAATGTTGACAAATTTTTGCTTTCACAATATATTGAGAATAAACAATACATTTTTCGACCATGCGTGGAAATATAATAACACGTGAGAAAATACAAGGGGAAGCCAATCGGTACTAGACTATGTGATAAGTAATAGAAATATCCATCCAAAACAGATAATCGACGTGAGAACACTAAACTCAGCGAATATAGGAAGCGATCACAAACTACTATTGTGTAAGATAAGAATGAACACAACAGTACAACAAAGAAAAGAGTTTACATCGAAAAACAGAAACACGACGTAGAAAGCCCAACAGATCAAACAACATAAACATTTTACCGAAATAGATTAATGGCCACAATAACAAATAACAACATATTAGAAGATGACACACTGGAACAATCCTGGAAGAAAATCAAAATAAACATAGAAAAAGCAACAGAAGAAGCGTGTGGTAAAAGAAAAATCACAACAACCAAGAAAAACCACAGGCCTGAAGTAAAAAATCTCAGTGTCAGAATATCTTGAGAGGTACAAACAAATTAGAAATACTAACAATGAGAAGATAAGACGGATAAAAGAAGAATTTTGGGAAAGTTTCACAAAGAACATGGAACATGATTTGACGGGAGCACAAGTAAAAATATGGAAAATGATCAAAAATAGAAAATCTGAAATAACAGAATTGTTTAGTAACAATAAGATCTCCAAAGAAGAGTGGGAACAATACTTCAAGGAACTATACGGCTTGATAACAACAACAGTTACCCAAGCCTCTCAAGCACAAGAACAAATAGAAGTGGCAGAGGGAGAAATAAGAAAGGTAACATCTACATTAGAAAACAGAAAGGCACCAGGAGTAGATGAGATAACAAACAAACAAAAAATACTAGATCAGCAGACAATCCCGGAAAAGTGGAAGTTTAGTATTACAGTCCCATTATTTAAAAAAGGCGATAAATCTCTACCTAAAAAATATAGAGGGATAACCCTACTAAGTTCAGTTTTTAAATTGACGACGAAGGTTATTCTGCTGAAACTTAACGAACACATAACAGCCAATGAAGAGCAATTTAGATTTTGAACAAATAGATCCACAACAGACGTCATATTTATAATGCGTCAAATATGTGAGAAATCCATAGAGTACTACAAACCAGCGTAGATCTACAGAAAGCGTTCGACCAAATACAGCTAAACGACGTACTAACCATACTAGAAGACAGACAAGTAATAACAACGCCCATCAACGTAATAAGAACAATGTACTCGGACATAACAACAAGGTAGAGACGAATACACATAACAAATGGAATACGACAGGGCGATTCGCTTAGCCCCCTGCTATTCAACCTAGTAATGAACAAAATTATAGATGCTGTTAAAACGAAACCCGGTTATAAAATGGGAACTAAAAACATAAGTTTAATATGTTATGCTGACGATGCTGTCCTTATGGCTGACAGCGAAGATAAATTACAGCGTCTGCTACATCAATTCGTAATTGAATAAAAAAACTGGAATATGCAAGTATCTACAGAGACGACCAAGTGCATGGTCATTGCAAAAGACCCAGTAAAGTGCAAATTAGAAGTTGAAGGATCAGTAATAGAACAGGTCATGTTCTATAAATATCTAGGGACCTGGTTACCTAAGGGACGTTTACTGGAGAAACAAATATATGACCGCCGAAAATTAAATTAAAATATATAAAAGCGTTGTCAGACCCGTAGCTACATACGCAGTCGAAACTAGAGCTGACACTAAAAAAACTAGACAAATACTCAACTGGACATAGTCTGAGAGAGAGACTACCCAACTACGAAATAAGGAGAGAATGTAATATACAAGAGATTTCAAAGTTTGTTAAATAACGAAGAAGGGAATGCAACTCGCATGTCGACAGAATGCAACCCGAACGACTACCGAAAATAGCAAAGACGCAAACCCCACATGGAAAGCGCAAACCTGGAAGATCGCCAAAGCGTTGTGCAGAAAGCGGGGTCTCATCATCCATAGAAACACCACCGAGAAAAAACGATTAGTGTCAAAGATAAACAGGCGAAGACTACAGAAAGAGGAAGAAGAAGAAGGACGTAAAACTATGCAAACACCACCATCACGCGCACCGCGGTCTGCGCGAACAAGTTGGTAACCATCAATTTATAAATAAAATCACTACTCACCTCCTGCGTTAACCAATACTCAGATAAAGTTAAAATATCAAAATCTGAATCCAGTAGATGGTATTTGATATCAAACAGTTTCGGAATGGGTGGTTGAATATTTTGATGTGCCACTTTCAATAAAACATTTAAAAAAAACATAAAAATAATGATGACCTTATAGAAGTTCGGTATAGGAATCAACAAATAAATAATATTATCACTTATCAGGTACAAATGCTGCAAGTGTTTTCATTAAGTGTATCCTTGCTTGCTTCAAGGAGTATATATAATTTAGTAACATTTTTAAATTTCAACAGGGCAAATGCGGATCTGATAGTAAAGTTGTGCGAGGATTATTTCTGAACTCGTTAAAAGTCGCAGGGGGCAAAAAATACGAACTAAATTTAAAGAACTCTATAAAGAAGATGATCAAATAAATCAAGCTGCATATGTTCTATTTCCATGAAAGAAATGTCTAAAAACACTAGCTTTTTAAGGATCGATCCACACTATCGGGCTGCTCACGGTTCGATCACGATCCACTCTCGCTCCGCTCAAATATTTATACATTGTTAGCAATGGGCACGACCTGAGCTTGAGCGTTACCTATAGTGTGAATGTGCCCGTTGCTGGCAATGTATAAATATTTGAGCGGAGCGAGAGTAGATCGTGATCGAACCGTGAGCAGCCCGATAGTGTGGATCGAGCCCAAGTGTTCTTGACAAGCTGTTTACTTCCGTCATAGTAAGCAGCTTCATGTAAAGAACCCGTAGTTCGTCAAGGCCATCGAAGTTTCCATCAGCAACCATTTCTAGTGGATTAAAACCCACGTCTAGAAGCGTTAGTTTCTTCAGATCTCTGAAAACGCTGGAATCCAGTTTGGTAAAGGCATTGCCTTTCAGTAAAGTGCACGCAGCGACGTCACATCATTAAAGGTACAGTTTTCGATTTTTGAAATCCGATTGCTAGTAAGATTCAAAGACTGGAGTTTGGTGAGACCTTTAAAAACGCCAGAACGTTAGGCTTTTATGTTGTTGTCAGATAGCTTTAAAGTTCGAGCTCTGCAAGACCGTAAAAAAGTCTGGAACACCTAAAATATCTTGCAAAATCATGTTTTGTGGCAAAAACGCTTGAAAGGGTCAAAAAGAATTGTAACTTTGCTATCTTTTGAAATACTATAGAACTATTTACAGTGGCGTACGCCAGCAGGGTCAACGAGGGCATTTTTTTAAAATTATAACCCTTATTTTTTGTTCGAGGAATCGGAAGAGCACATTGTTTTGAGTATTGTAGTATAAAAGTTTTATTTAAGTCGCATAAAGAAATTTTCGAGAAAAATGCAAATAAAGTTTTAATTGGGAAAATTGATTATTTCATAATTTATTTAATATTTTGTCAAGAAATCGTTGAACCAAAAATGTTTTTTACTGTCAGTTATATCAAATTAGCTTTCAACAAAATTGGTGCTGGTGTTATCTGAACCCAAAAAATCTTACAATTAGCTTGGATATGAATTTGAGTCATATTATAATGCTTAATGTTTTACATAGACATAAATTCCACCCTTACAGAGTTACATTGACCCAAGAATTATCAGAAGATGATTTTGATCGTCGAGTGCAATTCTGTAAAGAGATGCAAAACCGCTGTAAATGAAGAAATGTTTGTGAAAAATATTTTCTAGGATAAAGATTCATTTTTCCATAATGGAACTGTAAATAGACAAAACTGTAGGTATTGGGCCTCACGGAATCCACGACGGATGCCGGAGTCACATACTCAATCTCCAATGAAAGTGAACTTTGAGCAGGTATAGTCATAAACAGAATTTTGGGCCCGTATTTTTTTATTACAACTTGACTGGCGCAGGGTATTTGCAATTTTGACAGCAAGAATTAATTCCAGCACTGATAGCTTTATACCCAAATGCAAATGAACCAGACATGCCTGATAACAGACTTTGGTATCAACAGGACGGAGCACCTCCCCATTACGCCCTTCCTGTTCGTACACACTTGGATAACATCTTTTCACAACGGTCGATAGGGCGACGTGGAGCTATCGAGTGACCAGCTCGCTTCCCAGATATTACACCCCTAGATTTTTTCTTATGGGGCTATTTAAAAACAAAAGTTTCTGTCAATAAACCCGAAAACATAGAAGATTTGAAGGAACGAATTTGACAGGAAATATGCAATATCGGCCCTGAAATAATTGGCAGAGTACAGAATGAATTTATTTGGAGACTAGGAAATTGTCAAACATGTAATTTATGCAACTTAATAAAAGTTTTACACTACAATACTCAAAACGATGTGCTCTTCCACTTCCTGGAACAAAAAATAGGGGTTATCATTTAAAAAAAATTGCCCCCTTTGACCCTGCTGGCGTACGCCAGTGTATATAGTTCTAAAGTAATTTCAAAAAGATAGCAAATTTACAATGTGTTTTACCTCTCTAAGCGTTTTTGCCACAAAACAGAATTTTGCAAGATAATTCAGGTGCTCCAGAGTTCTTTACCACACTGTATTTCAGATTTAGTTCAATTAGTGAAGATTAATTTTTAAACGAATCGTCTTCAATATGTTTAATCCTGTTCTCTGCCAGGTCTAAGACTACTAAATTTGTGAGACATTTTAAATTGAGGCGCTCCATTCTAGATAAAGATAAAAAATACCATCTGAAATAACTTTTTTGCACGATAGAACGATTTTACTTAGTTACCGCATTTGTTGCCAAATCAGTAAGTTATGCTTACCGTTCTAGTACGATAAGTAAAAATTCGAGGTTAGCAGGTTAGGTTTTGCCCTAGCTTTGACACAGACTGACGCAAAACCTAACCTACTAACCTCGAATTTGACATAAAACTACAGTGTCACCAATGTCACAGTTTATTGACGTTTGAAGAAAAATACATTTCTATCGTGCAAAAAACGTCATAAGCATCACGAACGTTAAGGAATTACCGATCTTAGACAATAATTGGAGTCGTCACTTCGCTCCTCCTCCAAACAATTGTCTTCGATCGGTAAAATGTCCTTATCGTTCTTAATATTTATATAATACTATAATGATTTGTTTTCAGATTGAATTCCTCAAGTAATTCGAGTCTAAAATATAGTCCATTTGGTAGTTCTGAAACTGCGTTATACTCTAAATTTAATATTGTCAGAGCTCGCAGTCATACAGACTTTCTCGGACAAGTTTCTGAGTCTTGCAAAGTTAATTATTAATAGTTCTAAACGACATAATTTTGAGACTGCATCATCAGGCAAGGACTGAAGATTGCTGTTTATGACTTTTAGGATTTGCACCTCATCTAAGGCAAATCCATGGGAAGGAACATATTTAGACAAAACCCATTTCAATTTGGCCAACGAATTGATGTCCTTGCACACGAGATTTCTTTGGGCCTGTAAATAAGATTTGGTGATAAGAAAACGAAACAAAAATGGTAAATAGTGCAATGGTTTTGAGCCCTACACCCCAAACTCTGCAAGAATTACCATATTAAATGGACTTTTCACATAAGCTCAGAGTGGGAGATTTTATTTGACTGCAAAGCTAAGTATTAAATTTGCAAAAATGATCATATTTGCAATGAGATGCTATTAATTCACAAAATAATTAATGAAAGAATGAAATAAGAATAGCTCAAGTCTCATGGGGATCTTAGTTAAATATTAATTCAGTTAATAAATATGTTTGTGCTATAAGTAATTGTCAAACCAAATGATATTTTAATAATGACAAGATGGATCGCTAAATGCAAGGAAAATGCAGCGTAGGATTAAAATTCAATTTACTTGAGGAAATCTAGTCAGGGTTCTAGTAAGAAAGATAAATTAAAAGCCAGAGAAGCTTTCAATCATGCAAAGAGCAAATAAGACGAAAGCATTAATGCATTTAAAAGGGGTCAGAAGAATCCAAAGACAAAGGTTAGAAGAAATTGCAAAAAGGAAGACAATTAAATAATTATTTGATATGACATGAATTTTGCACCTTGTGAATAATTAATGTTTTTACCAGTTTAAAATAAAGTTACAATTTTGAAATTACACCAGTTTGTAGAAAATTTTTCGGTGCAAGTAACATTATTTGTGGCAAAATCCGCCACCAAAAATTGTTCAGCTCCAGAAGCAAGTGCAACATAACCTAGTTCCGCAGCCGTTGAGGTCCGACAGCCACGAAGAAGGTGTACCAGATCCTGCAGCCGTGTGACGAAGATACCAGCGTGTTCAGAAGCCCGAGGAGAACGTGCCTGCATGCCTGCAGTAATATCCGACCCATAGGACTACGCCAGCGAGGTCAGCCGAGCCTTCGATTCCTGCGATCCAAGATCGGAGAGGCGAGGTACTGTAAATTTTAAAATCTAAATAAGTGAGCGCCTGGAAAGTCAAGTCAACACGCGAACGAGCTTTACCTGAAACGATCTAGGCCGAATTCCTTGCCGTATCAGTATTGGCAGCAGTAAAAAGATTCAGCATCCAGATTTCGAGGTTAGGCGGAAAGCAATTTGGAAAGAACGCGGCCCCAAATAACATTCATTGAAACAAAGGAGAGTTTAATGCCGGAAAATCAAATGAATTCAAATACTTACATTCGAACTGAGACCGATTTCTGTTTGTTTTGATTTTATTCATTTAACGCTACCGAGCAGCGGCGGCCATCTTTACTTGCACTTGACCCAGATTTCAAATTTTAGGTTGTTCGCACCGAAGCTTTGTTACACAGGTCCGCACTTGATAAATTTCAAAACCAAATAATTAACTCTGAATTCACCTGAGACGAGTTTTATTTTACCGAACCTGAGCTAGTGTAATATTATTATTTGCAAATAAATAAAATTAAATAAGGGCATAAAGCTATTTATTTTACCAAGTAAAGCACAGACAAATTTTAATCAACGCATTATTTGACAATTAGCACTAGATAAGATAATAATTGCGTGGTAGCCTAGAATCAATTTATTTTATACAAATTAAATTAATTAAGCTATCAATTCTTATCAAACCACAGCAATAGATTGTAAATTTTCGACATTTATGATACTGTTACAATGAATATGGGTAAACTATTTTAGTTAAAAACAGTAAGTCTACTCAGTGTATGTAAAAGGACATCTATTAAGCAGTTCAAAATTTTATGGAGCACCAATAGTGTGCTGATAGTATAGATTTTGAATTATAAAAATAAATATACAGGGTGTTTTATAACGTACGGAGGAGACCGAAAGGGTAGCTAGAGGGCACCAACATATTTTTGTTATTTGCATCATTTTAGTACCTACTACTTTTATATAATTCTTATTCTTAAAATATCTTCCACCTCGCACCGTTGCCGAATCTGTTTATGTTGATATTAGGCTTTACGTTATTAATATTTGAATAAATTTATGCATCTAAAAATCATCATTTCAAAAAGTAAATTGCTTTTACACGCCCTCTTATGCTACGACTCAGCAACATTTTTCGATACCAATTGGTTCTACAATGTATATTAACACCTATTAACCTAGGCGCATTGGTTGATTAAAATCTGACCTGCGTAGGTATCTTAAGTAGTTCAGCAGACGAGGCTTATAACATCCACCAGAAGACGAAATCTAAACGTGCGACATCATGTGCCGGCTTGTAGTGCAATTTTCAGATAAATAATGTTTAGAAAGAGTTTTTCTGTGCAGTTTGCGTGCTTTTAATTTATTCAGTGCATTCCAAAATATGCAGAGATGTGCGCGTGGCTAACGATATTGCAGAACTTGAGAAGGCCTTACGAAACTGCAGCATTGTAGCAGGAAATTTAAACATCGTCTTAATAGAACATGCTGAAGCTGCTGAATTCGACAGGGTCAGCTTCCCAGAGTTGACGGAAGTGCAGGGATACTTTTTGATATACCGAGTGTATAGGTTAACAAGCCTGGGAAAGTTATTTCCAAATCTGAGTGTGATACGAGGTCGCAATGTATTCACAGATTATGCTCTGGTGATTTACGATATGCTGGAGCTTCAAGAGGTAATCTTTTACTTATTTATGAACTGCTTAAGTAGTTCGATTTTAAATATTTTTGTTTTTTCAGTATCTTAAAACTCTTCTTAGAGATTACAGAAAAAAGCTAACTAATTGACTATTTATCAACACATTATTCGACATTCTCTGCATAGTATAACTGTGGAAACACGTTTTTATGTGATTACAGAGATTTCTAAAGTGAAATCAATTTTAAATTTATAGTACAGAGTGATTCATAAGTATGGTCATTACATTAAATGGGCGTACTGACCTCAGTAGAAGCACATTGTACTAAAAATTAATTGCATATGAAAAAATGGAGTAGTGTTTCGGCAAACTTTTGAGAACCGCTGGTTAACACTAAAACCTTTATTCGGTAAATCCGATAAGAGTATACGTTAACAACTGTTTTTGCATTTACCATTTTTTGAGGGATTATTATTAATTATTATTAATTTTTAACATATAATTTATTATGCAAAATTGTTCGGTTGGTATGTTCTAACTACACGTAAACTTAATTATCATACTTATGAATTACTCTGTATAGGTTATATAGTGACCCGCATACATTTAAACACATTGCATTTTTGGTAAAAGTCTCTGCATTTCTTCACACTCAAACTACGTATACGGGGGAAGTTCGAAATATGAAAATGGCGCAGGGGTAAAGCACAAATATTATTTACAAAAGTTGTTAAGAATTATTGAAGGTATGTGTCAAACACGATATCACAGCCACTTAGTCAAAAAAGGAATACTGTTTTCTTTTAATATTCTTCTTACTACCCTCTGTATAACAGAAATAGTTTAAAGTTAATTTATTATGGATACGATAAAAATGTACTGTCGAACTTAAATTTCGCTAGAAACTTATGTTAATCGAAAGTAGTGTAATTTTTTTTGTGCTCAATGTAAAAAAATAGTAAGGGACTTCAGTAGGATCTTCCCTCGCAAGTGGAGGTTTTCAAACTTAAAATTTTGAAAATATTGAAAAAAATAAATATTTTTAAGAGGTTCACCCTTTGTACATTGAATCCAAAGTATACCCTTTTTCGCTAAGTGTAAAAACGTCAGAAGTATGAAAAATGTTATTTTTATTCAACTAATAGTTCTCGCGTTAAAGCAAAAATAAACAGAGATTATTTTTTAAAGTGCTCGCCCTGTATACAGCGTGTCAAAGATAAGAAGGGCCAATATGGGGATCTCGTTAATTGTATAAGAGATACAAGTTTGGTTAAATGGGAAAAAAGTTGTGCAATTAAAATACTAACAAAATGACACCTAGAAATATTTGATATGATTTATCGTTTTTAAATTATCTCAAAGAACGGAATTTTTACATGTAATACCATGAGTAGTCAAAGTTATGTAGACTATTTTTGCGGTGTTATCACAAATGTCCATTGCGCTTTGGTATGATTAGGACGAGTGCGCTAGCACGAGTCCTAATCCCAAGCGCAATGGACATGAGTAGTAATACCACCGCAAAAATAATCTACTAAACTTTGACTAAGAATGACATTCACGGGACTATTCAATGAACCAAACTACTTTTTCAAATTAGTTTTCAGTAAATCTAGCAACAAACTACGCAATTTCTATAATAGAAAACTAAAATTGACTTTTTCTAATAAAAATCACATTTGTTTAAAATACTCACTTCAATACCTTCTAGGAATATATATCCGCTGATATTTTTTTTATTAGTGTCTTGGTGTCTTGGTATATGTGAAATTTTGAAAAATATTTAAAAAACTGAAAAATTTATTTTTAGCTAAAGTTGAAACAAATTAGGGGTTTTCTGGCATTGAGATTGTTCAGTTAGCTAAAAATAACACACTCTAAAAATCTTATTGAAATCTTACTTAATTTCCGAAAATTTTGACAATTTCGAAAAAAATCCATTTTCTAAATAAGTAAAAATCGCTCGGTAAGTATATATGATAGAGGCTAAATAAGTTTTTCGACAAGCACAAATTATTGACTTAAAAAGTTTTTTTGAAAGATCTAAAATAAAAAAATTTCCCATATTCTGCTGACTTTTTGGCGGACACTGTAGAAGTGTAGAAGATATGAAAAAATGGAGCCCACCCCGATCTTCTTTTTCGAGAAAAGCTTAATGGACTATTGTATTTTGTGTTGGCGTTAGAAACAAAAGTTCGAGTTTTCGACTGTCGTTTTGTGGCTATATATCGCTTATTTATAAAAATATAGCAAAGCGATTTCTACGTTCTTCAGGAACTTTTTTGATGAGGATACAGTGCCGTGGTCAGTTTTTTTTAAGTTTTGAATTTCGTGTTATATCACAACGTTGTATTTTTTTATATGCAACTCTTATATGGTTATGATATGATGGGACATGTGTTTTTCTCATTACATTGTGTATAGTGTCGGTCATAAATTTGGACACATGGAATTTTTTTATTATCTATTTATCAGAGATATTTCGACGACCCTTACTCGCCTGGTCTCAGGCCATGTTCCTGTATGGAATGAAGTGCCCTAACTTTACTTTATTATCAGAAAATGTTATTCTTGATAAAAATGATTGTATTTTCAATTCACTTGCTAAAAATTTAAATATCTCCTTTCGTATACGGGGAGGTTTGAAAATATGATTATGGCTCAAGAATAAAGTGCCCTTATTTTTTAACATATACAAACATATCATTTCGAAAAGTTGTTTATAATTGAATGAGGATGTGATATATGAAGTTACAACCACCTCTTCCGAAAAACAATTTTCACCGGGTTTTCCTATGTTTTTCTTAACGGAGTATTACCGAAAATGGAATACTTCACAGTTATTATCGAATACTACAAATATATATTGTCGAACTTGAGGTTCGCTTAGCAAACAGAAAATTACGTTAATCGAAATTAGTGCTAAATAACCTCATTTTTTGTCCAAAGTAAAAAACAATCTTTAAGAGATGTAATAATAAACGATCCGAATATAAGAGTTCAAAACAATTATAATTTTTAATTGAATTGTTGGACTTCGGTGTCACCGCTCGTACTGAACGGACGCGATAAGTGACCGCAGTGATCTCGAGTGAATTATCGGTCAACAAAATTTGTATTTTATTTGCCGCATAAAATTGTACAAATTGCTACACACGAATATCACAGTTATACCGTCTGTTCTATAAAAAGGGCCCAAGACTATAACGAGTTTATTTGTTATTTTAGTCCTATAAAACCATATATATTCTGAAATGGGAAAATCCTCTTTACAATTTGACCAAAACAAAAATTTTTTTAGTGTCTCCAATTTTTCGTGATGACGTCATCGGCACTTTTTTTAAATTGCATGGTACATTTTTTATTATATAATCTTCTAGAGAATTTTTGTACTTTTCAGCCATCTGAACATTTGGTAGGGTTGCATAATAAAAATTTTGAAAAAAACGCAAAAAAAGCTAAAGATGTTGAGGAAGGCCATGAAATTTAACTTTTGTCATCAAACAAGTAACCCTATCCTACAGTTACTTGTTTGACGTTTCTATTATTCATTGTAATAATTGTGTTGCTAAACGTAACAGAATGAATAATATCAACGAGTTGAACAATTTTTGTAATGCTAGGTTAGAATTTTGTTTTGTATTGTTTAGACCTAGTTGTAGCAGTACGTAGTTGAAATATAGAAAAACAGACGGTATAGGTACCAGTCTTCTCCCTTGCGGGGGTGACGCAATGACAACCATCAAAAGAAACAGCGATCATCTTTCACCTCCCATTCGAGACCTCCAAAAGAAGTACCAATGAACCATAAAACACTACTGAAGCAAAATGAATACTATCTGCCTGATCACATTGATCCCTCTACTGCAGCAGAACAAGCAGAGACACACCCCCGGACCAACCAAAGAAGAGACTAAGACTAAAATACCACCAATTCTTCTACATGGACTTGCTAACCACAAGCGATTGATGACGTCACTAATGTAGTTAAAGAAAAATGTGTCACTTCCCTCAGCGGAACATTTTTAAAATCACCCTGAACTCGGAGAATAACTACAGAACTGTTGCTAAATACTACCCAACAAAATAGCCTTTCATACTTATTAAAACACGAATGAAAGGCCCATTTCAGTGGTCATTAAAAATGTGCCCCTCCCACTAACAGAACAAGGCACAAAGAAGAACCCGCCCCGTATAACAAGAATCACTAGACTTCTTAATAAAAACAAAGAACCTATACCTATATGGGCAGTGCTACTTACAGCAAACGAGAAGGCTAAGGAAATCTACAAAATTAACACCGTATGCCATACACTTGTCACGATTGAACCAACACGAACATTAGGAAACACACCTCAGTGCCATAGATGCCAACGTTATGGACATACAAAGAATTACTGTCGTTTACAGCCAAGGTATGTGAAATGCTTGGGTGATCATTATTATACTGCCTGCGACAAAAACAATAACACTGCTGTAATCTGTGTCAACTGTAGAGGTAACCACCCAGAAAACTTTCGAGACTGCCCACATTTCCAGGAATCAAAGTAACTATAATAAAATCAAATCACCAAATCCTAATACGAAAACCGGCAGTAATAGGCAACAACCTCCTCCAAACAGCAACGCCCATTTTCCACTGGTTTCAGATACTGTCGGTTCAGCAAATCACAGCTATGGAAAACTACAGAATCGCTAACTAATACGATCTTAACATCAATTCTTAACTTAATTGAGCCATACCTAGGATAAATCAAGCAATTCTTATTAATAAACTAAATACCTATACACCTTAATGGATCATAACCACATCAATAGTTATTTAACAAACAAGTGTGTTAATGAGAGCGATTAATAATCGAGATATGCTAAGGTGTAAGTACTAGCGAACACGTTAATTGTTGAGATTATTAACCGCCGATTAATACACGAGTTAGTTATAATATTTTTCGTTGATCGTATCTTATTAAATTGGAGACAATTTTATTTTATTGTATCACAAAAATTTTAAAAGCTATTAATCATTTAAAACTCTTTAACTGGAACGCAAATTGTATTAAAGCCCAACGAGCAATATTTTCAGCCTTTCTCGAAAAACATAATGTTGATGAAGCATGTGTCTCAGAGACAATGCACGACCGCTTTAAAATTTCGGGCTACCACTGTTACCGTACAGATAGAAATGCAATGCACGCCTCAAGAGGTGTAGCCATCTTTGTTAAGCGAAAATTGATCATCATGAGCTACCGCAAATTAACACAACAAAATTTGAAACTATTGCATTAAAATAATCTAAATTCTAAAAACACAATTTGAGGATTCAGGAAAGATAACCGATCAGGATTAAGACTTTATACCTACTCAGCAAAGTACGCCTTTCAAACCCTAGCGCCAGAAGGACCGACCTACTTCCCATACCGAGCGTATCATGAACCCGACGTACTGGATATAGTTGTACAACAGAATTTCCGAATGCAGATTTTCCAAAAAATTTATGCAGAACTTGACTCCGATCCTCCGATTCCTATACTGGGATATCCTGAAACCAAGTTAGATAATGGAATTGTAGACTGGGACAATTTTCGCGAAGAACTTGATGCAAAGCTGTAAAAATATCCCAATGACTTAAAAACACCGGAAGACATAGATGAAATGGTAGCTCAT